>CM055194.1:25337401-25689901 GCA_029224185.1 Karalla daura
AGGAACCAGAGGAGGAACCAGAGGCTGAGGAGGAACCAGAGGCTGAGCCACTGACATTCTACCACAAGATGAAAGCCAACCTGCTGCAGACTCTCAGTCCTGTCCTTCAGGTCCTCATCTACCTGAGCCGAGGTATCTCTGATCAGGGAACAGTGTTCTGGACCCAATAGTCACATACTTTTTTGCAATTTAAAATGATGTTTGAGGATATTTGTTGTTATTCAACAAAACCAGTGTAAAAGTTTTTTTAATCTTTCATTTATTCAAGTAAATCATGGAACAAACTGCAAATTAAGGTCACAGAAAAGTGATACGTCTGCTGCTCATGCAGAACAGAGAGGCTAAATGAGGATGGGGGAGTCTGAGCTCGGCCAGGTGCCGCTCGGTGACTCACACTCCACTTCTGTGATGTGAAGTGACACCGAGGCCACGGTTATGAACCAGGTCAGTCACAGGTGGCGATCCGTTCTCCTCACTCAGCATCTGCATCCTGAGGAGTCTCCTCAGCTGCTGCCAGAACCTGGAGCCGTCAGCTCCAGCTCCAGCTCCAGCTCCAGCTCCAGACCAGAGGAGAGGGACACCTGAGCAAACCCTTCTCACCAACAGGGACAGGCGTGCGACGTGTTCTACCTGACACGACAAGCGCCCCCCCCCCCCCCCCCCCCCCCCCCCCCCCCCCGCCCTGCTCCCCCAGGCTCGGCTTTCACATGTGGTCATCGCAATGTAAATTCTTTAAGCCGATCAATTAGGGAAACGGATTACTGAGCCGACGTCACCTCCTGTACATGTGTAGAATAAACAAAGATGGAGAAAGCTGCTGAAGCGAAGGTCATGGCTGGATGTTGAGGGTCGTCCTCGTTTCCTGACCGTGACTCATGAGAGGAATTCACCAGTGAAATCAGCACCGAGGAAACTGTTCTCCTGCTGGGGAGCCTGCACCATCTGCGCTGGTGAAGCTTCACAAAACCAGATTTGTTTTCCTCTCTATGAACCAGAGAAGCTTTTGAGGTATTCAGGGAGTTTTTTTCCCCCTTTTCCTTCTGACATTTCAATGTGCAGAATGTTGGACGTGTAATTGTTTGATGGCTGTGGAATGTCACAGATGAACTATATCCATCCACTCACCAGAGACTCGAAGAAATGCCTCTGAAAGATCCACTTTCATTCAAGCGTCCCAGAACATGGACAGCGTGTGTTATTTTTAAAGCGTATCCAGTGACAAAGGACACTTCAACCCCTCGCTTAGATTACATGTGGACGGGTGTAAGCTCATGGATGGGGGGGTAATGTGTCTTTGAGCTGCCCCCAGGCATCATTATGTCCTACGCGGACATGCTTTTTAATGGGTTGAGGGGCAGACCAATCACACTTGTCAACCTGTTGCTGGGAGACCGGCCGTGTGGGTGCTAAACACCGGGCCACAACTTTTACATCATGGACTATATTTCTGAAAGTTAGAATATGAAAGATTATGTTACCTCACAGAAGTGCTGAAGCAGGTCCCGGGAACACCTGCTCTTTCAGTGTAAAATATCATCGCCTGGGCCTCCGAGCACAGACAATTTCCCAGTCTGATGCCAAGTCTCAATTGAGAGGATGATCACCACCTTATCCTGATAAATCAGCTGTTTAGAAACGATTGGTACGATCATGATCCGGGCTTATAAAGAGCCAGGTGAGAGGGAGACAAACAGGAGGCTGCACCCACGGACACATCAACATCACACATGTTTCAACTCTATTTTGAGGTCTAAGTTCTGATTAAACTGTTCATGAGTTTTCTAGTACTCTCTCTGGGTTTGGTAAGCATTTAAATCACTCTCAGGACATAGTTAACAGTAGTGCTTATCAACATGAAACAACAGCGGGACAGTGTACTTAATAAAAGGATCACAACTTTAAAAGAATCAACTGAAGCGTTTAAGTAGCAGTGAAACATGAGGCAGGTACAGTGAAGGCCGATCACTGCGGCCTATAAATCACAGTGATGTTCTTTAAAAAGCAGACGGTGAAGCGGCTTCTGGAGTGTTTGTCCTCACACGTCTACGTCGCCTGAGCTCAGCCTCATCCAGGCCGGGACAGACCAGACGCTCCATCCAGACCCAGATTCACTGGGACAATACTTACAACACAGGCTGCTGGCACGTACTGACAGCAGACGAACAGATGTAGTAAATTCAGAGAGAAGAGTCGTCCACCGTAGAACTGAAAAAGAGGCCGATGGGCTTCACTGTAGAGGCTTCACAAAGAACAGATACTCATGATGGTGCACGGTACTGAGGAGATTTCTGTGGGCTTGTTGTATGATCCTCTCTTTGTTTTGGACACATCAATGTCTCAGACAGACGACGTGTAAACTCTCCCACTGTCTCAGAATCATCAGATCTAAACCAACAACGCTTGGTTTGACGCTAGAGGACACGATCCTGCAACAATCAGAGATCAAACAGCCACTGATTTTGTTTCACAAATCTGTGGGAATGGATGAATAATCCCAGGTCACGGCTCTTTATAGCTGCTCCTCTCTGACCCCGGGGGGTCCCAGTGATTTAGTGGCAGTGAGGGTTTGAAGCCAAGCGCACTGAGATTTATGCTCCAGTCATATTTCACCTTTGGTTTTGCTAATGATGGAGATTTGTGCACAACGTGAAGCACACAGTGGTTTCTGAGTGCAGCTGAATGTCGCATTAGCTAGTTGCTCATGTAATTATGTGTTGGCCCGCGTTTCAGTTCATTTCCTATTGTGAATGTGAAATTACAGCGCGCAGCACTAACCCAGCCCATGAGTGATGCTGGCTGACATCAAACAGCAGCAGAGGCAGGTTTAGAGCGGGATTAGCAGTGATTGATGGTTCGCGGTTCACTGCTCGCCTGCTCCTCAGATCTGGGATCGGTCGGTGGGAAGCTTTGATTGTGTTTACCACACTCGACCCGCTTCCTCGTCCCACATGGGATTCTGTGCCCCTGAGGAGAGAAACAAAGCAGAGAGAGAGCGGGACTGGATCCAGGCTCATGTTTCTGTTTGGTCTGTGGTCTGTGGTGGTCTGCTGCTGATCCAGGCCTGGTCCAGGCTGAGGATGCACAGACACCATAAACACCGTATATCACCCAATATAAACACCATAGAGAGCTAAAATATAATAATAATAAAAACACAGAAGGCTGAATTTGTACAGAATCTGTAATGTTGTTCTCTAATGGATAATATCTCTTTCAAAGTCTGTCGTCACTTGTTCCACTAGCTGCATAAATAGTGATTTTTTTCCCCACAGAACATTAAAATAAACGACAGTCTTCACTTTTTTGATTCTTTTTTCTCATACTTTCTGTATTTGTAAATGAGACCAATGATAAAACAGTGTGTTGTGTTAGTTTAGTTTATATGAAGCCGCAGTGTGTGATGGGAGGCGCTCAGCGCACAGAGCAACGTGTCAGGACACGCTCGCAGACCGTCAAATGTTGACAATAAATCACGGTTCCAATCAGAGCGAAGGTGCAGCGTCAGGAGGCGGCGGAGCAGCAGACGGGGCCGCGTGGTCACCGTGCTCCTCCTCCGATCACAGCTGGGGGCCCGCAGCAGCTCCTCGGCTCCCGGCCCGGGGTCTCTGCTGCGCTCTCAGTTCAGCCTCTGGCACAACTTCAGTGGTTCAGGGCAAAAAGTTTCCGCTCGATTTTCTGAGAGAGTAAGCGTAATTCTAAGTAATCGTAATTCAGCTGTTACTCAAGTGTAATTAGAAATGTTTACGGTGGTTTGTAGTTTTTCTGTTCTTCTTCCTGTTGTTACAATTTTACAAATACCAATAAAAATGTTCTGGAGTGTTTTACACTAATAGCACATCAAAAGGACTACTTACATAATGTGGGCCAAGTTTCTTACAATGTTAAAGCAATTTATCACTGGATCAATCAGTCAGCTCACGATGAATCAACCTCAGCTAATGTAATAATCTCTCTATTTGTCCTTATTTGTTTTAGACAAATACATCAAATGTCACTGAATCCCATTTCTCGGATGGGAGGGATTTACAGCTTTTCTGTGCTGGAGAGGAATCGTCAGTGGGATCTCCATAAGAACAGCTGTGGTGACAAATCAATAAGCATCCACATCTGGGATTCCTCTCAGCTCGCTCTGCTTTTTACCAGGCTGAGGTTCCTCTGTCTGACAGCACAACTCGACCTCAGTGAATGAATCTGCTTGTCTGAATCATTTTGTTAAATTACTCCCACATGGTATATAAATAAGTGATCATGATAAACTGCCCAGCTTGATAAGCCACATGCATTAGACAGTTAACCTGCTGTAAAAATAACTCCAATGTGAAGTGTACAACGGCTTGTTGTGACCTTATGACAGGTTGACTTTGCCTTTTCTTTTGTTCTGCAGCTCCTCTACGATAAATGATTGCTCACAGTCACTCCTGTGGCGTATAAACATCCAGCCAACAAATCTGGTTCCCACTGACGCTGACGTTAACCTGGATGAATTATTCAGCTCTGGCTCACTGCCTTTTTGTTGCTGCAGGCAAGACTGATTTTCCCAACGAGACAACAGCCTGATATCAGGTGTAAAAGTCACTGTGACAAAAGACATGAAAAAACACTTCAATCACTCCGTGGGAACGCTTCAATAATTGTCTGGGAGTCAGAACATTACCGGCATTAGTGATTCAGCGTATAGAAATACAGGTTCTACGGGTCACAAGGGAAAACTCTGCTGGTTTATGACTCTGCGTCCAAAGCTCCGTTACAGACGAGACGAGCAGGACTGGAAGCACCAGGCTCGAGACCCTTCACGCTCCAGGAGCTGAACCTACTGACCTCTGCTCAACGTTTTTGGTTCATTTTGTTATTTTATTAGAGCTGTGGATTTATCTTCTTCATTCATGCACTCAACTGCCCCCCCAACACACACACACACACACACACACACACACACACACACAATATAAATGAAACCTTGATATTGTACTCACTCATACAATTTTGAGGTGCTGCTGTGAACCATATCATGTGACTCATTTACTTTCACTTGAGTACTTTAGAATAATCACTTTTACTTTTCCTTTAACAACAAAGTCTAAAGATGTTTGGCAGATCCAAAAACATCATCTTGGACGCTGAAACAGAAATAAAAAAAAAAACAGGGAGAAGTTGGTTCCTCCTCAGCCTCTGGTTCCTCCTCTGGTTCCTCCTCTGTCTCATGTTTCTCCTCAGTTTCTGGTTCCTCCTCTGGTTCCTCCTCAGCCTCTGGTTCCTCCTCTGGTTCCTCCTCAGTCTCTGGTTCCTCCTCTGGTTCCTCCTCAGCCTCTGGTTCCTCCTCTGGTTCCTTCTCAGCCTCTGGTTCGTCCTCTGGTTCCTCCTCAGCCTCTGGTTCCTCCTCTAGTTCCTCCTCAGCCCTGCTTCTTCCTCTGGTTCCTCCTCAGCCTCTGGTTCCTCGTCTGATTCTGGCTCCATTGTATCAGGCTGGATGTGGAGCATCACTCCATGGCTGCTGAGTGAAAAAGTTAGGTACAGACACATTAAGTCACATGAAATTACATTAAGTCATGAAAAGGCATATTAAGTCGCAGAGAGCCGCGTAGAGTCAGGTGAGGTGAGGAGGTGAGACAGCCAATCAGAGTAAAGCCTAGGTGTGGTTGCCAGGTCAGTATGAAAGGAGCCAGATCTGAGCAGAAACAGAGCATCATATACTCATAGCTATAAACAGGACAGTAGAATAGACTGAGGCATTTCTGCTGAAACCAGAGTTCATAGCTTCTATGTTAAAATATTCCCTCCTGCCCCTCTTGCTGTCCTCCCAGCGTTTCATTTTTGCGGTGCAGTATTGTCTGTCAAAGCAGCGGTTTCCCTGTCGGGATGGAGCGAACAATGCCACGTTGCTGGGCAGTTTAGTGCATAGGCTGTAAATTATCGCCTCTCAGACGCTGCACCGGACACTGGCCGTTTTGACTCATCTGGATTTCCCCTGCATTAGTCACCAACTGGAATATACACACACAGATGCACACAAGTATGTCCACATCTCCCCCGCACAGTGTGAGAGTGATTGGCCACAGTGTGTGTGTGTGTGTGTGTGTGTGTGTGTGTGTGTGTGTGTGTGTGTGTGTGTGTGACTGACACTGTTAATGCATCTCTCCACGCCGCAGCAAACGCCGCAGCTTCTTCATCAGCTGCTCCGCCAACTGCTCGCTGGCGCGCCGTACGTAAACTGCAGTAATGAGGCAGCGTGAACGGAGCCGGCGGCGGCTGCGGGCCGACGGACCCGGGCAGTGAGCGGAGCGAGCCCGGCCTGCGCTCACACTCCGGCCCGTCGCCATCTAGGGTTTGACTGCAGCTACGGTGGCAGATTAAAGCGAGCTTAACGCGCTTGAATCAGATCCCTGCCAGGATAATAACCACATTAGACATACGTGCACTCCTACTGATGACAGTATCAGCCATGTCACTGACGTAGCTGCCAACTCATAAACACACACATACATGTCAAGTGAAGTAATAAGGGTTCGGTGACTGGTTCCCAGTGTCTGAGCCGGAGTGTAATTAATGATGTAATGGTTTCAGGTGTCGTTGTAAATATCAGATTTAATGACGTCTTGAGGTCAGTTTGTCCTTGCTGCGCTGGGCGAGGGGCGCAGCCAGGACCACAGTGTGTGCTAAAGGTTTATTGGTGGGATTTTTTTGTATTAATAACATAATAATCACGCTGAAGTTTTACAGCTGGGTTTTTACAGTAGTTGTGATTATGTGATCGGGGCTTGAGACAGGCTCACAGGGGAACTTTTATTGAAGACAGCAAAGTGATATTTCCAGTGTCGACCTTGGGGAATATTCAGCCTGACGGTCGGTCACAGTTCAGCAGAAGCTGCTGCGATTCAGTGCACATGAGAAAAGCTGCGACGTCTTCCTCGTGGTCTGACATCCAGCTGCCCTCCAGTTCATCTGTGTCATCTTCATTTGTCTGGAACAAAGCCACTGTGCTCCATGGAGTCAAATCACATCTGTAGAAAAACACAAGTCCCCTTCAACACTGGATGTTCACATGGCAACATTAGTGTAGACAATGAAAAAGATTCACAACCAGGACCAAGACTGTAAGATGGGTTTCTGTTGAACTTTGCCCACACTCCTAGAGTCTGGTTGGCTTGGTTATCCCCAGACTTTTTGTCTAGTCAAACGTCTTCACTGCTTTCAGAAGCATTATCTCGCATCAGTCATGACTGTGGTCATCACTTAATACTCATTTGTATCTTAACCCCAGGTCACATTTGTTCTGTCTTGTTGTCTCTCCATGTAAAGTGTCTTACATTGTTATGAACACTTTAAATTAGGATGAATTGAAAGTTGAATTGTACCTGTGCTGTAAAACAAACGTGCTATTGTTACAAACACATCCACCAAATATCCAGCCTGCTGTGTCTAAGTTCACCACTCAGAAATGCATCTCCAAAACACTTTTAAAAACCCTACTGAGAGAATTACGACAATGATGAAGAATCATATGATTACATATGAAATGATTCTACAATTTGTTATACTGATGACTTTAGCTACGATGTAGTTCAGTTTGTGTATGACAGGAGCCTTCCAGAGGATCCATAAAGTCTATCTATCCATCTAATCCATCTAGTAAAACATAAAGTATTAAAAAGCTCCTTTGATCAGCGAGTACCATAAAGCCATGTTATTTTTCATATTCCTGTGGAATGTAAAAAAAAGCATCTGATTAAACTGCCTGTCAATCTATCTATCTATGTGTCTATGATCGTTTTGAGTCTGTTCAGTAAGTGGATGGACGGGGCTGACAGGATGTTCAGACAGAATGAATGTTTAACTGGATGAATGTGACAGTTTTAATATGAGACCCTGTTTGATATCAAACACTTGTAGCTAATTTGAGGTGGGGGGTGGGGGGTGGGGGGTGTATCCACAAAATAACAGCTGTGTGAGCCCGCGTCACGTCACCAGGTTGGCTCACAGCGAGCGTGCCTGCTGCCTCTCATAGGTGCACAGCAGCCGCAGGGAGCGAGACGGGACATCTTTATTAAAGGTACAAGTGAGCAGCTTAGAGGTTTGTGTCCCCTGGATACACCACATCTATTTATTATCATTCCCCCCGCTGTGACCCTTCCTTTTATTTTAGCTGCTGAATCATTAGTGGTTCATGTCTGAAAACCACACAAGACCTCCCGGTGTACAGTGTCATACTGCTGGTGTGAGAGGCAGAGTCGGATATTGAACTGAAGGAATGTGGCAGGATGTGGCACCATATGTGTGTGTGTGTGTGTGTGAGTGCTTAAATAAGGCTTCATGTCGGCTACTGCAAAGGGTTCTGAAAGCGTGACACTTGTTATCTGCCTGTCTGAGGATGTCTGAGGGGAGGGCCGCTCTGTCACTCACTCACTGTCACTCACTGTCCACAAGCATCTCATCACACACTGGCTATGGTCAGATGTTTCTGGAAAAAATGTTGAAGAACTTTTTGGGCTTCAGCTGAATCGGCACAGAATCTGAAAGTGTCATTCAGGATGTATTTATGGAAATATTCCACACGCCTAAAGCCTCCCGGGCATCGGTGGGAGGTGTGACGCAACAGCCTGTTTAGGAATCTGGGTGGAAATGTCAGAAGTGTCCAGAGCGGGTAGGGGTGAGCTGCAGCTTTTCAGGACAGAGCGTGTGCTGGGTGTGTGGGGGGCCAGGAGGAGTGGGGGGGATAACAGGGGGTCAGATGTAGTCGCTTGATATCCTGGCAACTGAGAGTGAGTGATATCTTGTACAACTGTAGCTGGGGATTGGTCAGAGAGCTGGCACTGGCCCCTCCTATTTGTAGGGTCGCCTAAGAAAAAATACCTAAATTCAAAACATCTCTCAAACTTTCTCCACTCTGCACTGTACCCGCGGCACTTTAACCCTGACCTGTTGATTTACATGTATTTATTTCTTTTTTTTGGTTCATAGTATTTATTCTTGTAGCATCGACACAGCTGCTGATACATGTGCCTTTATGACAAGCTGATAATTCTGAAGACCTCAGCAGAGTGAAGTTTGGCATGACAACATGAATTTGCCTTACACAGCTGTGCAGTGCTACCCAGAGTTTCCCTTTCACCGGTAAGTACAGTAACACACTGTGGAAGTTGATGTCTGACAGAACTAGCTCGCCATAACATTTCTGTGTATGTGAAGCCGTGTGATCTGAGCTGGAGTGACATGTTGCATAGATTTAAC
The DNA here is from genome assembly GCA_029224185.1 of Karalla daura. NCBI lineage: Eukaryota > Metazoa > Chordata > Actinopteri > Chaetodontiformes > Leiognathidae > Karalla > Karalla daura. The sequence goes on from CM055194.1 coordinate 25,346,627, forward strand.
ATGTGGGACGTGTGTTGTGGAATCTGTTCTCTGTCCCAGTCTTTTATAAATAATTAAGTGCTGAACAGACCAAACTGAGGAGATCTGATCTAGCGAGCGGTCTGGGAATCTCCCCGCTCTTTGTCTGACCTGCTTGCCCACAGACTGACGCTGTCTGGGCCAAAGTGACCTGACAACACTTGTGTCTGCCTGGCTCCTCAGCTGCTGCGCTGTCCTGATATATTTATAAGTGTGGCATACTTAAGGCAACAATACATGTGTAAAGGGCCATAAGGGCCCAAGTGACAGCGATCACATGACAGCACGCATGTTGCCTGATTCCTACAGTTGAGGATGTTGTGGTTGAAAAGATGTCAGATGATTAGCAGGTGCTGTAATGGTGCATGCTAGAATCACATAATGTTGTCAGATACATAATGTCCAGGCACAGGTAGGGCTCTCCAATACAACAGTCTATAAACATGTTTATCAAAGTTTACAAAGATTACAAAAATATGACTTCAACAGTAATTGAAATATTGAAATTTCCCTGTTGCAGGATGAATAAAGGCATTTTCTGATCTATTTTCTATTCTATAAAAATAAAATCCTTCTGTTGCCTGTTTGCCTGTTTCAGAGGCATTCAGTGTGATGCATTTATCTATCTATTTATTTATTTATTTATTTATTTATTTATTTATTTATTTATTTATTGTACCTGGACAGGAAACACAACATCAAAAAACACAACGTATTAAAACAGGATTATGTTGCTGAATGGTAAAAATGTTTAATATTAAAAAAATCTCCTAAATCAATAACAACTCAAATTAGACATATTAGAGAAAGGACTTGAAAAGTGAATCAACTTTTATCAACATATCTTCATCAATTTTTCCCTAGAAAATAGGAAAAAGAAATTAATTCAAGTTCAATCAAGAATTTCATATATCAATCTATCAATCTATCTATCTATCTATCTATCTATCTATCTATCTATCTATCTATCTATCTATCTATCTATCTATCTATCTATCTATCTATCTATCTATCTATCTATCTATCTATCTATCTATCTATCTATCTATCTATCTATCTAACATCAATACAAATAAAAAGACAGTGACACAAATCAAGTTAAAGGTTTCATACAGAGCAAGTAATTTCACAGCATTGTTATTGCATGTCTAAAGTTATTAATTATCATTGATAAGCCTTTATTGAGTAATGATCAAACATTGATGACATAACCATTTCTGTCATGTTCTCTGAAATATTTTAATATTTTAAATAATTTGTCATCTTGTAGAGCAGTAATTTATTCTACAATATGTGATGCTTTTTCTTGCAATTTGTTCTTGTAGCGGTGCATGTGTGTGTGTGTGTGTGTGTGTGTGTGTGTGTGTGTGTGTGTGTGTGTGTGTGTGTGTGCTCTAACCCACTGTGCTGTTATTTCCACTGCAGTCTGTGTCCTTTTGTCTCTGTGTTTTAAAATCATCAAAGTTTGTGCTTCTTCAATCAAACAAAAAGTTCTGCCTCTCCAGCTCACAATAATTAATTCATCAGACCTTTAATACACTTACATAGTGCTTTCAAGTAAAACCTGGCACTGTAGCGCTTTAATCTATTTTTGAGTGGTGGCATCAATTTTCTATGGTTTTACTTTTTAGATTTTATTCAGCTTTCAAGAATCAAGGCATCTGTTTGGTTCACTAATTCTCCCCCCTCTCTTCTTGTCTTTGCATTCCAAACTTTAGAGGAATTTGTGCCTCTGCCTTTGCCCCAGAGGATTTGACTTCAGACTGTTTCAATTCTATAAAAGTAGAGGGGATAAGAAGAGGAGAAACTTTGGGGCTTTCAATTGTTTTGCAGTCATGTCCCTCTTCCAGCCGAGCTTGACAGATGAGGAGGAGAGGGTCTTAGGCCTTTGAACAAGTGATTAATAAAGACACTGGAGAAGGGCTCCGATCGGCTGGGCTGTTTGTTTTGATTGCATTTTCATCGGTCGGTGTGCCCAACCTGCCAAGAGACAATGGCTGTCCCTGTTTAGTGCTGACCTCTGACCCGGTCTCGTCTGGAGGCGCTGCACTGTCTTTAAGTGGATGCTGAACAGCCTTCGCCTCAGGCTAACTGAGAAACTCTCTGAGTAACCTGACACCTAAAAGCAGAGTAACAACAACCAGAACAGGGATAAACCATCTATCTGAACAGTCTTTTAAAACAGCGCTGCTGAGTGCAATGAGGGCAGGTGTTCAATCATTTATTAGGCTATTATTATTGCAGAATTTTCACTTTAACCATGATTTGGTTCTAGTATACTGAAGCCTACACAATTTTAATAGTTCAGCCAAAATAAATGAACCTGCATCTTAATTTGCAAATGGCCTTTGCCATGGCTGCATCTGTTACACATACCGACTGGCGTCACAAACAGTGTTTTCTTCAAAAATGCTCCAGACAAAAAGCATCTGCACAGCAATTTTGTTCAAGGTTAACACCACTCACTAATATCAATATATCAACACTGTTTCTGCATTTTTAAGGTCAGAGCGTCTCTATGTCACGGTACATTCTAGAGCACTGTCCACAGGTAAACATTGTTCAGATGTTGCCAAAAAGGCAGAGAAGACACAGAGATCTGTAAAACTGGATAAGACATAAATGTGTAAGAATGTAGAGCAGCAGTGGTGTCTAAGAGATGGTCTTAATGAATATGCTGAAATCTATTGATAGGCTGACATGCTCTGCATGTTTAACCTGATGCACAGCTTTAGTAAGTGTGACTGGTCAACCGACAACGCTGTGAAGCAAAGCTTAAAAATCCTTTAGACAAGGTACTGAGGCGACTGTTGAACGGGTTCTGCCAAACCACTGATTTGAAAGCGAAATTAAAGCCAAAATTAAATGGAGCTAAACTACACCACACCCAAATGCTCCCTGCTTGACTAATACCACACCTGCAGTCTACTCATTTGTTGATTTAATTCATTGTTTTGCTATTTTATTTTTTCCTCCAGTGCCTGCTGACAGGCCTTGTTCTCTCATGATGGACATATCAGACTGGATAATCATTGTTACTCAACCTTCATAAGCATTAATCATGTAGTTTTTCTCATACACCACAGATATAAATATAACTGTAAATATAAAGGTCAAATTACGAGGCAAGGGTATTCAAATATTCATTCATTCAATACTTAATATTTCATTGCTCATAGCTAAAAGAAAGTGAAATAAAAACGTAAGTTATTTATTTAACTTACAGGGGTATTTTATTGTATAGAAAAACAAGAACAAGAACATTAATGATTACATATATTGTTTATTTAACGTATTTTCCCGCTCGGCCTTTGTTGCCATGGCGATTCACGAGAGCCAGTGTGACGTCAGCGGGACGTTCAAAACTGCTGCCGCAGGTGTCGTAACACCACAGGTAGACCGCGTTCCTTCATTTTTCGTAACTTTCCAAGTTATTTCCTCGATGTTTTTTAGCGTGAAGGTGTATATATCCGCGCTGTGCAGCGCAGAAACAGCAGCAGAGCGAGCTGAAAGGGATGAAAGTTAAGTGTTTGGTTAGCTGTTTTGATTGTTTTGTTAGCATATTGCTAACTCCTAGTACACGTGAAAGCGCCGAGGACAATATATATCAGGTAGTCATGACTGCTTCATCGAATTAACTTAGTAAACTGACTAATCAACGATCAAACAAAGCTTAACTGTGAAGAACTATGTTATTGTGCAGCAAATGTTTTAATAACAACTCAATAAACAGACTTCTAACCAAGTATAGACCCCAAACAACAAAATATTTCGAGTCAATCATATTTGTCAGTAGGCTCCAGGTCCAGTTTCTAAACCAGGGCCTTGCTGTGTGAAGTGTGAATGTCTGGTTATGTTGACTGGATATCTGCCCTGGGTGAACCCCACCAACACCCAACATCAGAGAAAAATCCCCTTTAAACCCCTGTCATCATAATAGTATATCTGTGATGGTGCTGGCAGGTCATAAATAATGCATCTTAGTGAGGAAGACCCCGGGCCGCGTCGGACGCCTTAGTTTACACCACTCTCTAATAGTTTCTACAGGGTTGTCCAGTGAAATGACCTGAAAGTCTTCTTGGTCATTGCAAAGTAAGTAGAAAACTCAGAACTCTCCCTCATGAGCTTCTTCAGCTCTCCTACACAAGTGAAATTATTTGCTTCATTAGATATGCCTGTGTTTGTAAGTCAGGTATTAATATCATTCATCACGCTATGTTGGGGAATTCCAAAACCTAAAATAGTGCCAGCTTCAGATTATGGCCCCCCATCTCCACCACCTCCCCTCCACCCAAGTCGGTCCAGCTGTACACATACCAGAAGTTGCAGCAGTGCTATCATATGGACCGTGGGGGGAATTCCGCCTGTCTCAGACTGCAGCGTGCGCCACTTCAGCAGGAACAATGGCAAGCCGAGCTCTGAAGCAGGTGTAATGTTTCAGTGGAGCAGGTCAAAGTGCCTCTGTCTGAATGGTGCATAATCACCATTATGTGTAGTACAAATATTCAGTATTATGCAGGCTGACTTCTGCACAATGGAAGTGCCCTTCATGAATGGCTGCCAGCAGGACTCCTCCTCCTCCTTCCTCCACTGACTGGGTGGCCAAATCTCAGCCGTGCATATCCACATCTTTGTTGAATGTTTGCTGATATTGCAACCTTTAGAACTACCTATTAAAATGGTTGTCTTTTCAAAAATGCCAAGCATAGAGGATTACTTATTTGGAATATGAGCAGCAGAATGACTGTGGTGGTGACTGTGTCTCTCTGTGTGCAGACTCAGGGATCCTTCATCTCGTTTGTCCTGGAGAGAGAACTCATTCCTCACCGCCATGTCCCAGAGTCAGTCATCACAAACGTCGTCTGACTCTTTGAGCCAAGATATGTTCAACCAACTGTTTGACATGCTGGACCAGTGAGTGAAAATTAAGCACAAAAGCAAACTGAGATGACGCACTCGGTTGTTATTTTTCAGTGTTACTCATCTGTTTTGTTTCAGATCTGCTATACATGCCGTCCAGCCAATAGAGTTGAACTTCACAGACAGACCAGTTGATGGACCTGCAGGAAACACCATTCAGATCAGCATGGACTGCATAACCATGCATCAGCCAGAGGAGACGCTCACTGTAAGTATGAAGGTTTGCCATTGGATGTGAACCTTCGTCTCTTATCTTACATAAACACTGTTCTAGGAATCTGCTGGTGCTCGTCCCCTGCTGGTCCAAGAACCACACACTCCAGACTGGTCTCCAGTCCAACACAGGGCACACTCAAACGCTGGCTGACCTTAATGAAGATGGTTGTACTTTTTTAGCTGTTTTTATCTGCAGTTTGAAGCTGCTTTAACAAACCACAAACCCAGATCTGAAAATAGCACCATTCTACTTTATAGACATGATGTACACTTAACTCACTGGCAGTAAGAATACCAGTTTCCACTTTACTCATTTCCATTCAAACAGGATAGCTGTTATAACACAATGTTGTAACAGCTTGCTATGTTCAGCCAGCTGTTTGACATGCTGGACCAGGGGTCTTAAAAAGTGCAATGAGTAAAAATGTTGAGTAAAAATGAATGCCCTTATAAAGCAATAAAGTCAAAATCCTGATTTTATGAGGAATTACTTTTGTTGATATTGAAGCTCTTTCCAAATAGTTTGACTGCTAAAAGTCAGGTGTTTTTATAGTGAATAACTGAGAATCAGTGTCACTTACTGTGACCAAATTTATTCTTTATTCTTGTTAATTATCATTTATTTTATTGTTTCAACCTTTGTCCCTTCCCAGCTGATCTGAGGTCTATGGTATGGATGTGCTCCAGAGATTTAATTACTGCAACCTGCAACCATTTAGTTGGTCAAAGATATGTTGCTGATTACAGCTTGAAATGCTGACAAGGCCTTAAAAATGTTTTGGAAAGTCTTTACGAATTTTTAAAAAGATGTTGAAATGAACTTAATCCCTTCATATTATCTGTGTTAAAACTATGTTTTTAAGTCTATTTGAAGTCTATTCAAAGATTTTTGAGAAACACATATAATGACTGTGGTGGTGTTTCTCTGCACAGTTGAGACAACAAGCTCGAAGGTTTTCACAATCTTCATGCACCTAATTGTGTCTGGTTAACAGATGTTAACCAGATCACTTTCAATCTGAGTAAATGGAACTTCCAGTGGTAAATTCTTCTTGGTCTGGTAGTGAGTACTTTCAATTTTCGTATTACCAATGGAATTTCCCCAGGACGTTTGTAGCCTGCGTTGCAGAGCAGCTCAGCAGTCGCTGCTCATCTGTTTTCATCTGGAGATGTTGTCTGAGGGCTGGAGATAGGATCTGACGCAGCTCCAGTTGTGCTTGACCTGGTTGCCCCCCAGCGACAGGCATCTTTTACAGGCTGGATGGTAGATTCTGGTTATACACATTTGAATACCTGATGCTGTGCTCAAGATGGCTAAATATGACTTTTCTGTGTGTGTTAGCAGAATGGATCCGGTTGGAGGTGTTTATCAGCCAGTGCAGAGTGTGTGCAGTGTTTGAGCGGTGGTGAGGGACACGCTGCTGCCAGCTCTGCTACTGAGATCCGATGTGCGTGTTCCCCTCCCTGTGTAGGAATGCTGTTGTCCAGCCAGGGTGGAAAAAAAATAGCAAATAAAAATTGTGTTCAAGGAGCTGAGTAATGTTACCCTACGCATCCCCCAAGGGGGCCTGTGCTCTCTTGAACTGGTGATTAATGGCCCCACCCCCACCACCCACTTTCCTCTACGCCTCTCAGAGGGGCGTGGTGCGCTGATTGGCACGCCAGCAACTCGGGCAGCATCCGTGTGGGGCTGAGAGCCCGCCGCCGTGGCCGCCTGCCAATCACCAAGGCCCTCTGGCTCCTAACCAGTCTCTGTGAGTTTAATGAGCAGAGGTGGTGGGCAAAACCACCCACACCCCCAACTCACCTCACCAAGGTGGAGCTGTGCCTCTTTCATGAGTCATTAGAATGCAGCTCAGTGTTTAGTGCCCTGGGGGACTTATTTGTATTGTTTAGGGTTTATGTTTAATCTGAAATTCCTTTTTCTTTCTGGATTTTTTTCTGTAGCTGCAGGGCAACAATTTAACGCAGCACCTGCCTCTCCTGCAGAGGTCCCAGCTCTCATCTATCAGTACGTGTCTTCTCTATGTAAAGGTGGGAGGGGGAGGAGAGCAGCGAGCACAGGGTAGAATAACATGGAGGAATGTAGAAGAAATAGTGGCAGGAGAAACGCTATATCCTACCCCAAACAGCTGATTTTGCAGCCAGATAAAGCAGTGATCAGCTGTGTGTGGAGGACTCCTCGCACTCAGAGCAGAGTTTAGACGACTTTTCAGAAGAGTAGCTCAATCGACACTCTGCTTCTCGGAGATCTAATTACATGTTTGTGTTTGGCTTCTTACTTTTTCACTTCACCACACCTTGTGTGTGTGTGTGTGTGTGTGTGTGTGAGAGAGAGAGAAAGAGAGACTGCTGAGCAGCTTACTCTCCTATTTCGTAAGTTTTAACGGAATCTCAATCAGATTTTATCAGAGAAGGATCAGCTAAATGTGACTCAATCACTTCCGTTATCATGATGGCATTGGATGTTTCCTTTGTCCTTTTTAATCTGAGTCATTACATCCACATCACTGCGCCGTGAGTGTACATGCAGTGTTTCAGCTAGTTGTACCTCCCTATCTACTACTCTAATTTAACTTTAAGTTGAGTAACGAGAGGTGCAACTGTTAGCTTAACTGGGATCATTCAGCAGAGACTCTTATTGTATTAAATCCAAAGTAATCCTGTGCAGTGAATAGCCAATGATAATGACCCGTTTTATTTTTTCATGCTCCACCAGTTTGCCTCCAGCACATTAAGCAGAGTTTTAAGGCGTAGCACCAAGGAGCCGGTGCTTGTCACGGTCCACCTGAACAGCTGTTGAGTCAATGTGAAACCTCTTCTGACTGTAGATGTGGGGATGCTCCCTGAGCCCCCATTACCCTTATCTCTAGTCTTTTTTATTTTCTCACTTAGCTGTGCTGCTCAGAGCAGGCCTAGCTCTGCTTTAATGCAGCACTATCGTATCATGGCAGGTTCAGCTGACAAAGCAGCGGGTCACACCCTCAGAGCAAGCGCACAGAGAAATCCTGCTGCAGTAATCCCATAAAGGCTTCATGTAAAAACCAATTATGCTCATAGATTTGTCCAAATATCAGATTTACATTCAGCGTCTTCCAGCATGCATGGGTGTGTAAATAGTCTTATTTGCATGGCGGAGGAAGAAAATGATCTAGTTTTAAAGATGTTGTAAGTTCAAATTATATATTGTGTGTGTTAAATTTAAATGTAGGAAAAAAATAACTTTGATATCTTAACCAAATAGTTCTAGGAGCCATAAAAAGCCCTTATAACTATAACTACCTCTACTACCTCTACTACTACTACTACTACTACTACTACTACTACTACTACTACTACTACTACTACTTAACTGGTCAATAAAAGTGACAATGTGATAATAATACAATGAACATGAACTAGACAAGCATCGGATTGAAAAGTTGTTCCTTTGAGACTGTGCCTGACTGTTTGCACTCATGTTTGCAAAGCAGGATGAAGACAGGTCCATTCCACTGTGATCTGCAGGCTATTTCCTGAAAAATAGACAGAAAATACAGATAGAGTTGTTTGTCACTTTCTCTCTTTCTCTTTCTGCCTCTTTTGTTTCCTCTTTCATGGACTTCATGAGAACTGCACAGATAACTAACTCTGCTACACAGCTGTAATTTAAACATCTGGTCCTGAGTCTGAAGCAAACTGCAGTCTGAACAACACTGGACCCATTCAGTGGCCTGTGTTCAACATTTATTCATAAACTGCATTTAAAACCACCAAATTCGACCAAAGAGCTGCACACAGTGCTGGACATGAATAATCAATAAAACAACATAAAACAAAATAAACTAGTGGTTCCTGGTGGATTCATTGAGGGAGTTTTCTGAACCTCAGAGAATGAAGTGAAAGTGCTGTAATTTTGTTATAATACTATAATACTGTGCAGCAGTACTGTGCTCACCTGGGCATGATGACTTTTTTAGTGCATAATGCTGCTGCAGCCCCTTTACACACCCGTCCTGGCAAATCCACAGCACATCCACCTCTCCAAGCTCCTCCTCGCCTTCTAAGACGTTTCTGTGAGATTTGTTGAAATCAAATTATCAAGCAGGTCAACTGGTTTAACCAGAACAATCTGAAATCTGAACCTCTTTTAAACTTTCAGGATTGGGAGAGTTTTAGGAATTGTGACCCATGTGATGCTCCCTCCCTCTCTGTGTCCCTCCCTGTGTGTCCGTGTGGATGGACGGTGTTTTTTTTCGATACTGAGCTAATCTAGCTGATTTAAGGAACGGTCGCTTTCAAGGCAAAAGCCTCTTTTGTCTGATCCCCTGGGATGTGCAGGTCTGCAGCCTGATCCCACTCTGCTGCTCTCACCACTGTCATGACTGAGGCGATGCACTCAATAGATGCTGGACATCACTTTGTGATTACTGAGAAAGTATTCTAATGTCGAAGCACAGTTATCAAACTTTGTCTAATTAAAGAGCCTAAAACTTGTGCAGAGCATCCTCCATCTGCAGCTCCTGCTCAGGAAACGCTCCGCTTGGTTTGTAACGCTTGACCAGAGACAGACGCCGTTTCCTTTCTCCCATCAGAACGACTCATTCAGAGTCTGAAGCACACTCACACCCTGCATCTGTTGCAAATGTGGTTGCACCTCTGAGAGTTTGTGGAAGTGATGAGCTCTTGTGAACACGTTGCCTCTTAATCTCTCTCCCTCCCTGAGGACCTCTCTCTCCAACATGATGTGTTTGTGTTTACCAGCTGAGGCACTGGAAAAACACGAGGAAAACACAGGATTTTACATTGAATGTATTCTCATTTTGCCAGGTTCAAATATTTCATTTTATTCTAAAAACATGTGACATGGTGTTGGCTTCTGCACTGTGGTGATAATTTGGCCTTAATCATGTTGATGTGGTCTCTTTGTAAACTGGCTGCAGCTCTAAGTCCTGCTGAACTGAAGCTGCTGTGCTACAGTATATTTTAGCCTCAGCCTTAACGCTGGGTGCTCTAACTTCTTTTCAGATGCCAATGTTGTCTTAACATAATTAGAAGTTTGTTTAGTTGAACTAATTATCACGCTCAGAGGGTTTGGCAGGGTCTTCCCTGACGCCTGGGTCCCTGGGAGGCCGCTCAATTGAGCTCTTTAAAGTGTTGATTTGCCTTTGTGACGGGCTGACCCGTGGGCTCAGCGCCCCCGGGCCCTGAGCAGGGTGTGGCTGATGATTGGAGACACTGACTTCAGGTCATGGTTGTGTTTAAGTTTTCAGACAGCTTTCAGATCATTCTGACCGCAGGGCAGGAGTTTGAGCCCCCGGGCTCCAGGGTAATAGAAGTGATTTGCGCCCAACAGAGCGGTCTCCTCCCCTGTCATCTCCCAGTGCAGCTCTATGCATAATTTGTGCAGCATTAGTTCAATCTTTTACTCCTTTTATAGCAGAAAATAATAAACTGCAGCTCTTTACCTCCACAGACACGCATGCACAAACTCACAAAAGCAATAGTTTAGGAAACCACTATGAGCAGATTTAACAGTGAAGGTTTTGGTGTAAAAAAACATGTCACAGTTACAGTGTTGAACAGTGAATTTATACTAGAAATCTGGTCCTGAATTGATTTGATGTCCCCAGCGTAAACACTGATCAGAAACCAGATGTTGCTCCATGTTTTATTGGGTCGTAGAGAGGCACCATCGGCACCATCACAGTGTCTGAGCCACTCTGCATGTTTCCAAAACAGATCTACATCAGTCATCTCTGATAGATACAAGCAATCTACGGGAGTCGCATTGTTTCCCCGGGTCTGTGCATTGGAATAGCTTAAGGGATGCAGAGAGGAACATTGATATGCTAACTAGCTGCTGCAGGAACACTCTCCCATCCTGAGACCCTGCTGCTCACTCTGCAGCTCCCGAGTCGCAGGGACTCTCTTACGTCTTTCTCACTTTCATCCACATCTACAGAATTTGGATTTATTTTAAATATCTTATGGCCTCGTTTTGAATAACGTCTCACAGCATTGGTGGGAGTGATGTGAGGGCAGCATTTTTCAGAGACAGGTTTTCTCAGGTGAAAATTATTTGAAGTCTTGATTTTTTCCTTGTAGTGTGCCTGTTTTATCTGGATGCTCCTGCTTTGTGCTCTCAGGGACAGTGAGAGAAATTAGATATGATGAAAGCATGGAGAAGTATTTGCTGAGGTCGGTATGAAACTCTGAATTGAAATAGAAATTGACTTCTTCTCAGCGCAGTGTGAGCTCGGTAGCTGTGAGGAGGCCCGCGGAGCCTCAGAGGAAGCGTAAGGAGACGGTGCTGCTCCTGGAGAAGGGTGTGGACAGGTGGCTTACCAGGTGCCTTAGGGCCCTCCCCTTTCGTCCCGGTATATATGACCACCCCATAGATTCCTATAGAAGCTTCTGCCTGTCCACTTTGCATCTGTAGTCCACATCACTCCTTCCTGAGTGAGGAAAAGCGATTTGTGGAATCCTGGAGCCAGTGGAGCAAACAGCAGCAGCTCTGCTCAACCTCAGCGCCAACATGTTGTACCTGGAGACGGGGACCCCCACTTCCTACAGCGAGGTAAGAGCGCTGGCTTCACAGCTGACCCACACGCTTCCTAGGGCTCCTCAGAGCCGCGTAGGGAACCGAATATAAGAAGAGTATGAGACCCCTCGCTGGTCGCTCTCCTAAATCCTCTAAAATCGTCTTCTGTGAGCAGATCGTTTTTTTGGAAAAACACTGATACACTGAAAATGTCAGAGGCCGTAGAAAGTTTCAAATACAGGCTTTAAATTCAAAGACTAAAGACGTAAATGAGATTTTTCTACATTGGCCAGAAAGTTTGTTTTTGCGCGCTCATCTGTGTGTGTGTGTGTGTGTGTGTGTGTGTGTGTGTGTGTGTGTGTGTGTGTGTGTGTGTGTGTGGTAGAGAGCAGAGGAATGTAAACACCTGGAGAATCTCTGAATAAATACAGAGTCTTTCCTTTTGTGAAATGGCTGCTAACGGGCCGGCCACTGCTTCGGTCCACTGATGTGATCTATTGAAGTCTTGTGTGATTCGATGTGATTTGATGTGATTCGATGTGATTTGATGTGATTCGATGTGATTTGATGGGATTTGATGGGATTTGATGCGCTAAATAAATCTGATTCCTCACTGGTTCGAGACGTTTTGATTTTCTGACGCGATAACATCTTGAGTCTTTCGCAGGGAGAAAAAAGTGAACGAAAAAAAATCTGTTTGAAAAATAGGTTGTCAGGTATTTATCAGAAGCGGTAGTGTTTTGGTTTTGTTCTTCATCTGATTAGAAATTCTAAGAACTCAAAGAAGATTTTATTGAAATTGTCTGAGATGTTTACCAAAAAAAATTCCCTCCTTTCACAGACAAAACAAAGCAGATAAAAATCTAAGGTTTCATACTCATTTCTCCCTTGTAGAATGCAGGTCTTGATTAATTGATGTGTTTGAAGAAATCTATGGGAAACGTCAAAAAGATGTTTCACAATAAAAGTGAAAAATGTGGCATTTTGATGAACCTCAGTTCAGCTCAACCTCAGTATCAAGGAGCAAAGAAACTGCTCTTGTCACACCAACAATATTTGAGGATAATTATCTGCTAAAAAAAACAACAATTTCCCTAATATAATCTAAAAAATGAGTTCAGTTTCAGACAGCAGGATGTGTTTGGTGCCCGCGTCTCTTTGCTTTTCTCCTCGTTTCACCAAATCCTGCATCCGCGCTGAGGGCCGAGCCAGGGAGCGGTGATAGATTCTCAGATTGCAGGTTGCAGATAGCAGGTGTGTCAGGTCACTGTCTTTTAAGTTGTCGAGCACGGGGGTCTTAAAGTGTTGTCCGGCTCGGTCCCTGCAGTGGTGGAGGTGTCGGGTTCCCCCGTCTCCAGCCTCCCGGGAGCCGCTGCAGCCATTAGAATGTGGCCGTCCAGGCGCTGCTCTTTGGTCCGGGCTCTTAATTGTTTTAATGGTGTGTTGATGTAGATACAATCACCTGCTCTGCCCACCCCAGCAGGTATAAGGGGGAGATAGCCCCCCACCCTGCCCCACCTTGTCCCCCCTGAGCCGTTAATGCCTCCCTCCCCTGTGGTCACTCATCGCAGCCCTCTAGGAGCTGGCCCAAGGTACATGCAGCAGGTCACCAGAGAGCCTGGAATGGCAGCTATTCCCGCCTCAGGCCAGGTCTGCTCTGGTTCCTGTCATCTGGTGGTCGACCACGCTCCGGCTCTATCAGCCAGCGCCGGCGGCAGCTGCAGGACGCGCTCTGTATGTTTAGCTGACAGGTTGTGTCTGTGGCACAGCTCGTGTTTATGCAACAGAGTCATGTTCACATCGTCTGAGCAGAGACCCATCTGTACGTAGTCATGCATTTGCTCCTTCAGCATTTAGGTCTCTCAGTCTATTTGTGTCATGTACTGGTGATCTACACACTCGCATCACATTTACATTTAGTCATTTATCTAAATAGACCCACATAGGAAAAAACACCCAAGCTCTACAGCAGCAGAGGACACACACACACTCACATATACCAATACTCACACTTATGTCTTCATACATGTGTGTATTCTTGTCCTGTGTATGAGCATTTAGAGAAAATGACAAAATAGCATTTTAAACAGTTGTTCAGAAATCATCCTAATGACAAGTAAGAAGCCAGTGACCTCTGACCCCACACACATTCATCTCCTGACTCCTGCCACTGGACAGTCTACAGGCGCTCACATCTTTACTATCACATGAATAAAAGTCCTACACATGTAAATGTTAAAGCCCCCAATGACACATGGTCAGAAAAGGCTTTTATTTGTCTGTGCAGTAACTCCAGCAGGCGAGGTGATTTGAATGTGTTGGTATGTTGAACCAGATGCCACTGTGTTGGCATTGGCCATAACTTTTAAATTAGTCCTGCCATGTGTGTCTCCAAAGTCTTTGAAATGTGTTCTGGATAATTCAGATTCCAACATAGTAATCAACAGGCCATTACTCTGAAGGTCAACAGTCCCTCTTCCTGTGGGCCTGTAATGCTGAGCCCAGCATTTATCTCAGACAAAGAAATGAGCCTGAATGCCTCAAACAGACAAAACCTTTCAAAAACGTTATTAGAGGCTGCAGAGTATGTAAAGGCTGCTGATTTACCGTGCTCCTGCTCCTGGAGGCCTGCGCACAGCCTCACCTATAAACAGCAGGAATTTTTAAGAGCAGCTAAAGCCGTTATTAAATGGTTGCTGTATTATAGTGGAATAAGATCTGATGAAAGGAAACCAGGAGAAGACCTGACCCCCCCCCCCTTTTTGTTTAAGGGCCGATATCTCACTTCCACTCAATTAAACATTAAAACACGATGAGTTCAGCGGAGACTCGTCTGGTCAATTATGGCTTTATCCTCATCTTTGATCTTTATATTCATCTAGAGTGCGAGCAGCAGCTTAATCCAGGCCCAGCGCTTCATGTTGAGTATTCGATGTCACGCTCTGTTTTATGTCTCAGCGTTTAGGTGTGTTTGGTCTGGGGCCAGCGTCAACCTTTTCTCCAGAATAATAATTTGACATTGATAATTGGTGCCTGTCACGTCCACCTCTGCAGCTGTCAGCATCAGGTACCAGAAGGCCTGCGCGCTCGACGCTTCACTGCCTCAGTTCAGGAGAAGTGTCCTCTCGCCAGGCTGGAAGCACACTTCCTGCTCAGGAGGGTGTCATCATCCCGTTAGTTCCCCGCAGGACGCTGAATGTTCCACGTGGGCTGAGGTGGATTTTACAAAGAAAAGCTCTTGAGCAACGGCTGAGCTGCTGTTGTTCTTGCAGCGATTTAGATGCACTTTGCTGGTCTGAGATCAGATGCACAAGCCAGCCCAGTTAAACCTTCTACAATACCTGTGTGTAATTAGCTCATTGTGAGGCAGTGTGTCTTTGGGGAAGCTGGAGGGTCTCCACCAGAGTAGGCTCCTCTTTCTGTGTGTGTGTGTGTGTGTGTGTGTGTGTGTGTGTGTGTGTGTGTGTGTGTGTGTTCCATTCACAGAACACTCGTCTTAGAGCACCTGCATACCCAGCACGATTGTCCTCTAGACAAGCTCTTATAAGCCCCCTGTGTCATTGTTTCTGGGTTGGAGGGGTGGGGGTGAGGGGTGGGGGTGGGGCTGAGGTGGGGGGGTTGAGCAGCCTTACGCTGCACACAGTGACCCTCATCCTCCCAGCGAGCTGCCCTGTGGCGCTGCTACACAAGTATGTTCAGGTTGACTCAGGTGACCTCTCAGGTGTGTCTGTCTGACTGACTGACTCTGCTGTGTATTCTGTGTGTGTGTGTGTGTGTGTGTGTGTGTGTGTGTGTGTGTGTGTGTGTGTGTGTGTGTGTGTGTGTGTATGCACATGTCCACATGTAATAAAGCAGCAGAGTTGCTTCATAAGTCACCACTGTGTTTGATAGTTATACAGCCTACCTTGTCTGTGTTTTTGTGGTCATCTGGCACATCGCAAACACCTGGTAGTGTGAAGGGTGTGAGCTGGACAGCTGTGGTCAGCCGTGCTTGAAATAAACAAGAGGCCCTGGAGAGATTAATGGCTGTCTAAAGAGCGAGAGCCGTGGCACCTCGTCCAGGAATGTGCCATTTATAAATGGAAAGGAATGGGGTGAATGGCAAGGGGCTGGCTGCGACCCAGGTGTATTCTCCATCCGGTTGGAGGCAGATACTTTAATTCTGCATCTGTGGAAAATCAAGAGGACGAGGCTTGGAGCTCATTTCGGAGCAGAACACTGGTCCAGGAGCGTAGCTGCTAATTTGAGCATCTGGACAATAAAATCAAGGGTTTTCAGGGGTGTTAACACATCGGCTCAGGAAGGAACTGCACCGTAAACAGAACACAAAGAAAGATGTTTTATGTTACTGCTAAACCACAGACCTTTCTTTTATTATTATGGAAACAAGAGCTCCACTTCCTGTAGTTACCTCTGCTCATGCAGTGTCAGCTTGCACAACTCTCCCCCCGTCCATTACACTTTTACTATTATGGCAGTGATTTGAACATTTTCTGCCTCAAACAATGATGTGTAATGTATGAATGTACCAACTGAACAAACCTTTTCCACTCAGTCATGATCAGATTGTCAGCACATTGAATCTCTGCTGTACTGACTGAAGACATTCCTGTCTTCTCCCCCCTTCTCTCCCTCTCACCCCTCTCACCCCTCTCAACCCCCCCCCCTTCCTCCCCCTCCATTTTGTCTCCAGTCTCAGTACACAAACCTGGGGCTGCTGAACAGCATGGATCAGAACATCCAGAATGGAGGCTCCACCTCCACCAGCCCCTACAACAACGACCATGCCCAGAATAACGTGACAGCCCCGTCACCCTACGCCCAGCCCAGCTCCACCTTCGATGCCCTCTCCCCCTCCCCGGCCATCCCCTCCAACACGGACTACGCTGGGCCCCACACCTTTGACGTGTCCTTTCAACAGTCGAGCACAGCCAAGTCAGCCACCTGGACGGTAAGACACCGATTGATCGGACCAGCCTGTGCAGTCTGAGCAGAGTGACTCAAGCACATGAGATGATCATCCCTGAGAAATGTTCTTTCTTTTTTAAGAGGCAGCATTTATTAAGCAAACATAGATAGATAGATAGATAGATAGATAGATAGATAGATAGATAGATAGATAGATAGATAGATAGATAGATAGATAGATAGATAGATAGATAGATAGATAGATAGATAGATAGATAGATAGATAGATAGATAGATAGATAGATAGATAGATAGATAGATAGAGCACAAGATCTGAGCAAAAAGGAACTCATAGCAAGTGAAACTCTAAAGGCTTGTGCAGGTGCTGCCCATTAAATAAAAGGTTGACTTTAAAGATTAGACGTGGGACCAACATGTAGCATCTTTGCAGCCTTTCCAAAGTTTATAAATTAACATGTTGGATCAAGAGCTTTCTTCATTCGTCCAAGCACTAGTTTCAGATCGGTAGCTGATAATTGACTGAGGGTTGTTTTTCCACTACTTGATGCACAAATGAGTCATCTCATCTAACTCTAGCAAGTTGCCAAGTGAGTGTCTGAACAGTAAAAGTCTGGCTATTTAACCAGGATTAAAGAAGGAAAACATGACTCTTATTCCCTGCTGTGTTGTCATGAAGCAGGTAAGTTGTCAGTTTTGTGATTTCCGGAATTTACACTCAGGAAAAAACCTGCTTCTGCTTCTCTGCTTATTAATGGTTGATAGAGGCAGGGCTCAGACCAGGGCCTCTGTTCTCAGGAATCATCTCTCACTGGTTTCATACGTCAGACCAGTGGGCAGATGCTCGTCATAATAAACGTACAGCCATAAAGACACATTTGTCATCGTAGCGGTTTATCATATGAGGTGGTGATTCGTCAGCGTAGGGGTTGATCACAGTCTTCTATCTGTGAACTCCTTATCTGACGATCAGTGCTCCGGGCTGATCTCAGTGCATTTGAAAGTCCTGTGTTGCTCAACCACATCTATCTAGCAAGAAAGAATTCCACTCAAGACGTATAGCTTCACATCATGACTAATCCCCAGGCTTTTTTCACTGAGGCTGAGACACATTACACTGCACTGATGAAAGGCTGAAGAGCATGAACCACTTTATTACACATCATTCAAATAGTCCCTAAGGACAGAAGTAATACTGATAAAAGTTGCTTATCTGAGTGTCTCCCAGTCTTCATGTGTAATAAACTAAATTAACTCTTTATTCAGCTTTAACTTAACAAAACACAACAGCACTAAGACAAACAGATTCTAAGAACAGTGCATTGGGTGAGTGATGTTAAAATGCGTTACAATCACAATGAGGGTTGCAGTAAAGTAATAAATGTCTCTGGCTTGGTCAGTTATGTGAGTTGAGTAATTCCTGCTTCATGCTGATGACAGAGGTGGTCCAGGTGTGGTGATGTCCTGCACAGCTAGATGTCACCATGTGATAGTCTGTGAAACCTCCACCCAGCTCCTCCTGCTCTGTCATTACACACAGCGGGCTGAGGGACAGCTGTCACAGCCTGGCCTGCTGCTGCTGTCTGGCAGCCTGGAGCCATGGCACTGTTACGCAGCATCCCTCTCAGGGTGCAGGCCTCTTAATGGACCAGAATTTGAGAATTTAAAAAGATATTTCTCTCATAGATGGTCTTAAAATAAACAAACAACAACAACAGTGCACAGGACGGCTTCAGAGCAGGGCGCTCGGCGTGATTCAGGTGAACGGGCTGCAGCCAGGGCGTGCTGGACGCCGGGTGTGGGACTGTGACATTCACCCAATTCCCACACTCCCTGACTGCCTCACTCATCCCTCTCATTTTCACAGTCCAAAAACAAAAGTGTTTGTCTGCTGTGCAACTGTGAGGAGGAGGCTAACTGTGTGGTTAGTGAGCGGCACGCCCCAGAGCTCCAACCACACAGCTTTAGGACACATCCCCGTCCTAGACACAGGTATCACAGGTGTCCCACAGTCATAACACATGATGCAAGACTGGTTTGATTGGTCTGGCTTAATGTGGAATAGCAGTGGATGTTACACAGCCAGTGCAAAACAACAGAGGGCGGTCGGACGCGTTACTAGATGAATCCCAGAGACGGAGTCAGATCTTCTGATATTTCTGTGTTGGTTCGGTCTCAGAGTGGCGGCTCAGGTTAAACGTCACCTTATGTCACCACTGGACCCGGCCAAACACATTCAGACACATCTCCTCCAGGCTGAGCTTTGTTTTGTTGTGCTGCTCGTTTCCTTCATGCTCTCCTCCAGCAGAGCAGTTAGAGTGATTATAGTGTTGGTTCCCATCAGGCAGGAGGCTCCCTCACCTGATCTCAGGAGATCTTTCACAAAGCTCCAGTAATCTCAGGCCAACAGCTCGGCTGCTGGACTGACGGACTGATGGCAGCGTGCCACTGAAGACGTCAGCGCTGCAGCTTTGCTCTCTGCATAGATCTGCTAATGCCGCCTTTTTGAAGGCCTGCGGGATCTTCCACGGGACTTAGAGGACTGTGTACTGTGCTTTTTGATGACTGTTCTTATGGAGACACACCTAATCCCTAACCCACACCTTAACCTCTTCCTGTCTAGGATGACTGTGACACACACACACACACACACACACACACACACGCAACGCGTCAACATTTCCCAGAACTGCTCCCACTGTTTCCTTGTTGGCTCGGCTGCAGCCGCCATGGTTCTGCGTCTTCTAGCGTTCAGTCAGAAAAAACAAACAGCCGTCCAGGTGAATACAGGCTGGAGGTGTTTCATCCTCTTTGCCTTTACCAAATTAATGGAGTGTTGCGAATGAGGCAGCCACTGTTGCCTCCTGATGCAACTATTGTCAGGCTGAAGATTGGCAGTGTTTGCTGTGTATTAGCAGCCACCATGTGTAGTAGTCAGAGAAGAAGAATGTCATGGTTGGGGCTGTCGCTGGGCCGCTTTAGAGCTCGGGGGATTACAGTAATGGATTGAGGGCCTGTAGATAATACTTGTGTAAATACTGTGTGCCTCTTTCCTGAACCCTGTGCTCTTGGAGTGGGCTCTGTCTTTTTGAGAGAGTTAAGCTTGATGGTTGCATCTCACATTGCGCCGGAGGAGGAGGAGAGCCCTTGAATGCTCAAAGAGAAGAGTGTTCTAGCGAAAGGCAGCAAGACGCAGCTTGCCCCTGGAACATCTGCGGGCCCGTCCCACGCCTCACGAGATGGGGCTGAGACTTGTTTGTGTCAAGAAGCTTGTCACGACTCGCCCATCACAGGGAGACAAGCCCTAAAAGCTACAGATGGGAAAAGGTTGAGGGGAAATTTTTTAAAAAGGCAGAGTTGAAAAGGCTTTTTTTATGATCTGAGCTATGAGACCTCTCCATCATCAGTGTGGAAAAGCCCATTCTCTTTCAGTTTAGATTACAAGATTCTTTTCTGCCCCCAACAAACCACAGCACACAGACTTGAGCAGCAGTGATTTGGCTCAGCTGCGTCGGCTCAACGTAGACGGATCAAGTATTAAAGCTTTTGTCAGGAAAACATGATCAGAACACCAGAGCACAGAAGCCTTCGCCCTTGTTCGGGAATTCACTTTAATAAACAAAAACATGTTTGCAGCTTTAAGAGCTCTGTGAAGGGAACAGAGTTTAGACATTAGTAGTGGAATTCTAGATTTCTTTTTCTCTTTCTTTTCCGATCGCTCTGATCTGAGATCAGCTGTATCTCCTGTCACCTGCTGGTGCAGACAAGTGTTCGATCGGCTAATCCCAGGAGTGACAGATGCATGTTGGACTCTTTCAGCACTGGTTACATAGACATGATGCTGCATGTCAGTGCACAGGTCTGCCCCAGAACAGATGTCATCACTGAGATTGTGTGGTCAAGACAGGAGCCCAGAGCTCAAACACAACATTTAGGATTTTATAGGAAAAATATGAAGAAATTCTCACACAAAGCTTGACATTTAAGTCTGTGTTCATTTTTTCCATGAAGCAGGTGTTTTACTGTTTCACAAGAAAGAGGAGAGTGCAAAGAAAAAAACTGGATCCCTGCTGAATTAAACAGGTTTGGGAGAAGCTCCAGGCATGACATGACATGTCAGGTATGAAGAAGACAAGACCAGAGGCGCCAAACAGTGCTTGTTTAAGGCCCGATGTTTGTCAGGACTTGACTGGTGCATGCGCCCGCAGCGCCTGTCACAGAGAAAAGAACGCTACAGCTGTGGGCCTGTCCCGACCTGCGCTCAACGGGAAGTGTGTGTTTGTGTGCTCCAGGTAGTTTTGCATATGTTAGAAAGTAATTGCATACATGCAACACTGAACAGCCATCAGAAGAAATTGTATGTTCCATGCAGGTTGGTTGGGTTAGGGACATATGTGCATTATTACTGCAGCTTTACAGGCTGAGCAGTCCAGCAGTGGGTAGGTGGTGTGTGTGTGTGTGTGTGCGTGTGTGTGTGTGTGTTTGTGTGTGTGTGTGTGTGTGGGTGTGCATGCATTCAGCCACCGTAGGTCATTCATTACTTTTTCCAGCTCACTGCCACATGTGCCAGTTTAAAGCAAATCCATCTCGTGTGGATCCTGCAAACATTCAGAAGAGTTTTCTTTCAAATGATTGTGATTAAGCGGCTCTGCATTGTGTGCCGTGTGTTCCTTGGCTGCGCAATTCACTTTGTGACCAATGAAAGGCTCATAATTACATGTTAACACCTGAGCACCGCACCCTGTGTGAGCCACTGAATCCCATCAGTCAACCGGTCGTCCTCCACCCTGAACGCTGTTAGCTTTAGCCGGCCGCTGCTTTCAGCAGTCAGCAGCAGCTCCTGCTCTCCCTGCTGAGCAAACAGCACCAGCAGCACATAGTTGTGTGCTTAAAGTTTGTAGCTGCAGGGCTGGGATGGTCCCCGACTCTGTGTGTGTGTGTTGGAGACTGTAGGATGTAATCTAAACAAGCTTTGGTTTTCAGCCTGGAACATTTTTGATCAGCTCTTCTCTCTCTGAGTTTTTTTGCCTTCAGCTCCTTAAAGCAGCAGCAGCAGCAGCCTGTAATTATTCCAAACACAACGCACTGACCTTTAACACAACTCACCTCTCCTTCTCTTTGCCTCGTAATCTGCCGCTCGCTCTTTCTCTTTTGCTCTTTTTCCCCCTCGTCTGAGCGCTCATGAGGCTTCTCCACCTCATTTAGCTGATTGACGGAGGCGTGCAGGGAGTATCAGGTTAGGAGTGAGGGGAAAAATGCAACCATTCATCTTCAGCTTTTTCTTGTTTTTTTTTTGGAAAAGCTGCTTTGATTTGAAGGAAGAGTCAGTGCAGTGTTGACGTACACCTCCCAGACCTCAGTCGTGTTCATCAGTCATAACATCTCAGCCCCTGTTCGTGAACACTTGTCACTGGTTTTATTCTCTCCTTCCTGCTTCAGCGTCGCAGAGATGAGACTCTGGGCTGTAACGACTGCAGTTTGTGGGAACAAGAGCCTGTGTTTTGGGTTTGACCTGATGAAAGAACAGTTCGCCTGGGGAACCAATTGTCTGTGCCAAGTTTGTGTAATATTTAGAGTTGGGTGCTGGGACAACTGCCTTTTCTCTGGAACCGCAATTAATAGAGGTGGAATTGTAGGTTGCATTGTTGGTCTGCTTGGCCGCCAGCAGTTTGCACAATGTTCACTTTCCTTCACTCAGAAACGAACCTGAGAGAAGGTTCTCCCTCCGCCTCCTGCACACACAGGCTTGACAGACATACTTGCACGGCAGTGATTTCAATGGTTTGTTTACTCTGTTGCTTTAAGCCCATTAGTACCAATTCATTCTTTGTGAAGGCTTAATGGCTATGAACACCAAACAGCACCAGGATCAAGGTTCATTCATTATTCATGAGTCCTCTTGGCCTGAAACACTGACACACTGGCCACGTTGGACTGAACCTCCAGCCTCAGTAACTTAGGGTCTGACTCATTGCTATCCAGGCTGCGCTCCACCTTGTGTAGTGTTGGGTTGCCAGCTCCTTCAGAAGCTCTGCGCTGTGTGATGAGGGGCCATCAGATGCTTCATCACACACTCCTCCCTGGACATGAAAGCCAGCCCAGTTTAATTGCTGCTGCAGGGGTTCGTTTTATGGCGCTCCTCGGAAGTCCCAGAGGCTCCTCCTGAGAGGTCTTTGAGGTTGCCCAATACACACCCAAACACCAGGCTGTGTGAGTGTGTGTCAGTGTGTGTGTTTATAAAACTAGGTCGTAATCACAGTCTTGTTTTTAACCTTTTTTTTGCCTGGGGGGAAACCAGAAGTGCAGCGTCCAGCAACAGGTGTTACAGAGGTCGATCTGTGCTGTTAACATTTAGACAAAAATGTTTTAAGCTTTTGAACTTTTACTGGTTTTATCTCATTTTTTCCTCTTTCTGGATTTTCTCTTTTACAGTATTCTACAGACTTGAAGAAGTTATACTGCCAGATCGCCAAAACGTGTCCGATCCAGATCAAGGTGCTGACCACCCCCCCGCAGGGCGCCGTGGTCCGGGCCATGCCGGTTTACAAGAAGGCCGAGCACGTGACCGAGGTGGTGAAACGCTGCCCCAACCACGAGCTCAGCCGCGAGTTCAATGATGGTACGTTGAAGGAACACCTTCGATCTGTTCATTAATAATCAATTCATAGTCTCCACCTCCCCTAACATCATCACCTCCTCAGAGTCTGACCGTAACGTGACCATAGGGGACAGGACGGACAGGACTGAGAGTGCAGCAGTTTGGTTTTCAGTTTGCAGTGAAATGCCAGTGACTCTGCTCCCGGTTCCTCAGTGTCTGCTTCCTCCTCAGTCTCTGGTTCCTCCTCAGGTTCCTCCTCAGTCTCAGGTTCCTCCTCAGGTTCCTCCTCAGGTTCCTCCTCAGTCTCTGGTTCCTCCTCTGGTTCTGGCTCCATCATATCAGGCTGGATGTGGAGCATCGCTCCATAGCTGCAGCAGAGCTCCAGTTACCACTAATGAAGGAGAACCAGCTGAGGAGCTACTGAGGACCAGGAATAGAGAGATAATGGTCATTCATCTGAGTGAGAGATAGTCGATGTGAAAGCTGGGTGTGGTTGCCAGTTAAGTGTGAAAAGGCACCAAAACTGGGCAGAACAACTGGAATATTGTCACAGCTAAAAGCAGGAAGAGAGCTTGTCATCTGAGGCATTTCTGATGAAAACCAAGGTTTCATAGCTTCCATTTTACCAGCAGAGACCAAGAATACTAGATCATCCATTCAGAGTGAAGTTTGTGTGGTTGCCAGATCAGCATGAAAAGAGCCAGATCTGAGCAGGAACAGAGCGTAATATTCCCACAGCTGCAAACAGGATGTGGAACAAACTGAGGCTCCGCTGGATCCAGATCTCACAGCTTCTATGTTGTTCTTGGTTCCTTTAAATCCTAAAAAGTGGAACAAGCCTCCCTTCACCTCACTTCTGTCTCTCTGTGCTGCCTCCAGGTCAGATCGCTCCTCCGAGTCACCTGATCCGTGTGGAGGGGAACAACCACGCCCAGTACGTGGAGGACACCATCACTGGGAGACAGAGCGTTTTAGTTCCATACGAACCACCTCAGGTGAGCTCAGTGCTGAACAGTACAGAGCTGCTCTAACTTTGACCTCTGTTTCCAGTGTTTCTCTTTAGTGAAAACACCTGGAACACATCAGGAACAGAATCAATAAGCAACTGAATACATTGATAATCCACATTTCTCAGGTTTAAAACGCTCTCTCATTGTTTAACACTCACCAGTGTTAAACAATGAGAAGCTGCTTCTGCAAGAAGATCAACTCTGTCTCAGTCTGACCAAACATAGAAAGACGTGGCCTTGTTCCTGGGAGGTCACTGACAGTGTGTGGCTCTGTCTCCTCAGGTGGGAACAGAATTCACCACCATCCTGTACAACTTCATGTGTAACTCCAGCTGTGTGGGCGGGATGAACCGACGTCCCATCCTCATCATCGTCACCCTGGAAACCAGAGAGTAAGACAGGCCGCCGCAGCTGCTGCCGTGTGCTGCTCCTGCTGCCCTCCAGGCTCCTGACCCCGCTCTCTGTGTGTGTGTGTGTGTGTGTGTGTGTGTGTGTGTGTGTGTTGCAGTGGCCAGGTCCTGGGCCGCCGCTGCTTCGAGGCCAGGATCTGTGCCTGCCCCGGGCGCGACCGCAAGGCCGACGAGGACAGCATCCGCAAGCAGCACGTCACAGACGCCACAAAGAGCAGTGAGGGTATGAAGCGCCGTAAGTAGTGCTGGGGCTGGTGGAGGGCTGTAGCACGCTGCCTCAGCGCTGCTCACACACACACACACACACACACACACACACACACACACACACACACACACACACAGGCTGTAAGTAGTGCTGGGGCTGGTGGAGGGCTGTAGCACGCTGCCTCAGCGCTGCTCACACACACACACACACACACACACACACACACAGGCTGTAAGTAGTGCTGGGGCTGGTGGAGGGCTGTAGCACGCTGCCTCAGCGCTGCTCACACACACACACACACACACACACACACACACACACACACACACACACACACACACACACACACACACAGGCATACTAACACACTCAGTGACAGTCACTCTGTATTAGAGATGCAACAAATTATTGTTTAATTCATTAATAGATTCATTGAATTGATTAGTGGTTTGGCTTCTAAAATTATGCCAAACCAGTGACGATTGTAAATGCTTGTTTGACGAAGACCAAGGTCAGACCCTTAAACCTGTCTGTGCCTCGATGACATTTTCTGTCCCAGAGACTAAAGGAACCAGAAGATATTCACATTGATAGATCTGGGAGTTTTGACTGAATATCTTCAAGTCATTCTAGGGAAATGAAGCTGGACCAGTGGATTCTTGGCCCAGCGTTCGGTTACGCTCTGAGCTGAATGACAGTCGAGTTGTTGCAGCTCTACTCAGTGTTCTGCATCGCTCCTCCGCTTGTTTCCTCCTGCTCCTGCTTCAGCTGCTCCTCCTCCTCACATCATACGGCTTTTCCTCACTCCTCTCCTTCTCCCTCTTCTTCTCCTCCTCCCTCTCCCTCCTCAGCGTTCCGCCAGGTCTCCCACGGCATCCAGATGTCGACCATCAAGAAGAGAAGATCCACAGATGAGGAGGTGTTTTGTTTGCCTGTGAGTGTCACAGTCCCTGGTTGAGCTCTTGGTGCTGAGGAAGCAGGAGCTGCTGAACTCACCTCCTCCTCCCTCTGTT
The DNA here is from genome assembly GCA_029224185.1 of Karalla daura. Lineage (NCBI taxonomy): Eukaryota > Metazoa > Chordata > Actinopteri > Chaetodontiformes > Leiognathidae > Karalla > Karalla daura. Next base: position 25,372,469 of record CM055194.1, read on the forward strand.
TGTCTCCCACAGATCAAAGGTCGTGAAATTTATGAGATTTTGGTAAAAATCAAAGAGTCTCTGGAGCTCATGCAGTTCCTGCCTCAGCACACTATAGAGTCATACCGGCAGCAGCAGCAGAACCTCCTCCAGAAACAGTGAGTACCTGTTGACACTCCTCAGGCCTCCAGCCTGCCACCTCCTCCCTGGCACCTCCTCCCTATCACCTCCTCCCACCTTCCTCCTCCACCACCCCCCCCTCCCTCCCTCCCTCCTCCACCCTTCCACCTCGCCCCCCCCACTATGTTTTCACTGGGCTGTCAGTCTGGAGGGACTGGAGCAGGTTCCAGCTGAACCAGTAGCTGGTGTCTGGTCTTCAGCAGAGTATAGCCGTGTAGAATGTGTCCAGTGCTCGGAGGCTGAACTTTTCGTCTTTTAGTTGTTGTTGTGCTCTGTTTTGCTCTGACGGGAGCTGATGAATGGTGACAGACGTACCGGGCTGTGCTTTGTGCAGGAGAGTCCTCCACTCACTGCTGGAAACGCCTTTGGGTGCTTTGCCAGGTTTTTGCACAACAGCACCCAACAAAAGCCACAGCTCTGCCTCATCTGTTCGCTTCAGTGTAATTAAAACTGTCTGAGGCGCAAACACACACACACACACACGCACACACACACACGCACACACACACACTTCACTATAAGCTATGGAAAAGAGAGGGGTGTAAATGATAGTTTGACAGCCCCATGATGATAATTACTGCTTATGTTATAGTTTCCCATTAAGACGAGGCAGAGCAGACGGATTCTCTCCATGCCAGTTACCTGGTGATTGTGTGATTCAAAGGTTTTCAGTTTGGTGAACATTTCTAGTCAGATTTTAGTGTGAGTATCAGCGAGTGTGTTTGTTTTCACCGCTCCTTTCCACTCCTTCTCCACGCACCTTTTCCCTGTTTGTTCTTAAACAGCCTCTAGCTGGTGTGCCCGACCGTGTTTCCCTCTCAGCCTGTGAAATAAAAGCTTCTGTCAGCAGCCAACGTTTCAGCCCTTTTCTTCCCTCCAAACTCTGAATAACAGCACACACACACACACACACACACACACACAGTTACTCACACACACACTCACATACACTCAGAGCAATCCATCTGTGTTTGTAGAGTGCCACCTTGTGGACACAGAGATTAGTGCAGAACGTTGATGCTGGATGGATCCTGTCACACGGCCTTCTGTCACACTGTGTGTGTGTGTGTGTGTGTGTGTGTGTGTGTGTGTGTGTGTGTGTGTGTGTGTCTGTGTCTGTGTGGGTGTGGGGGGGGTGTCCCTGCCTCCTCCTGCTTGCTCCTCCTGCTCTCTCCTGAGCCCTTATTTCTCCTCTCTCCTCTGGTTCCTCCTCCAGTCTGATAAAGACTCGTCTCAGTAACCAGCTCCTGGAGCCTGTAGCCGAGCAGAGGAGGCGCTGCTCCTCCTCCTGAAGCTCCTCCTCACACTGCCACATTCCTGCTGCTCCTCCTGCTCCTCCCAGGACCTCCTGTCTGTCTTCTCCTGAACTCTGGGTTTCTCTGGTCTCCTCCCTCTGCCTGCTCCTGGACTCACCTACACTGAGGATTTCACTCTGTACTGACAGCTCTATGTGCTGCAGCTCTACACTCTGTACTGACACAGTCAGAGGGACGCTCAGTGGAGGAGGCAGCTCTGCACACTACAGCTCTACATACAGTGACTCTACCTGCTGAAGCTCTACATACAGTGACTCTACATGCTGCAGCTCTACATACAGTGACTCTACATGCTGCAGCTCTACATGCAGTGACTCTACCTGCTGAAGCTCCACATACAGTGACTCTACATGCTGCAGCTCTACATACAGTGACTCTACATGCTGCAGCTCTACATACAGTGACTCTACATGCTGCAGCTCTACATACAGTGACTCTACATGCTGCAGCTCTACATACAGTGACACATCCTGCTGCAACTCTACATACAGTGACTCTACCTGCTGCAGCTCTACATACAGTGACTCTACCTGCTGCAGCTCTACATGCAGTGACTATATGCTGCAGCTCTACATACAGTGACTACCTGCTGCAGCTCTACATGCAGTGACTATATGCTGCAGCTCTACATACAGTGACTCTACCTGCTGCAGCTCTACATACAGTGACTATATGCTGCAGCTCTACATACAGTGACTGTACCTGCTGCAGCTCTACATACAGTGACTGTTGATCCTTTCTGACAGTGAGGTGGACAATGCCTCCCAGTCCCAGACCCGGCTCTGTGGGCTGCTCTGCATGCTTTATTTCTATGTCTTCCAGTCCGTTTGATGCTGTTTCAGTCTTTCTTCAGTTTTCTACGTCAACAGGAACCAAACTGAACGTTGTTTTTCTATCTTTACTCGACCTTCTTCAGAGCTTCTTCACGAGAGCTGGACTCACACAGTCTCTGTGGGGGTGGTGTTGGTGGGAGGGGTCAGACTGTTGTTGTTGTTGTTGTTGTTGTTGTTGTTGCTGCTGCTGCTGATGCTGGTCATGTTGTGCAGCGACGCTGCGGGACAGTCGCTGTGTTTGTGTCCACTCTGTCTGAGACAGAAGGTTCTCTGTGGCTGCTGCACTTTGTCTGTCACATCATAATAAACGGCTTTGTTTCCTGCTTCACCTCGGCCTGTTTGCTCCTCTGTGATCCTGAGACACGGGTCACATGATCAGAACCAGGAGGAGCAGGAGGACCAGGAGCAGGAGGAGAGCCTCTGTGGCCTCAGTCCAGTCTGCTGCTGAGAGGAGCAGCGTCTGAGCCGATTCTGATGAAACCAGCCTTCCATAGCTTCTATATCACAATCCTGTTTTTAGCAGTGAGGATTCTGTCACCAGCATCCTGTCATGCTCAGCATCTCAGTGGAGACTGAAAGTAACTGATTACAGTAAAGTCTGTACTTTACTTTAAAGGAATGGTTTCTCCTCATCCTCTGGAGTTAATGTAGAAGCTATGAACACTGGTTCCATTAGAGACCATTCTACTATACTGCAGGAATATCATGCTCCATTTGGCTTCAAGCTGATCTGGCAACCACACATAGGCTTCACTCTGACTGGCTCTCCTGCCACTCACATGTACGATCATGTGATTTTATGTCACTTTAACACTAAACTTTCCATGACTACATGTGACTTGACTTAACTGTATGTGACTTTATATGAATTAGCATGACGGTACAGGACCAGACGCAGCCTCCCTCTGATTGGCTGTCTCTCCTGCCACACACAGTACTGAGCAGGTGACTTTAGGTCCTCAGCGTAGCTCCGCACTAACTAGAGCGGTCCTCTTGGAGGCGTCAACGTCACGTTTGTCTCCGCTCACATTTCAAGTGTCTGCATGAAGCTCTGCTGCTGTGACTAACAGGACCCCCCCTCTCTCTCTGCCCCCCCCCCTCTCCCCCTCCCTCCAGGACCTCGGTTCCCTCTCAGCCATCCTACGGCTCCTGCTCTCCTACTCATGGGAAGGTCAACAAGTTGCCGTCTGTCAGTCAGCTCATGAACCCGCAGCAGCGCAACACGCTCACCCCGTCCGGCATGTCTGGAGGCCTGACCGACAGTAAGTCTGCCCCCCCCCCCCCCCCCCACACCCCCCCTCCCCCCCATCCTTCACTCTGTCCTGGGCTTGTCACTCTTCTATAGATGGATGTTACAGACGTAGAAGCAGGATGATCCAGAGGTTTCTAGAAACTCAAGAAATTCAGGAACATCTGTAGAGAGTGACACAAATCCAAAGCCTGAGGGGGGGTGGGGGGCTCTGGGGCTGGGGGGCTGTGTTAGTGTATGGAAAGGATGGTCCTGGGAAAGTCCTGGAACATGATTTAAGGCTAGATGCTTCCAGGCTGGAGGAGGCAGAGCCAGGGCAGACAGGAGTTGCTTCCTCTCTCCTCTGTGTAACTTTGGATCAAAGCTCAACCACCAGGTGTAAACATACAGTCTCCCAGACCCCCCCCCCCCTCACCCGTCCCTGGGTCCCCCCCCCCGTCCCTGGGTCCCCCCAGAGCTGACAGCAGCTGTCTTTGTCTCTGCAGTGTCTCCCATGATGGGCTCTCACATCCCCATGAACGACATGAGTTCACTCAGCCCCACACACGCTCTGCAGCCTCAGCTGCCCCTGGTGCCCTCCTCCCACTGCACCCCCCCTCCTCCCTACCCTATGGACAGCAGCATCTCCAGGTACCTCCTCCTCCTCCACCTCCTCCTCCACCTCCACCCATGTCCAAACCTCTCTTTGTTTCCCTGAGGTCACTCTCAGACCTGTAGAAGCTGAACGTGATGAGGTTAGAGGCTAGATGTTTTCTGCTGGAGGAGCAGAAACGTTTCATTCATTTTATTGCAACTTCAGTTAAACAGAACAGTTTTATTTATTGTTGTTTATGGAGACTTTCTATTTTTTATAACTCATTTACTGTTATTCTGCTGCTACACTGTAACTTCTCAGTGTGAGATCAATAAAGTATCTATCTATCTATCTATCTATCTATCTATCTATCTATCTATCTATCTATCTATCTATCTATCTATCTATCTATCATCTATCATCTATCTATCTATCTATCTATCTATCATCTATCATCTATCTATCTATCTATCTATCTATCTATCTATCATCTATCTATCTATCTATCTATCTATCTATCTATCATCTATCATCTATCTATCTATCTATCTATCTTCTATCACATGAATGATTCTCATATACTACCTACTCTAGTCACTATAGTTCATTCATAAAGTTCCTTCCCTGATGTTTTCAGACGATAGCAGCTCCACCACTAGGTGTCACTAATCACACTCCACAAAGATAAATCCTCAGAACTGCTGGGACTTCTCATGAGGTTCCCCTCATGAAGTAATCTAAAGTAAAGTACAGAGTAAAGTAAAGTTACGTTGTTCATAGAGTATCCGAGTACTAACACAGTAACAGTGGAACTGGTTCTGAGGATTTCCCCCTTCACTGTCATCGCGTCTCTTCCTTCTTCCTGCTTTCTGAGTCTCTTTTGAAGAGTGTTCTAGTAGCAGAGTGTGGCAGTGTGTTTGTGTTGTATTGACCTTCCTCTCTCTCTCTCTCTCCCCTCCTCCTCCTCCTCCTCCTCCTGCTCCTCCTCCTCCTGCTCCTCAGCTTCCTCATCCGGCTGGGCTGCGCTGGCTGCCTGGACTACTTCACAGCACAGGGCCTAACCAACATCTACCAGATTGAGAACTATAACATGGAGGTGAGCCCTTGCCTATCCAACAGCAGTCAGTAGCAACAGGGGGAGAAGACTCAGGGCGGCCCCCCCCCCCCCCACCCCCTCCTCCCCCCTCCTCCCCAGCCATTACTAACCACCTGTTACTGACCACCAGGACCTGTCCCGGCTCAAGATCCCTGCTGAGTTCCAGCACCTCATCTGGAAGGGCATCATGGAGCACCGGCAGGCCATGGACTTCTCCCCGCCCCCCCCACATCGTGCGCACCACCAGCGGCGCCTCCACCGTCAGCGTGGGCTCCTCGGAGGCGCGGGGGGAGCGCGTCATCGACGCCGTGCGCTTCACGTTGCGCCAGACCATCTCCTTCCCCCCCCGAGACGAGTGGTCCGACTTCTCCTTCGACCTGGACTCACGCCGCAACAAGCAGCAGCGCATCAAGGAGGAGGGGGAGTAGGAGGGAGCAGGAGCCCCCCACCCCCAGCAGCCTGCACCTCCTCCTCCCCCCCCGCCCCCCCCCCCCCCGCCCCCCCCCCCCCCCACCTGCCCCCCCCCCCCACCCCCCCCGTCATATCACGCCCGCTGTTGGAACATTTCATTTGAAGCTCGTCATCGTTAGTGCTGAGAACCAGTCGAGATGCACTTATTGTCATTTGTTTCATTGTGTGTTGTTGGAGAAAAGAAAGAAAAAGTGCATTTTCTGTTTTTTTTTCTCATTTTTACTTCATATTATGTTTGAGTTTCCTGAGAGCACTTCAGCAGCTTTCACCTGTCAAAGTGTTTTATAGCGATTCATTCCCATGTGACTGGAGAAGCTGCAGGTCCTGGTGGGGGTGGGGGTGGGGGGGGCTGGGAGGGGGTGTGTGTGTGGGGGGGGGGGGGGGGGGGGGGTGAGGGGGGGTCACCGTTACATTAGGTCTGGTACACTGGTTGTGGCGTGGTTCAGGAGGTCGCCAGCGATTGTAAACATTTCAAAGGTTTCCTGTCAGAAGTATTATGTCATCTCCTGCTGAACTTTTTACACAAATGTATTTTTATTTTTTATTTTTTATTGTTTTTGCTTCTTTTTCTGTGTTTGTGGAGACGAGCACGTCACATTTCTATGTCAGGTCGTGAAGTCCGAGTGTTTAAGTGACAAAGGTCGTTCATTTGATGTAGCCGCTGTAGGCCTAATGCTCTTGACCCAGTGTTTGACAGTAACTATGACTGATGTTTGTTTGTTTGTTTGTTTGTTTGTTGCTCTGTGTTTTGTGCTGATTGCATCGTGTGAGCAGGACGTGGCTAGTGGCTGGACGCTTTAGCACAACTGACAAGTTGTATATTTGTTCTTTTTTTAATTCACGAACCATGTTTTTTGGTTGAGGTTTATTTCATTTGATAACTGGCCAGAATCTATAATATAAATGTATATAAATTTTGTATAGTTTTTTTCTGTTGAAAGTCTCCCCACTGAAAACGCCTGGACGAGCCTCCGAGGTGGATCCACTTTGTTTGTGTTGTTTCAGTTCTATAAAGAGAGTTACCTGCCTGATCATCGTGCCCACGTTCTACATGTTTTGGAAGATGAAATGTCTTCATTTTCATATTTTTGTAAAATGTAATGTAAATATGTTGCAGTATAACAAGGGTATTTGATATAAATCTGAAATAAATATCCACAATTTGTATTGCATGTTAACGCTGAGTCGAATCATTTCAAGCAAACGAGAAACCTTCATCCATCAGGACCTCTCACCGTCTCCAAAACAAAAGCCGGGTTATTTTAACTTCACGTTCCATGTTTCCATGTAGTCCTGGTGCCACACGTCTGTCTGCACATGAACAAATCCTTCACTCAGTTCTTACAAGTTTCCAAAAAATCTTTCCACATTTAGCCTCGTCTAGTCGTTTAATTTAAAAACAAAGTCAAGATAAGTCTTCAAACACAAGCTCAAAGATCTTAAGTTAACTTCATAGTCACTGAGAGAAGAATCCAAACCTGTTTCATCTCTCAATGAAACATCTCCAGGTCACGTGACCTGACGTAGGGGTCACATGACCAGTTCCCTTCAGACCAGATGGACAGAGGAGGAGACTCAACTGTTTCTACATCTGATTCAAAGATCTAAGAAAACTATGTTCTGGACGTCCATCTTCCTCAGAGTGGAGGACCAGGACCACATGGTACCAGGGTTATTATGGGATGGAGCAGGACCACATGGTACCAGGGTTATTATGGGATGGAGCAGGACCACATGGTACCAGGGTTATTATGGGATGGAGCAGGACCACATGGTACCAGGGTTATTATGGGATGGAGCAGGACCAGATGTTCCATTTAAGGATGTTTGTGTATGAGCTGTAATGCTGTGTAACCATGTACAAGTAGCAGTTGGACCAAGTTTTTAGAAATATCACTTTAATTGCTCAAAAAAAACTAAGGGAAACACACTTGTAATAATTAAGAAAAAGAAAATATTCACATTGAAGAAACTGAGGGAGGATGTTGACATACAATAAGATATCCATGATTTCATCAACTCCAGATGATCAAATTAAATACTTATTAAAATGGTTTTGGGTCACTGATGAGAAGGCTGTTGCAGTCTAAACTCCTTCACTCACACGCCGGCTGCTCCGATCATCCTGCTACATATTTACAAACAAAACATTTCTTCTTCAAGACAAATTTATGTTATCGCTCAGTTTTTACAGCATCAACAAAATCTCTTTTTACAGTCCGGCCGGTCTGCGTCCCTGGCTCTGCGTCTACTCCACCTCGGCCACGTGTGCCACCTCCACCTCCATGGTCTGGATGAGCTCGGGCTCGTCGGCCTTGGTGCCGGTGAGCGCCTGCTGGGCCAGGACGTAGTTCACCACCTGCATGATGCCCTGGTCGGACAGCGTGGCCACGCCCCCGCCCTCCGCCACCGCCTCCACCGCCTGCATGGCCTCCACCGTCTCCTCGGTGATGAGCAGCGTCTCCAGCTCCTCGGCCGGGGGCTGGGGGGGGCGGAGCTCCGGGGGCAGGTCGGAGGCCAGGATGGAGACGGCGTGCTCCACCTGCGTGCCCTGGTTGTGGAACTGCAGCGTGTCCTTCTCCAGCATGATCTTCCCGGGCAGGTTGTCTCCGTGGAACTTGGCCATGTGTTTCCGCAGCGAGCGCGCGTCGATGTGGGCGTCCTGGCACACGGGACACACGTACGGACGCTCGCCCGTGTGTGTGCGCACGTGGCGTTTGAGGGAGCGAGCGTCGGCCCACGCCACGCCGCACGTCAGACACTCGAAGGGCTTCACACCTGCAGATCAGAGGCAGCCATGTCTCCGTCAGCCTTCTATACACATTTATATCACATTATATATTATTCACATTTTGCAGCCTTTCCCCCCAGCATAGAACCTGCTCCGCTGTAAACCTGCACTGAGTCACATACATACAGATAAACAGAACTGCCCTCACATCCAGTTCTATTCTAGGAGAATGCTTCTTACCCTGCCATCCTTTAGTAATGTCTTGTGTTGGAGATAATTGTGTTTTTTTCTATTGTGTATTATATATAGTGTTATTTTTCCGCAGTCCTCAATGTCTGAACAATGACAATAAACTCTGTTCTACCGTTTTCCATTCACCAGGTTACACTTTGATCCTGAACTGATACAGCCCAGAAGATCCTAATTAGTCCAGATGAACTGTGCTACATACGGAGGACTGAAAGTACCAAAATGGTGGAGATAAATCAATGTACCACTGATCAATGACTAAAAGGTGCAGGGGCTCATTAGTTCCAACTGGATGATCACTACGAGGGAACCAAACAGAGGAAACAGCTGCAGAGCCGAGGGTGAAGGCAGCAGAAGCAGCTGGACGTTTGATCATGTTCATGGGTCGTTAGAGCTGGAGTTAACTCGCTGGTTAACCCTGGACTCTGGTAGCCTTCAGTGTGACAGCTGCTAGTAATGATGACGTGGCCTAGCTGGCTAGTGGCTAGTTAGTGGCTGGTTAGCTGCTGGTTCATGGCTTGCTAGCTGCTATTTGGCAGCTAGTTAGCGGCTGGTTGGAAGCTGGTTAGCAGCTGGTTAGAGGCTGATTAGCGGCTGGTTGGCAGCTGGTTAGAGGCTAGTTAGCGGCTGGTTGGCAGCTGGTTAGCGGCTGGTTACCCTGGTGGTTGTTGATGTGCCGTCTGTACTCGCGCAGCTGTGTGAACTTGCGTCCACAGTGTCCACACTCCCGCACCAGGTTCTGCTTGGCCCGACCCTTCTTCCCGTGCGTGGCCTTCTTCATGTGTCGCCGGTACAAACCTTTCTCATAGAACTCCTTCCCACACACGTTACACCTGCAGAGAGCAGCCCGTCAGCACAGCTCCATACTGCACTACCCTGGGCTAGGCTACGCTAGGCTACACTACACTGGGCTAGGCTACGCTAGGCTACACTACATTACTCTATACTAAGCTAGGCTATGCTAGGCTACACTACACTACACTATACTAGGCTAGGCTAGGCTACACTACACTGGGCTGGGCTACGCTAGGCTACACTACACTACACTGGGCTGGGCTACGCTAGGCTACACTACACTAGGCTAGGCTAGGCTAGGCTGCACTACACTAGGCTACAATAGGCTACACTACACACACCATCTGTTCTGCTCTATGTCTCTCAGGGGACTGGGGTACCTAGTCTCCAGCAGGGGGCGTCGATCATTCCTAATTTCACTACATTACTTCAAATTGAATGAGACTTGATAAAAATCTTAATTTTAGATACATTTTTCAAGCCAATAAAAAACAAACATCTAATTTAGTATTCAACTGTAATCATGTAAATCACAAATATTTTTCAACTTTTTTGCTCAAATCTTTAAAAAAAACTGAGTCTTCATCAAAACTGATTTTTAGGTTTGTTGCATTAATAGTTTTACCTGTTATCTCAGTCTTTGCAGTTTTTCCAGCAAAAGTGAAATGTTATGACACAGCTACGAGACATGGTGGAAGGTTCTGGTTCTGGTTCTAGTTCTGGTTCTAGTTCTGGTCGGATCTGGACTCACTTGTAGGGCTCGGCCACGCTGTGAGACTTGACGTGTGAGTACCAGTCCTTCTTCCAGCTGTAGCACTTCCCACACACCTGGCACTGGAACGGCTTCAGCCCCATGTGTTTGTTCATGTGCTGCTGAAGATCTTTGGCCTCAAAGAACCTCTTCTCACAGCTGAGGACACACACACACACACACACACACACACACACACACACACACACACACACACACACACACACACACACACACACACACACACACACACACACACACACACACACACACACACACACACACACACGCACGCACGCACGCACACACACACACACACACACACACACACACACACACACACAGGTTAGAGCAGGAGCAGGACAAGGAGCAGGACGAGGAGCAGGACGAGGAGCAGGGCTGCTCTCGGACACTCACTGCGAGCAGGCGAAGGAGCGGACCTCGGGTTTGGGCTGGTGCTTCTTCAGGTGCTTGCTCATGGCCGAGGCGCGGTGGAACGTGGCGCCGCAGGTGTTGCATAGATATTTAGATTCACCTGGTTAAAGGAGGAGACGAGAACACAGAACGTTCTGGTGAACTTGTTTCAGCGTCTCTGACATTTGAAGCCTGCTCCCGAGGTGCCCTCGCTGTGACCTCTGACCTGTGTGTGTGCTGGCGTGCTCCTCCATGCTGCGCTTGCTGCCGAAGGTCTTCATGCAGTACTGACACTGGAACTGCTTGGAGACGTCGTGCAGGGCGCGGTGCATGGTCAGGGCGTGTTTGCGGGTGAAGGTCTTGCCGCAGACCTTGCAGGAGTGCGGCCTGACGCCGGTGTGCGTCAGCATGTGGATCCTCAGCGAGTACAGCCTCGGCAGCGTCTTCCCACAGATGTCACACATGAACTCCCGGCGGGGCTGGGGCAGCAGGCTGTGGGGCCTGGCCAGGCCGGGGGCCGGCCCGGGGCCCGCGCCGGGGCCCGGGCTGTCTGCTGCTGCAGCCGCTGCAGGGGGCGGAGCCTGTTTGCCGCCCGCCACTCTCTGCCCGCCCAGCTGCTTGTGTCTGACCAGGTGAGTCCGCAGCGAGGACGCGTACTGGAACTCCTTACTGCAGAGCTACACACACACACAGTGAGACACACACGCACACACACACACATACACAGTGAGACACACACACACACATACACAGTGAGACACACACACACACACGCGCACGCACACACACACACACACACACACACACGTTTATGATCCAGTTGTAATCAGCCACAGCTGCTGCCATGTTTCCTCTCTGACAGTCCACACACACACACACACACACACACACACACACACACACACACACACACACACACACACACACACACACACACACACACACACACACACACACACACACACACACACTTCCTGCTCAGAGCAACACACTGATCTGTGTGTCACTGAGCAGGAACCATGATGATCTGACAGTGTGTGTGTAGCTCTACAGTGTGTGGCTCTATAGTCACTTCTTCAGCAGTGTGAACTGCGCCTGTTCACATACACCTGTACAGTTGTGGATGTCATCTATACACCCGGACCTGTTGGTCTCAGAGTAGAACGCCTAGACAGAGTCTCCACTTGGTCTTAATGTGTTTTTGAATAGAATGGAATAGAGTAGAATAGAGCTCTATTAATCCTCAGTCTGAATCAAACATGAGACAAAATTGTTTGAATCCCTCTGTTCATGAAAGAAAAACCAGCTATGGTCACTGAAATAACTGGAAACAGTTAACAGAAGCAACCAGTGAAGAATGATTGTAGCTGCCAGTGAAACTCTCTCTCTCTCTCTGAGTGGAACCAACCCTTCTGTGTTTGTGTGTGTGTGTGTGTGTGTGTGTGTGTGTGTGTTGACACTCACGCTACACTTGTATCCTCGAGCCTTCTCGTGCTTCAGCGAGTGCATGATGAGCGAGTAGCGCCTGTTGAAGCTCCTCCCACACTCGGAGCAGGTGTGTTCTCCTCCCTCCTGCGGCTGCTCCGGACCCGCTCCGTCCTCCGGCTCCTCCGGCTCCTCCGGCTTCACCTGCTGCTCGTCTGCTCTGAGCTCTGTGGGGGGGGCGGGCTCCTCGCTGGGCTCTGGCCCCGCCCCCGACTCTGACGGCGCCACGGCTCCGTCCTGAGGCTGAGCCGGCTGCTTCGGAGGCCGGCCTCGCTTCCCGGGCCTCGGCGACAACTAGACCAGGACCACAAGAACTGAATGAGAAGAATCTTGGTGCCAGAGATGGATCCAGAGAGCAGAATCAGCATCAGTGACAGGACAAAAAGAGAAATGTACAAGATATACAAGATAACGATGAGCATGATTATTCAATTATCGGTCTATTTCACAAAGGCCGAAATGTGAAAGAGAAGAAACCTCACTGCAGCTTCCATCAAACTAACATGTCCCTCAGCTTAAGCTCCGCCTCCTCCTCACCTTGGGGGTGGAGTTGCGTGCCGGTGGCATGGAGTTCTTCCTCTCCTCCTCCTCTCCCTCCAGACCCATGTGTAGACGGGCGTATCCTCCCTCTCCGATGGACCTCTGGCGGAGCCTCCGCCTGTTGGGGTCGTCAGACACCTCCTGCCGCTCTGCGCCGGCCTCCTCCGCTGACGGAGGCTCCTCCTCCTCCAGCACAGCCTCCTCCACTTCCTTCACCTCCTTCTTCACCTTGGCCGGGCGCCCTCGCTTGCGTTTTGGGGGCGGAGCCTCGGCCTCTGAGGCCTCTGCGCCCTCTGAGGCCTCTGCGCCCCCTGGTGGCGGCGGCTTGTCGGGCTGGACGCTGATGAGGAAGGCGTGCTGGTCGTGGGGCGGCTCCAGGGCCAGGCAGGCCGACACCACGGCCAGGGACTCGCTGGCGCCCGCCTGCCCGCTGTGGGTCACCACCGTCATGGTGTCGGCCTCGGCCTCGCCGCCGGAGCAGGAGATGAGGGTGACGGTCTCCCCGGGCTCCGCCCCCTGGCTGTGAGCGATGAGCGTCACGGTGTCGTCTCCCTCCGCCTGCGGCTCCTCGCCTCCCCCCAGCACCTCCACCGGCTGCTGCAGGAAGGCCTCCTCCTGAGGAGCCACCAGCGCCACGGGGCCATGAGTGACCAGGGCGTGGCCGTCGCCCTGGATGGTCACCACGTAGGCTCCTGATTGGTCCTTGGAGGCGTCCTGGGCGTCGGGCGGCAGCACGGTGTGGACATCTCCTCGCTGGTACACCGTCAGGCGCTGCTCCTCCACCTGCTTGTGGACCGACTCACAGATCTGCAGAACCTCGCTCATCAGCATGTGACGCGCCAGGTGGGCGATGTCGGCCATGATGGAGAAGTTGAAGGTGAGCGTGGAGGTGTAGGCGAAGTCGAGCAGAGGCAGGAAGCTCGCTTTGGTGAAACCTGGAGGGAGAGAGGCCACAGGTCAGCACCTCGCTGCAGCTCTGCACCGAGACCACGATCAGACGTTTTAGGACGATTTCAACATCATTTTGTCAACTACAAACTATATCGAGTAATGGAATAAACATTTTATTTTTAAAAAATACTGAACTTCAGATTTCCAAGCACCAGGCCACAGAACAGAAACAAAATCACTGAATATCACTGTGAAGGTTTTACTTTGGACACAACCTGCAGATCTACACCAGCAGATACAGAGCCTTGATTCAACAGACCAGTTGTCCCAAACACAGAGAACAACCTAGCAGACTGTAGCAGCCCTAATGTGGAGCAGAACACAGCTGTTTGCATCTGCAACACTCCACCATGCCCTGACGGACACACATCACTTACCTTACTGCATTATCTTTCAATTACATCTAATTATCTATCATTTTATTAATGACCTATTACAGTACGTATTTACGTATATACTTTCATTGTATTACCAGTTATTATTAACATTTGCTACTTATTAAATGTGTATTCTTATTATCAATTATTCATATATTATTATTACTACCCATGTTAGTATTGTTATATGTGTGCAATGCTTTGACACATTAATTTCCTTTGGGATAAAATAAGTATTTCTATTTGTGTATATATATATATATATATATACACACACACATACATATATACACACACACACATATATATATATATTTACTTCTCAATTACATGCACGCCTGTGTAATTAACTAGCTGTCCACTGAGCAGCTCCAGATGTTAACATCACACACAGCTGTTGTTCAGTGATTACTGACAGTTTCTCACCACACGCTCTCTTGACCTTTGAACTCATGCAGGATCCAGATGGATTTTACACCACTAGCATGGTTCAGTGTGACACGGTGGCCAACATGAAAGGCTCTGGTGCTGGTTAATAGATCAACGCTCCGTCCCACTGCTCCCTCCTCCGGAGCCTCACCTGACAGGTCGACGACGGCCTCGTGTGTGGTGGCGGCTCCCTTCTCAAAGAAGAGTTCGTGGAAGTAGTCGCTGCAGGCCGCCAGCACGGCCTTGTGCGCGCGGTGCTCCTCGCCCTCGATCAGCAGCGTGATGTCACAGAACTGGTTACTGAGCCGCTGCTGGTTCAGCTTCTCCAGCATGGTGTGGCTGTGTTTAGGCAGCACCTGGTTCACCTCGCCCTTACTGTCCACCTGTAGGACACACACACACACACACACACACACACACACACACACACACACACACACACACACACACACACACACACACACACACACACACACACACACACACACACACACACACACACACACACACACACACACACACACACACACACACGTCACACCTAGGCAGACAGCTGCAGCAGAGCTACAACACACCTGAGATATACCAGAGAGACATACAAACACCAGCTCATGTTTCCCACTGGATTTGGTCGATTTGGATCTGGTCCCTTCACTGAGAAGCAAACCCTCCACTCCCTCCTCTTCTTCTTCATCCTCCAACTCTGGGTCCTCCTCCTCGTCTTCCTCCAAGTCGTCATCCTCCGCCTCCTCCTCTTCATCGTTGGTTTTGGCAGCGATCCTGCTCCTCCGACACCGACGAGAACGCCCCGCCCCAGACACGTCGTCAGAACCGCGCCGGTACTGACAGTCAGGACATTCTCGGATGTAGTCTTTGACGTCCTTCAAGATACCTGAGGAAGTCCAACACTGCTCAGAAGAGGGCAATAGAGAAAACAAATCCACACCAAGGGGGATCATCCAGCTTTCTGGTCATTTTTAATTCCAGCCTTTTAAATATCAGGCATCTTTTTGTTTTGCTTTTTTCCCAAACTGTGAAACCTCAGCCTATGAAATACAGGCCTCTAGTCCTGTTTATTCTTCTGGGCCTCCTGCTACCATTCTGTGTGTGTGTGTGTCCTGTGATGGACTGGAGACCTGTCCAGGGTGTAATTCTCTGTATTCAGACAATTTACAACGCAGATAAGATGATGGATGACAGTACGCTACGATTGAGTCATTTTCACAAAATAAAAAAAGGAGTCGTTTCTGAGGGTTAAAATAAATATACGAAACCAACCTTTATCGACACTTCGACAACCTCTATCGACACTGGATGGACTCGAACACTAAATTTCAACCCTAAACCTGAATGTATTCAATTTCATATTTAACTATAAAACGATCACTTCAAGAGGTTCTTTCAGTTTTTATTTTTTATAAAACTTACATCTACATAAAACCATGGTCTCGTGCTGCGTTCACGTACCATCAGACATCTCTAAACTACGCGTCGTTTCTGTTTCTACCATCCTGAGGTGCGTGAATCTCGCTTTGTGAACCCAGAGGACACACCGAGCAAACTAAAGATGTGAGATGAGATATAACTCCGCTAATTGAGCACTAAAACAACGTGAGCATGAGCAGCCTCCGAGGTCCTCAGCGCAGTCACCACCACTCCCTGGGTTCCGTCAGTGTTTCAGATCCTCCACTCTCCCGCTAGGTCTAACCTCTCCACCAGTACTCCTTGGAGGTGAACTGCTACACAACAGGTGTACACCTGGTTCAAGTGATTTGGTATCAATACATAAAACCGTTACCATGACAACTTTAACAGCCACATCTTAACAGAACCCGTCTGGTTCACATGCTGCGTTCACGTACAGTTGGACATCCCTAAGCTATGCGTCGCTTCACTGTTTCCAAAGCGTCCTGGAGTTTTTAGAGCTCTATATGTGAACTCAAAGACCACGATGAGCGGTAATGACGGTCAAGCTGTAAGTCTGCAAATTCAGCGCCAAAACGCAAATAACCACACAGCTGCACTATCTCACCACAACCACTAGACGGCGTCACACATACGATTCTTAGTGTTTACAGTCTCTCTCCAGACTCACCTCTCCACCAGTACTTCTGGGAGATCACCTCCCAGGTGTGCACCTGATTCAGATGAGATGCTCCGGACTGGGGGACGTGGGCCTGCTGGATGAGCTGAGTCTTCCGGGGCTGCTCCAGCACCACCTCCAGCTCCGTGAAGCCGTCCTGGCCCTTCAGTCGCCGCTGGTACAGCAGCGTCCCTCCACGGGCCACGTAGCAGGCCGCCGCCTTGCGGATCTTCCTCTTGGTGTTGCCAGTAGTACCCGGGGCGTAGGGCTCTCGGTCGTCGGTCAGGTACCGCAGGATGGCCCGGTAGCTCTCCTCACACGACATGTCCGCTGGGAGTGGCGGCCAGGCCGGGGGGTCGGTCTGGGTGGGTCACACGGTGTTTTCAGGCTGATTAACCCGACATGGCGTCATTTAAAGCAGGTTAAAAGGCTCCAGTAAAAGGTTCCAGGCTGAAGGTTCCTCCAGGTGGAACTGCGGACACTCACCGACCGAACACACACACGCAAAATGGCTGCTGCACACTCGGAAGTTGCGTCATAAGAGGCGGAAGTGGGTTATACCGGCTGAGGGCCAGCAGAGGGCACGCGGAGCTAACGGTCAATACATATGTCTACGTCAATAAGAACAACAGAGGTTAGCACTGAACTCAGTGAGGTTATGAATCTCCTTTAGTATCTTCTCAGAATCACTTTGCACTGCTTAAATATGACTTACAATACTACTATTACTAGTATATATTTTCTCTGTGGACTGTCGTATATTGTATATACAGTATGTCTTGTGTATCACATTGCAGCAACAGCTCAGATCATCCGCTTCATAACCTTGATGGACCAAACAATGACAGTGGTGGTTGCTCCTGTCTCTTTGATGCAGGATGGAGAGATCTAGATGATGCTCTGGACCTGCAACCATCAGGCCTTTTAAATTCTGATAATGGTAGGCTATATCTATATCTGGCTATATCTACATCTGGCTATATCTACTCTCGCAGAGAACTGTAAGTTGTGTTATGCCACAATGTTATGTGAATGTTTTATGTTAAATAATTTGTATAAAAATCTTCTTTGAGTTTCCTGACCCAAATAAACAGAAGCATAGTTTACAAGTCATTGATACCAGAGATATGAAAGTCCAAGTGTTAAACAAATGTAGGCGTAGTGACATCAAAACCAGTTGAAAAGATCTACAATCAGAAGTTTAAAAGTGTTCAGTGAGACCAGCTCATTTCTTCCAGTTTTAGCTTGTTTGGTGAGTGTTCCAGTCACAGGGAGTGGAGCGGCAAACTCAAATGCATTCTTTCCCCTTTCAGTTCTGACCAAAGTAACTGGCAATGAAACCAATCCTGTGATCTAAGACCATATAAACATGCTTTCTGAAGGATAAAAACAGACCTAAAATATATTCACATATAAAGTATGAGCAATTGTTCACGCCTGTGCCAGGACTAACCAGCAGATTCCTTGGATGTTGGAAGTCTGCTGAAAACTGCTAGATTTGTCTGTCAGTAAAAATCCCATATTCAAGGTTATTTCAATAAAAGACAAGAAAAAAATACTGGACCCAGAGAATCTGATTTTGTCATGAAAAAAGAAAATCCTTCAGTGCCTGAGTCAAGCTGCCTTATAGCTAATTAAATGAAAGGAGTGATTGTGAGTCATGGACTCTTCTCTCCGTTGCACAACACAAACACGTCAGATCTGAACTGTCCTCCGTGTGGCGCTGTCTGTCCCTCCCACGGTTTAGAGACTTCTGTTTTTTCTGGTTCATCTTGGAGGGAGGGGTGTGGCATCATTTGTTGCTCATCCATGAGTCATATACCAGCCCTGACATTCAGCGCTGGTCAGAGAGGTGTCCAGTGCTGCCTTCAGGTGTCACACTGACACCGACACCAGACCCAGGGCCACACAGCGGCTGCTGCTGCTGCTGCCCGGCCCAGAGCTCTGGAGAGGAGAGAGAGTTATTTACTGTCACCTGGGAGTGAAAAACAAGTCGTGTTAGAGCTCTGAGCCGAGTGCGGGCTGGACGCAGCCACAGGGTGCAGCCATGCAGACAGACGCACTCTGTCTGCTGTCTCAGCCACACATGTCACCTCAATGCTGTCTCTTCTCTCTCTGCTCCAGGAATCAGAAACCCCTGAGTCACTGAGTAAACCAGCAGCTGCAGACACGCTCACGCTCATACAGCCTCTGACTGCATGACACAAGACAAAGACAGAGAAACAGAACCAGTGTTGGACCATTAGATCAAACTGACATTCTTGCTGAACTTCCAATACAGAGCTGAGGTGATGCCCCCCCCCTTCTCCACCTCCTCCCCCTCCTATGAGGCAGAGATTTAATATGTTTATTCTCAGCTGCTGTTGGCAGGAGCCTCAACACGTGTCGCAGAGTGTTTGTACAAACTCTGGGAAAGAGTTTATTTGCATCTTGTCAGTGTGTTTCTGTGTCAGAGGATGTTTAGTTTGCTCCACCCTGCCCTCAGCCAGAACATCTCTCCTTACATGAACACTGAATGTAACCTGTGAGGCCTGCACGTGCAAACAAAGCCTCCTCTGTCCCAGCATCTCACTTTAATCCAGTCGCCACTCTGCTGCTCATCGTATCCTGTCACTTCCTGATACTGAGGCATTGGCTCTGCCGCTCATTTCCTCCTCACCAGCGGCTGTGTTTGGTTCTGCGCAGGTCACCTGACACAAACACAGAGGCAGAGGCCACTCCACACAGGAAGGCTGGACTATGTATCAGTGGCAGCCGCACTCTGTGAGCTGTATGCAAACAAGAGGGAAATCCAGAGCTCAAGCTTTCTACTTGTATTCTTTCTAGGAGAGCAGGGTAGAAAGTGTGAACAGCTTCACTAGTTGATTCCACAGATTCCTGCAGGAGAACTAGAACGATTGATCGGAGTGTTCGTCATTCTCTGGTGTTAATAAAGCAGCTATGGAACACAGGTTTACAATCCTGTTTGTAGCTCAAGGATTATTACTCTCTGTTTCTGCTCAGATTGGGCTCCTTTCATGCCAATCTGGCAACCACACAGAGGCTTCGATTAGCTGTCTCACTTGCTACTCATAAATGGTCACTTGACTTTACATGAACAAAGGTCATGTGACTGAAAGGTCACACCATGTGACTCTGCTCCTGGTCCTCAGTAGCTCCTCAGCTGGTTCTCCTTCACTAGTGGTGACTGGAGCTCTGCTGCAGCTCTGGAGCGATGCTCCACATCCAGCCTGAGATGATGGAGCCAGAACCAGAGGAGGAGCCAGAGACTGAGGAGGAACCAGGAACAGAGACACTGATATTTCACCACAAACTGAAGACCAAACAGCTGCAGACTCGCAGCCCTGTCCTTCAGGTCTTCACAGACCCACAAACCTGTATATGCATGCCATAGCATATTTTCTGTATTTGATCAGATTCACAAAGTTTTTTAGCTGCACTTCAAAATTTGAAACAAAATCAGGATGTGATGTCAAGGTGCTTTTTAAAATTTTTCTTTTGCTCTTTTTTAATTCTAGGTCATCTTAGTGGGTCTGTCCTGGTTATTGTATAGTTTGTGCTAGTTTCCCCAGGTTGAGCAGGTTTGACAGAGGTTGTGCTCTGTCTGTTTGGAGCTTCTCTCTCAATGAGCATCTCTCATCCTGGAGCGTTTTTTTGTAATTCTGGGCACATTTCTACTCAGCGCTGACACATAATCAATATGTGTCTTTATAGTTTGGCCTCTTTCTCTGTTCATTACGCACTATGGCGCCCGCGGCCGTCGTCACAGACTCCATCGCCTCCGTTGTAAGTCAGACACTTTCCCCCACAGGCGAGTTACACTGGTGTGAATCCTCTCTCAGTCACATCACCTCTTCCATAACTCACTCCATAATTCGATCAAAGATGCACTGCATATTTTAATGTATCCATCACGTGACTCAGTGACGTACAGCAGTCCGATTATCTCACAGTGACGCCCGCTCCATCCTCTAACCTTGACATGGCAGAGTAAACATGGCCCCTGGCGCTGTGGAGGAGTGGGACTGATCACCGCCCCTATTACCCGCATGGTTGGCCATTAGGCCTTGTTGGTCGTATATTTGCTGTTGAATCTTTTTCCACTCTCAGCTGAAGCAGGCTCATATTGACTGTACACACAACGTTTTCCAAGAATAAAGGCATTAAATTAGCATCTGCTCACATAAAAGTCAAAATTCTGACCTCAATAAAAGGGATCAAAGGGTCAGAGTCCTGCACTAAAAAACACAGTTTGTATGCAATATATACTTTTGTAAAGCTGGATTTTATAGGTTCATATCACAATACCCAAGTATTAAAAATGCTCATTGGAATCTCACCTAAATGTATGTAGAGGTTCATTTCTCTGTTCCAGGCTACTGTAGAGAGGCAATCTGCAAATGCTAAAAATCTGAAGAGCATATCTCAAAATGTTTCAGAAAACCTGTGAAAAGAGCCCCAGTCATGTGGATGAATTGTTTGGTGCTTGAGGGGTTTACAAAGTCTTAGCTCCACAGAAGTCGTGAAATATGTGAAAAACATAAAAGAAACACAGAAAACATAAAACATATTAATAGTTCATGCTTCATAAGACACTTGGTCCTGCAGCTCTGAGTCCTCTCTGTAAGAACATTAAATAGAGGGCATTCAGACTGGAGCATTCATCAAGGCTACTCATCAAGCCTCACGCCCTGTTCACTTATCAGCGTCTGCTAAAGCTGCAGTCTGCGTGGACGTTCCCACGCTGCTCTGATTGATCCTCTGGAGGAGTCAGGAGCTGCAGGAGCAGCGTGGAGCCTGGAGCCTCACCCAGCTCAGAGCCGGGATCCAACATACTGCTGCAAGGTCAAAGGGCAATGTGCACACATGGTGGGGTAGTTTCTCTAGCAAATAAATACATAAAAGATAGTAAAAATAAAAATACAACACTCACTGTATAATGATTCTCTGACTCGATCCAAACTTGTCCCTGTTTGACAGATAAACCTGAAAATATTAATTGGAATGTTTTCACACAGCGGTGTTGAAGTTTTGAATGAGTGTCTGAATGAGAGTCCCTGTCCTCTGCAGTTAATATAGAACTTATGAACTCTGGTTCCACCAGAGCCTCAACCCTGTATTGTCCTGTATTGTCACATCTTAAACATACATTTCAGAATACTCAAAGAGTTTTAATCATCATTCCAGGCTATCCTAACATAAGAATAGAAGGAAATTGGTGGGTGAAGTCCCAGTAGCAGCCAGGAATCAAACATAATGAATTATGGTGGAAGCAATGGTAATACTGGTAACAAAATGAGGCAGGTGAATCTACTGAGAAGAAGTAATATCTAACAAGAGTAACGATAAGAATAAAACAATGATAATACGAATGATGAAATTCAAACATGATAATATGACAGTTTATGAGCAAATCTGAGGCTTGAAGACTGTGCAAAATGACATGATATGAAGCATATCTACACAGTAGATACATTAGATACATGGTATGCACATGATGCAAGATACATTCACTCCACTGAGCCAGATCAGTGTCTCTCTGCTGTAGGTCGTCTCCATGTTCTCAGAGACAGAGGAACCAGCAGCAGCTCCTGTGATTCATCAGCCTCCTCACCTGCTCCACACTCAGGAGAGTCTGCCTGGCTTCGTAACACACTGAGGGGAAAAACATTGTCAGGTATGTTTGTAATGTTTGTTTTTTTGCAGCTCAGAAACCATCCTGAGGGTGTAACGTCTCTGAGGTCTCAGTGGGTTTGTATACTTGGACTCCCTCAGGCCTGGATGTATTGTCCTGCATCTGTGGAGTTACACTGATGGCTCTGCAGAGGAACAGGAGAGGAGCGTGTGTGTGTGTGTGTGTGTGTGTGTGTGTGTGTGTGTGTGTGTGTGTGTGTGTGTGTGTGTGTGTGTGTGTGAGAGACTGACCCAGACTCCTGGGGAAGATAAAGGTGTCTGACCGTCAGAGGACAAACACAGCTGGGGACCCGGGCAGTGGAGCCGGGCAGTGGAGACAGCCTTATCTCTCCCTGTCTTGCTCTCGCTGTGTCCAAGGCCAGACATAGTCAGACATCACAGTCAGAGAAAGCTCGCTGCGGCTCTTCTGGCTCTGGAGTGCTTTTCCATGACACTCTGCCTGCCGGGGCTCTGCGTGCCGGCCGTGAGAGCGCCAGCCAGGGGCGGGCGCACCTGCTGGATGGGAGCTCTCAGTTCCAGTGGTGAAACTAATAGAAGAGAGGGAGACTTTGGTCTAATAAGTCAGAGTTGTCTGAAATCTGTCCCCGCTGGTGTGATTAAAGTGCTGCTGAGCGCCGAGGGGGAAAGTCCACCACGGAGGACACTGGCAATCAGCGCCGTTGTCAAGGCCATGAATGAGGATGATGATGTAAGAGCTCTCAATCACAGCTCTGCTTATGTCACCACTTCTGCTTATCCTTCAGTTCTTTGTTGTCTGGCTGGCCGAGCGGCGCTGGCATTTTACGGACATTTACAGGAAACTGGCTGAAACACAAGCAGCGAGTTTGTTGTTGTCAAAGCCTTAAAACTTCCTGTGCTCAACAAATCTCCCAAACACTGAAAAATACCACAACCACAACAGCAGAACACAGGGAGCTGAGACCAGGCCAGTGTTGAATTATCTAGATTGAGAAAGATGTTTTTCATTGATTCATAATTGATTGTGATTGCACGACACCCATTTGCTCTCGCCTGCACTCTCTGCAGTTTCCTCCCTGAAGTATGTGCTGGCCTCGTGTCCGTCGGCTCCTCATAGGGAATCAAACCGGTTCTGATTCTGACTTCTGAGGCAGTTTCATAATGAGCTGCCACCTGATTCCTGTCCTGTCATAATGCTGCTCCATGAAGATGCTGAGCGGAGACACCGAGTTCTGATGTAATTCAGCTCATCAAACTATGTGGAGGGAACATTCAGGCGGGGGAACTCATTCAGGCTGCAAGTAAAACAGCAGATCATCTGCACCTAGCTGCATCTTTCAAGTCAACATGAACAGGGTCTCAGAATTATGTGGTTCGATCTTCAGGATTTTCATACATTTTTTGTCTTGATTTTCCCTGAGTGAACCTTCCTAAGGAATTGATAACACTGCTATCTTGTTTGTCTAATCTTCTGATTGTCTGTCTTACAATGATCCTACAGTTCCCAGGATGCTCCTCTCCCTTCCTGACCTTCTCTGTCTCTGTGACCTTGGGCTGTGAAACTCTCTGTGAACTTTAAGGTCTCTGGGCTGAGGCTGAGACAACCTCAGCGGGGTCATTTCTCAGATGTTTCCATAGCTTAAAATAACCATGACCAGTGAATCATTTGACCTCCCCTCTCAAACTTCAACACTTTCAAAACAAATCTTCACCCTATGATTCACAGATTGAATTCAGTGAATAAGTCTGAGTGTTTACACTTTGTGGAGAAGATGAGGGAACATGTCTTGTGAGTGTTTCTCTGCATTTTCAGCATCCTGAGAACCTGCAGGAGAACATCTCTGCTCCGAGTCACTGCCGGGTTCCTCACGATTACTGAGACTGCAGCACGTGCTCCATGGTGTGAGAAGAGGCTGTTTTGTGTAACACAATCCTGCTGGAGTCCGGCTCCTCTCTCAGCCTGGGCCTCCAGCCAACCAAGCGATTAACGTGCTGACAAGCCACAGTACATCTTTTACACTCACTGCCTCGACCTTTCACCTGCAGGGACATCCAGCAGCCACACAGAATACGCACTGACACCTTCTAAAAACGAGACTTTGCTCTCCGTGACACCGTTTGTTTTATTCTCAGGCTTCCAGGAAATGTCACCACAAGCTCATCGGAGCTAATGAGAGAGACGTTGGAAATGTTGTGGCGAAACGTTTCCTGCAAACAGGCTCAATGACTGGAACCAGCCGCCGTTGGCTGGCTCGTCATGATCCATTCAGCTCTCTCCATCACAGGCCATAAACCATCTAATTTATTCTGTGCTGTTCGACTACCAAGAATTCGCCAGCGAAGAATCCAAGAGCAATAATGATGCTTTTGTCTGGAGGAGCTCTGCAAGCAGAGAAAGTGAGAAAACCAAAGGGAAGGCTGGGAACCAGTAGGTCACTGGGCTCACCTTACACCTCTCGTTCCCACAACACTCTGGCTGCCTTCCAACATCAAATCCCAAACTTTGTGCTCCACAGACCCAGAGGGGAAACAGTGAGTAAGCTGTTGTTCTTCACTTTAAATCTCAACCAGCTTCTATTATCTGACACCGTCGTGTTGTGATCACAGGACGAGCTCGAGTGGACTGTGTCAACACCAGAGCGGAGCTCCCTCCTGAGTCCTCAATGCAAAGAATCTTCCCCCCGAGCCTGCGACTGGGAACTGCAACACTTGGGAAGTCTAGGATTCCATCAACTTATTGTCCATGTTTATTCAAAGAAGATGATGGTTCAGAGAACAATCAAAGAATCAACTCGGTGGGGTTCTCTGAAGAGATGTCAATGAGCTGCTGACATTGTCATTATTATATGTATGTATGTATGTATGTATGTATATATATGTATGTATGTATGTATATATATATATATATATATATATATATATATATATAACCCTAACCCATATGCTGCCTCATTTAGGGTATGTTCACATCTTACTTACTGTACTGTGTTTAATGTGTAAAACACAAGATTAGAAGAATAAGAAAGAAGCGTCTTTCCCAGAGTCAGCGCGGTGGACACGCCTCATACAGTTATCCTGTACCTGACATATCACAGGTTGCCACATGTCTGTCTTTGTGTTGAACCCTGTTTAGATCCACTCTCTTTATGTGTTCTACATGCTCTCACATGTGCCCCAGGTCACACTGACGTAGTGCAGGCAGCTCAGTAGTCCAAGCCCAGGCGAGGTCTGGTCATCCTGAAGCTACAACTCTGACAGACTGACACAAGTTTAAAGGCTCGGTTCATGAGATATAAAACAATGTTCAGTGGACTGTGGTTCTGCTGCTGCTGCCCTGGTTGTTAGCGCAGGGTTGCTAACGTTAGCCTCTTCACTGGCCTCGTTCTTAACAGTTGCATTATGTTGTACCATCATCTCCTTCAGGCCGCCTTTCACAATCTTCCAGAGGTTTACAGTTGGTGCAGACCAGTACGTATCCTCCTCCTCCACTAGTTCAGACCAGTACGTATCTTCCTCCTCCACTGGTTCAGACCAGTACGTGTCCTCCTCCTCCACTGGTTCAGACCAGTACGTGTCCTCCTCCTCTACTGGTTCAGACCAGTACGTATCCTCCTCCTCCACTGGTTCACACCAGTATGTGTCCTCCTCCTCCACTGGTCCAGACACCTGCCTCTTCCACATATCTCCATCCCCATGTTAGCAGCATCCAGAGCTCCATCCTGGTCACCTCCCTCAACATCTACGGCAGCACAGCTCCAGGTTCAGCCTCAGCCCAAAAGCTCCATTTCTTTTCTTCCTCTTCCCCATTTCCATTTTATTTTGGATTTTCTTGTTTTCTTATTTTTTTGGATGTAACCCAGTTGACACTGGCCAAATGTGTCAGAATTCTTAACACAAAAAAGTGTCTTGAGATGATGAGATAAAAAACTGAAATGAACTTTCCATATTTACGAATCATGGGAGCGACCGTAGACACTGTGATTAAGGCTTCCTCCAGATATGACCTGGCTCAGGTTTGTGACATGTGAAGTGACTTCACTCATATGTTGTGTGAATCTCATTGCCATCTTGTCGAGGTATTCATGTAATACCTACAGATTCTATAAGGATTTTCTCACTTTTGGATTGCACCTCTAATGATTACTCAGTGCACTGCAGTGTTCGTTACTTTGTGTTGTGGCTTCATTTTTCACCTCTGGAGGTTTCATCCTCAGCTTAAATGATATTAAGGGGAAACACTAGGGGTAAACACATTAAGTCTCAGTGGGGGACTCGTTTGTTGTGTGGTCAGACCTCCCAGTCAGTCAGGTCCCCTCATGATGACCTCAAAGCAGCCGACTCAGCAGAATCCTACAAAATGGAAGGAAATTCTGAGTTGTTATTATGTGGTTGTTTAAGTTCGAACAGTACGATCAAAAGTCATCTTCAGAGAAGCCAAAATCCAGCTTTTAGGATGATGGTTTCCCCAAAAATGCAAAGAAACACATGTTCCTACTTTCACCAAGTGGTAAGCAGTCATGCAGATATTGAATGGTGGTTGTGGTTCAATGTTTTCACTTGATTTCTGAAGTCAAAATCCTTGTTAACATTCCTGAGGACGCTCTGTCGGTCACAGTAACACGATCTGTGTTTCTGGGGAGACACAACGCTGTCAAACCTTCAAAGGTCCTTGTTTAGAGTAATTCTGCAACCTCGACGCACAGAACATGTCCCTTCATTGTGGAGGCAGAAATCACAGCTTCCACCAGCTTCTTGTTCACACGCTCTGACTTGGTGCTGTAATGGTTTGGCTCTTGGACAGGCGGTGTTGGTGAAGAGCTGGTGGGACTGAGCGTGCAGGCTCGACCCCTGGCTGTGCCCCTTGTTGTCGGACATGAAACGAGGCAGCTGCTTTTGAGGTTCCCCAAGATAAACAGGCGCTGTGAGCAGCCCGGGGCTGGACGCTCCAGGTCTGGAGGCCGCTCCGGTCCGCCGGCTGAGAACAGAGCGCCGAATCACACCGCGTGTGGAGCAGCTGCACAGACTGGCCGGTCTGAGGTTAACGAAGCCAACCTGGTTTTGGGGAAGGTTTTGAGACCTTGAACAGAAAGAGGGATGGTTTGAGAAAAACATTTTGAACACCGATGTCTTTTGTGACCGAGGTATGAGGTGTAGAAACTGCTGCAGAATCAAGGAAACTGTCCTGGGTTGAGCCTGGTTTGGTCAAGGGTTCTAAGTTCTAACTTTTAGATCTTTTCTGTGTTTCTGACTTTAAGATGGCAAAATAACAGATGATTGTTCTCGTTTTTGTACTATTATTATTCTTAGACTTTTTTTCTTAGACTTTTTTTTTTTCTCATACTGGCATTCTTGTGTGTGGCAACAAGTATTTCATTGTATAGAACAATGCTTTGTCAACGTCAGATGATAATAAATAGCTTAGATCTTGATATTAGCACCTGCCTTCTACCACCAGAGACCTTACACTGACAGCGCTAACATCTTTACTTGGATTGCCTCAAAGTGAGAAGGTCCCTGATTTGAATCCTGATCAGACCAAAGTCCCTCCTGAGCTTACATGTTCTCTCTGTGTCTGTGTGGGTTTTCTTCAGTTTCGGCCCACAGTCCAAAAAGGTTGATTAGAGACTCTGAACCGCCCCCATAGGTGTGAGTGAGGGAGTGAATGGTGTGTGTGTGTGTGTGTGTGTGTGTGTGTGTGTGTGTGTGTGTGTGTGTGTGTGTGTGTGTGTGTGTGTGTGTGTGTGTGTGTGTGGACTGCTGACCTGTCCAGGGTGTATCCCCAGCCTTCATCCTCTGTGAGCTGGAGACAGACTCCATCAGAAACCTGTGATCTGGTACAAAAATGCTGTCAAGTGGGAACTTATATCACATAAAATGCTCTCAAGCGCTTTCTACTTTTGACCTCTGCCTCTGTGACCCTTTGCTGAACCCTTTGTCTGCTTTTCTGCACCATTCACCAAAGCAAATTCCTTGTGGCTGAGTGGCTAAGAACAACCTGACAATAAGTCTGAAAACAGAAACTCTGTTTACAACAAACTGTATATAACAGTGAAATGGCACAGAGGATGTTCAGCTTTAGTTGTGATTTGTGTTCTAATATGTCAACTTGATTTGATATGTAATCTTAAATGTAAAAATCAAATCACTAGCAATAAAAGATCAGAACGTCTGCAGTTGTGTGCTCTGGGCGGTTGGGTTTGTCTAATTTGTTTAGTTCGAGTGCACTCGATTTCCAGTAATGCAGAATATTGGCACAGACACACAGACAGGACTTAGTGGCCGGACTGGGGCACGTTTTGGCCGAGCGTTGCACTCTGAGCAGTCAACAAACTTGTTTTGTAGCGCTACCAAGGCTGTGAGAGTGGATTTCCAGGCTGGGTGCTGCAGGCTCTTATTGTGATAAGCTCTTATTTGTCCCAGTCGCAGCGTTGCTGGATCTCAGCTGATGAACATTAAGTGCAGTGGCTTGATTCTGGTGCTGCGTGGGGGGAGCGAGGCACTGGGGATTGGCTGAGAGCTCAGAAACATCACACGCTCTGTCCTCTTATTCAGAGATGATTGGTGCTCCACTCAAGGGCTGTTCTGTTGTGTTTTCTTGCTGTCGATTATCATCAAGTGCCATAATTGATACTGGAGTGCTTTCCTCTTATCTCATCTCGTGCAGAGGTTGCTTTGGTTATGTATGTTGCAACCACAGATACAACTCTAACTTCAGGATGCAAAGTACAGTTGAACTCAGCTTTTATCAGACAGGTCGTGTTAAAGCCAGGGACAGAGCCAGAGTGGGTCAGGACCTGTCAGTGTGACACCTGTCAATCAACCAATCAGACTTAGCTTAGAGAGTATTGTTCATCCATTAAAATGTAGCACAAACCCTTAACACACACCATTCACTTTCACACTTAATTTAGAGCAAAGTTTGAGTCTCCATTTGACCTAAGCATGCACGTGTTTGGACTGTGGGAGGAAACTGAAGGAGGCTGTAGAAAACTCAGTCAGAGAACATGGTAACTCCACACAGGAGCGCTCCAACCTGTGCCTTTGTTGTCACTCTGAGGTGATGGTATCAGTCTTGTAATGAACTACTTCAGTGACCAGCCTCTGAACCCTGACTCTCAGCCACACACATGAATTATCCAGAGACACACCTCGTTCACGGTCTGCTCCAAACAGTAGCAGGTTTTCATCAGAAGTGAAATCCCTTCCCTCTCTGGGGCTTTGCTGCCATAAATGTATACTTAGCTCCTAATTATATGGTGACTAACTGCAGATTCCAATAGTGATTGCACTAAGGGCACTATAATAGCTTTGTGGCTCCTCCTATAAACTTTAATTACAACCATGGTGGATATTGTTTCAGAAGGATTGTTGCTCATCCAGCTGTAATGAAACGTGAGGATTCAGGAGGATGTCCCCCCCCCCCCCCCCCCCCCCCCCCCCCTCTCCCCGGGCCCAGTGAGGAGCTTCCACTGTGGGGCCTGCAGCTCTCTGGGGGCAGGAGGCCTCTGCAGGCGTGTGGCGCTCCACCGTCCGCAGGCTCCGGGGACAGCTGTGTCGCTCTGTGGTGTTTGGCCGCCTGCCCCGGGACAGCAGCTGCCATAAACAAACAGCGCTGAAAGCCACTGGCCGAGGCCCCGGCTCCTTTCAAGACGGTGCTGTGAGCCGGCTGACCTTCGCCCAGTGACTCCATTAAGCCTGAATAGACTTTAACTGTGCTGTGGAGTGTGGAGCTGGTAAAGAAATGCAGCGTGTCTCTGTCCAAGTGGACGCAGAATGAGGACAAAGCAGCTGTCCTGTGCCTCTATTTTCCCAGCTTTGCTGCTTTGCTGTGCCTCGAGTCGGCATGTTGCTCCATGGACAGGAAGAAAAAACGCACCTCGAGCTGGGGAGTTTGTGACCAGGTGAGGAGGTTGGAGAGCAGTTTGTGACTCCTCTAAGCATTTAGGTCAGTGGTTAAGATAACAGAGTGAACTGGGTTGAATCAGATGTCATGATGACTTCTTTTATATCTTTAGCTAAAAGACCTCTCCACTCACAATAATCCAGTCTATAAATAATTTATCTTAATAGATTTTTAGCTGAACAATGAAGCATGAAAGTCCAGACTTGACGGTCTGGCTGAGTTCTGGCAGCAGGCAAGAGAACATCTAATCTCATTCTTCACGACTCTCTTTTCTTTGTTAGATGTGAAGGTTTTGGGACTCTTTTCAAATCTGTTTCAAATCTCTAGTTTGTCACGTGAATACCAAAACGATTAGCTGACATGGTGATCCCAGACCTCCGAGCGGTCCAGCAGGATGTGATGACAGAATAAAGCTGAGCTCACCTCCAGCCAAGTGAAACCCAGAGGAGCAGTTGATATTGTCCTGGCTGACTTCATCCTCTGCACTTTTGGAAGCGATGAACCTCAAACATCTTCCACCCTGAATGCTCATAACATAACATGACATACAACACTGTTTTAACTCATTTTGAACATCACACATTCTGCTGATAACCCTCGCAGAACAGATGTTTTGGGCCTCAGATTAAATGAGTGTAACAGAACCACAAGTTAAATCAATGATCTTACACTGTAATGAAAACAAGAGGCTGGTTTTAATTCCAGTTTCACATGGTACGGTTACATGGGTTCCAGTAAAAGACGTTTTCATAAAGGAAGGATATGAAGTCAATCGAAAGCAGGTGGGCACCTCTCATTGCATGCAAAGCTTGTGCTCCGGAGGATTCTGAAAGAGCTTTTCATAACTCCCAACACATACGTGATTGTTCCGAGCTTTGCTTCCAAGACAATATCTCCATCAGCCACACGACACTGGTCTCTCTTACAGCCATTATGATGGTGTGGGAACCATTCAGTTTGGCCGTCGCGCTCGCGTGACTGAGACGTCTTGGAACAGATCCTGATGTCATGTTTTCCACCACCATTAAGACAACATCAAATTAGTCTTCAAAAACCACTAATACAAACTGAGTTATTTCCCTTTGCTTTAGAGAACTTGCTGCCATGCTGCCAAAGGGCTTCCTATTTCATCCACAACTCAGAGCATAAATTGCATTAAGTGTGTGATGGAGCCCAGACCTCCTCCGAACACACTGTGTGGATGTTTATCTTTATATGAGAGTAATTTTACATGCTAAACATTGGATCATGCAGGCATATATGACATACCTGCAGTACGTGAACAAAAACATGGCTCGTATCAGCTATATATAAGGTCAGTATAATGTTGATGTTTACGTGTAAGGGTACATGTCTCTTCAGTAAAAGCTGTTTAAGGACAGGGAGAGATGCTGCTCACAATCTAAACATTTTCAAAGTCACAGTCAAAGTCGGTCATTCTGCACAGGATGTACTTCCACTGCCGATCTCTGAAACCAAACACAAGACAAAACCCAGTCAGTCCCACACTTGTAAATTCCAAGACTTTATTGTTTGCTCGTTTTTTTTTTTCGATGTAGTTTGCTCTGCCAGTAAAGTCTGTTCTCATAGGCCTTGAGTCGTCTTTTCTTCCAGCTCGGCCATGAGAGGATTTCATCGATATTTGCAGGGATTCTGGATCCAAACGGCTGCTCTGAGGGATCAGACGTTAATAAACAGATGTTCGGCACAAACCTCAGAACGCCAGTGAAGGTGGTCTGGGCACCTCGGATGAAGTAGCCGTAGCTTGGGATCACCAGCTCCGCCTCCTCTCTGTAGTACTCAGGAATGTCGTTGGTTTTCCTGAGGATAGCAACGAAAATCACTTTTATATATTGACAGCACTCTGCACACCATCTGTAGGATAAATATGAAGCTGCAGAGAGGAAATGATGAGCTAGATAATACAAGACGTGGTCAGTGCTCAGAGGGTTAACAAAGATTATCTTTCAAAATGTAAATGTCACTTATTGCATTGCATTGCATTGCAAACACCAGAAACTATGCTTTAGCACATCAGTGGATTCTCTTCGGTCTTAACTAAGCTAAACCAAGCTAAGCTAAGCTAAGCTAAACTGTTTTTCTCTCTTTGCATCACTAAACATGTAGCATGTGAAGGTATTTAACAGGAGGTGGACAGGGTGACGTACATGCAGGAGTAGGGGCAGCGGCGTTTGTAGTAGCAGCAGTAAAACTGCCACTCCCGGTCCAGAACAGACTCAAAGTACTTGCTTTGTACTCCTGCCACCAGGCCGTTACGGGTGCACGTTGAAGTCCTGCAAAGACACGCTGAGTTATCAAAAACACGAGAACCACTGGTTCACTGGTCCATGATGGTGGAGAAGACAACACCCCAACATCACCTGTTTCTCTCCAAGCAAACAAACCTTGTGAGTTTGTTCTGTGTTGTTTGAAGTAATTACTGCTTTGTTGACATTCAAGTCTTGTTTATGACCCATACTCTCCTCTGTCACCATAACACACCCCAGAGTGCCAGGTCTGATATGTGGAGCTTTGTCATGGCAACACGCTCCCAGCCTGCAGCCATGCAGCCGTGGGGGGTGGGGCTGGGGGCCGGGGGGGCTCCCTGCAGCCGAATGTCCCAGCCAGAGTAATTCACACACACACACACACACACACACACACACACACACAGAGCGAGGTTAAAGAGAGCCAGGCGTGGCTCTGATAGAGCACACACACTGTTTATCTGTGAATCTGGGAGCAGCCGAGCTTAACTGTAAAGAAAAGCTGAAGAGCACAAACCACCTAGAATCAGTAATCTGAGGCAGATCGACATGGCTCAGGCTTGGCTTGTTTACCTCTGTGATGGTGTTTATTATACTGTATTATATCAACCCCGCCGTGCAGATGATTGATAATCAAACCTGGGTCTGTGACATGGTGGCGTTTGCACAGTGATATTAAAAGATTAAGAGAGTGCAGGAAAAGAAAAGCAGTCACCAGGGGGAAGTCAGGGGAAAGGTCACTCTTTTCTCTGCTCTTTCTTCGGCAGATAAAACAGATCTGTCGACCTGACTGAACTTGTTGTGGATTATTGTTGCACAATCTGTTATTTTACTATCTTGTTTTTGTCAAAGTCTTGTTTCAAAGAATCAGGACGCAGGACTTGAGGTATTCCATAACTCACTTAAATATGAAAATATTTTTCTGTTAGCTCATTTGTATTGCAAAGCTACAGGTATCCACGCCCATATCATGCTATTTCATTTCATTTGACTCACGATTGATACTCAGTAAACTATTGCTGAAGCTGCTGGTTTTCCCCTATAACCAGCCAGGTTTGTGAAGCCCTACTTGTTTTAAATGAATTTGTTTCTTGGCTTTACTTCACACTGTTATGGGAGGTTGAGTGGATACAACCTCTGGCTGCAGCTGTATCTGCAGGTCCTCCACCAGCAACAACCACACAGGTGGCTTTGTTCATACAACAGTTTGCAGAGCAAAGGCCTCGTATGGGCCCTTGTTTCCTGCTAACAGCGACCTTTAGCTGCCAGTGTTGAGGGTCGGGGTCCTGTGGAGTGGACTGGGGCAGGACTTCATTACTAGGACGTTTTAGCCCTTATCAGCCTGCTCCTGTTTAACAGTGAGAGACACATGGACCAAAGATGTCCCGAATACGTGGCTTTCACTAATGAGTTTTCTCTCTGGCTCTGGAAGCACAAATACACAACATGCAACAAGCATCCATCCGACGAGTCCAGTCCGTTCACAGCTGCTTCCTCTGCAGAGAGTCAGGGACGTCGTAGTCGGGAGCAGGGAGATCGTTTACCTCGCTGCAGCGTTTAACAAACATGTAGTCTGACTCAGATCTTCCCAAATGACTCATTTACTCATCTTCCTCCTCTGAGTTACTGCAGATGTATCATTCTGCATCATTTATTCATAAAACGGTTTCTTGAATCCCTGTCGACCACGGCAGCGTAATGCTGTGCAGCAGGATGATGAGAAGCAGAAAAACTTGTGTCACTCTCACTGGTATCAACCACTGGAGCGAGGCTCAGAGGGTCCAGCTCTGAATCCCAGCCTGGGTGTGTAGGTGTCACCCCCCCCCTCCCATTTTAGGTGTCACCCCCTCCCATTTCTCTAAAGGCCAGAAAAGCTAAAACATTTACTTAATTTAAGGAGAACTAAAGTTAAGTCTCAAGGGAGAGTTCCTGGCCAAAGATGTACAAAACATCATATTCTCAGAGTTATATTTCAGCTTATGAAACGTAGCTTAACAGTTGTCAGATCTGAAGTATGACCCCCCGATTCCCCCAACCTGCCACCTCTGTTTAGGTTTGTGAGTGAGTAAAGACACTTAGGTGTGAGGCAGCAGTTTGGTGAAGGCCCTGGTGGACCATCAGTGTATATGCTCCTTGTTCTTCAAGGAACGTAAAG
The DNA here is from genome assembly GCA_029224185.1 of Karalla daura. Classification (NCBI taxonomy): domain Eukaryota; kingdom Metazoa; phylum Chordata; class Actinopteri; order Chaetodontiformes; family Leiognathidae; genus Karalla; species Karalla daura. Next base: position 25,406,949 of record CM055194.1, read on the forward strand.
TCACGTACTGCTCATGCGGATGGCCACCAGATGAGCAGGAAATGAAACTAGATCTGTGCAGTAATGATCCCACGGCTAAAAATAGGATTGTAAAGGGACTTGTTAAACAGCATCAGAGGCACTTCAGATGGAACCAACGTCCTATAGTTTCTACATTATCAAAGATAAAAATTCTGACCTTCTAGGACCCCTAGAAGTAAAACATTCTGAACGCTTCAAAGTCTCTCTCAGACAGAGCTGAGATTCCTCAGAGCTGAAAGTCAGAGCCTCCGTTGGTCCGTAGGTCCATGTCAGAGAGTGATGGAGTGATGGACTCACCACTCCATCCCAGCGAGGTTGAGGTCGTCCCACCAGCAGTCGCTGGGCTCCCCCAGGCCCTCGGGCGTGGGCTGGCACTCGAAGGACCAGAGGCGGTCGGAGCCTTCCTGCTGGCTGTAGTAGCTCCTGATGGCCACCAACACCTCCCCGTGGGGACACTGGAAGTTGAAGCTCTGGCGGTAGCCGTTGACCCAGCCCATGTCGTGGTGGTCCTGGGCCTGAGCCGCGGCCGAGGCCAGCAGAGCCGACAGCAACACTGACAGCAGCACCGAGGGATCCATGCTGCCCCGCACTCACTGCTGCTCTGCCTCACAGCTGCCGAGCTTTAAACTCCTCCACATCCTTTGTTGTCCAGATGTTTGGTCTCCAGGAGTGATGTGTAATTTTGCAGCCCTCGGGACAAATCCCAAAGTGTGTCTCACTTGTCATCTTAAGGTAGACTCTGAGATAGACTCTCGCAGAGTCTCACTGCAGATGAAGGCTTTCCTTAACAGACAGGACTGTCACACTGCACCAGACTCACATATTTATCTGATGCTTCATCTGACTGCAGAGTCCAGGCTGTTGGTGTTTACATTACATTCAGCCCTGACCCTGTCTGTCTGTCTGTCTGTCTGTCTGTCTGTCTGTCTGTCTGTCTGTCTGTCTGGTTGTCAGGCAATCAGACTGTCTGTCTGTCTGTCTGCCTGGCTTTCTGCCTGCCTGTCTGTCTGGCTGGCTGTCAGACTGTCTGTCTGCCTGTCCGTCTGTCTGTCTGTCTGTCTGTCTGTCTGTCTGTCTGTCTGTCTGTCTGTCTGTCTGTCTGTCTGTCTGTCCGTCTGTCTGTCTGTCTACCTGTCTGTCTGCCTGTCTGTCCGTCTGTCTGTCTGTCTGCCTGTCTGCCTGCCTGTTGTCATGTTACTGGCCTAGTATCCAAAAACCCTTTGAAAATGTATTAAATGGTGCTGGTAATGTAATAATATGAATTACGGGGAAACTGTGCAGTTTTCTCATCAAAATGAGATGGACATGGTCATCATATTCATTCATCCAACATACATACTGTCTTTCTGGCAGTCTAGTGTTTGGATCATCATATGATGAAGATGCTTATCGTTAGCCTCAGCCTCGCAGCCCTGTGCTGTCGGCCCCATTTCTAAAAGTGTGTCAATCCATTACTGAAATCAATGCAAACAGTCCAAAAACAACTATAAAAGATCTGACATTGCACTGAGGCTGTTTTGCTGAACTCTGTACTGTAAATACTAAATATAAATACTAAGTATTAAGTACTGTAAATATGTGTGTGCATCCACAAAATAAAAACAACTTAGCCCCATTTGTGTCATTACTTTTAGGAAACTGAGCCTTTTATTCAATGATTTCCACCCTCAGTAAAGGACCTATGTGCTGGGGAGTTCATGTGAGCTGTTGATATAAGATCTATACTGAATGTGGCGTTGTTTCCAAACAGTTGTGGAGCTCAGAGCGCCGTGTGATAACGCGCCTGGTGCGTCCATCAGAAACCGCTCACAGACGGATCAGGAGGATCCCAGATCCTGCTATCAGCTGATATCAGCTTCTCATGTTACTGTGGAAACGAGTCCTTGTAAACGCTGACTGACACACACGTTTGGCTCTGTTAGAGGATGAGCTCATGTTATTGATGGAGTGTGATGTTAGAACAGGGTTGCTTTTGTTCACGCTTACATATTTTATGTCCTTATAAAACATTCATTTTGACCACAAAACAAACAAGAACAAGTGTCAGGTGTGTTCACTGGGACACCAGGGTGAAAGTAACAAGTGTGTGTGTGTGTGTGTGTGTGTGTGTGTGTGTGTGTGTGTGTGTGTGTGTGTGTGTGTGTGTGTGTGTGTGAGGCAGAACTGGAATGGATTGAAAAAATAAGATGATAATTTAAAATGGTGATGATTCACAGACATGATTGTCAAGTGCACGTGTGCTGTGATGAAGATCTGTTGAATGAGTGAAATCAAAATTGGAAAACAGATAAATAAAGAAATATACAATAAAAACACTATTCTGAAACACTTACACATGCATTCTTCTAAATAAGAGCATGTTATCACACCTTCTTTCATCTAGTTTTCACACCCAGTGCACCAGCATAATTCTCGCTTTAAAGTAATGTCTCTCAGTGCTTAATGCGGAAGGTCCTCGGTGTGAACCCCGGTCGTACTGAGTTTGTATTAGTGTCTGGAAAAGTTTATCCAGATCTCCAGTCAGAGTTCCTCAGACAGTCCACAAGTCTCCAGCTACACCATCCACATAAAGGTGGACGGATCGCTGTTCTGAACACTTATCTAACAGAACATGTGCAGAATGATGTCACAGAGTATTATTTCTGTCTCTCTGCTGCATGTTGGTGGATGTGCCAGCAGACAGTGATCTGGTGCTTCTGAACAGATCCAAACAAACAGCTTCTGGCTGTAGACAACTGCAGCGAGCTCAAGCAAAAAGCATGAAGATTAGAAGGCTAAAAGCTTAAGTAAACTGTGTTTTTGGCAAACACTACAAAGGGATCATACTCATTACTTACATAAATAGTGAGCTGTATATTTACAGTATCCTGTGTGACATAAACAGCAGCACAGCTCTGCCCTGTGTGCACTGGGCACCCCAACTGTTCCTAAACGACTTCCGTCCGACCCGCACACACACCTTGTGTTGGCTCTGTGAGTGGAGAGAAATCCATTTAATCACTGTGTCCCTGAGAATCTGATCCCATGTGAGAGATCATCCTCAAAGCATCTAAAAATAAATAACAGCACATGCTCAGGAATCGTGTGTGAGTCAGTGTAAGAGGAGTTCCACAAAAGTCAAAATGGAGCAGAACTGGGCGGGTATTTATAGACACTATTGTCTATTTAAAAATCTCTATTTAGAGCAGCGCTGCTGGCGCTGGGAGAATGTGGGGCCTCATTCACGACACTTTGATCTGAGAGAGGCACACAGGCCGAGCCGGGTCTGGCCCTCACAGCCGGCACAGGCAGGCCTGCACAGGATCACTCCACCAGCATCTCACCTGCTTTCACATCAGCTGCAAGGAGCATCACCAGCAGCTCAGAGCACAGCGGAAAAGCTGAGAGCTCCTACCATGCTGATCTGGCAACCACACGTAGGCTGCACTCTGACTCCTGACTTTACGTGACTTTTCCTGAACCGACTCTTCACTCTGTTCCACACCGGGAGCAGATCTGATTTCAGCAAACAAAACATCAAAATACTGATGTCACACAGGTGATGTTTTGGACATTTCACAGCGACTCTGAGCTCGGCTCCTTCAGAGGTTCTCTGCACAGAGTGAAGGTAAGGGATGCATGGCTGCAGTGCCCCGGGGGCCCAGGGCCGTCTGATGCATCAGAGTAAAGCAAAGATTAAAGTGTTAATGAATCTCTCTGGACCTCACCTGGGTTTAGAGGATGTGTGATGTGGCCCTTTGCTTCCACTGGAGAAATGTTGCAGTGTATTTATTATGGCAGGAAATACAAAAGGTCGCTCCAAACATCCAAACGATTACGCAGCAGTTTACACACACACACTGATGATTACTCATCTCCTTCTCTCGGAGCGGCTCAGGGCAGCTCCCACCCTCAGCACCAGGACAGACGCTCATTGTCCCACGGGCCAGAACGAGGCCTGTATTTAAATCAGGAGAGATCAGCAGCTGCCGAGCAGAGAGGGTCCCATTCAGAACGGGTTGTGAAGAGAAACACATCTGGACACTGTCTGAGCTGCAGCAGCTCCACCTGCGACCACGTGTTCCACCCAACGAAACAAACAAAGACACCTTCGTTTTCTCGGAGGAACAAAAACAGAATGAGCTGGGAGTTGGTCTGCTGCTCGTTCTCAGTTTCTGTCTCACATTATTCAGCTCAAAACTGTCATCTCATGCTAATTATCACCACACAGACAGAGGGGTTTAAAACAGAGACAAAACGAAACCTGAGAGAAAAGGCTGAAATGTGACAAGTGTGACTGAGCTGAATCAGAGAGCAGAGAGAGAGAGAGAATGAGGGAAGATATATGTCAGACTTGTTTTACTATAATCAGACAATCAATGCAGTTATTTGTCTATCATCCATCTCCATATTGCTCACTCTGCTTTTGTTGAGTCTCTCTCTAAGTATTTAAGAGAACTGACGAGTGTTTTCATTACTGATGCTCTTGCTGCCGTTTCCTTTAGTCTTGTCCCGTCTCTCCATCTGTCAGACGTGACGGTTGTGAGGGTGTGTGATCTACAGGCTGATGGCAGCCGTGTCCAAACCAACACGTGATCAGGTCCAAGCAACAAAGCAGCGGCGGCCGTGGCAGCAGCAGAGCAAACTCTGCCTTTTGTCTGCGAGGAACAGGAAGCTGTGTGACGTCTGTGTGGAGTCACAAAGAGGAAGGCGTTCAGGGAGGAGACACGGGGCAATAATGGCGGAATGAAGCACGTGGCACTGCTGTTTTTGACTGTTTGTTTTGACCGTAGCTGAGTGGTTCAGCATCAGTGACAAACAGAGCCAAACAGTTGGAAAGCTGTGAGTATTTATCAGGCTGTGATCAAAGCTACCTCAGGCTCCTTCCCTGGATTAAATGCAGACTTGTATGAGTCTTACACAACATTTTCCATCCCTCCCACTTTATTTCCAGTTAGACTATTGATTCCAGATCAGGACGTAAATCGGTGTTAAAAATAACTGCATCATGGGGAATGTATGATGGCGTTATTCCAGAGGACGAGGGAATCACAGCGATGAGCTGTGTCTGCTACTTATTTTGCCCAGTGCGTCTCTCCTCGTTCTCAGACCGTCCAACTTGTTGCATGTCAGTAAAAGGTATTGATAAACAAAGTGTGTTATCTTTCCAATGGTGGAGGAGTATGAAAATGCAAATGTATGCCATGCAAATGCAGCTCCAAACTCCATGTTCATGTGTCAGATCCACATATAAAGCAAAGACTTTTGCTCTGGCTTTTTGCTCCCATGTCTCCCATCTTAAACGGCTCAAACTGCCAGAAGTCAACATTACTAATCCCCTCTGACCAAAACTACTGACTGAACTCAAAATGAGAACCTGCACAATCATTTATTACATCTCAGTTTGAAGGTTTTGAACTCTCAGACTGCGCAGACTTTACTTTTGTGGAGCATTGTATCACACGTTTCTCTGCAGACGCGAATGATAAGCACCTTGTAATCACAACAAACCATCACAACTAATTCAATCACAACATCTTCAGCTGTAATTATGAATGAGTAGCGTGATCCCTCACTTCTAAAAACACAACTGTCTCTGGTATGCGAGGTTACATAACTGCCACTGTGGGGATGTCAAAAGGTCCTCAGCATGGTCTACTTTCCCATAAGACCTTTGCTGTTTAATAGCGCTTCACTGATGAAATTAAGGGGCCAGCCAAAAGGCCACCATAATAACGTCTACAAAACAAATCACTTTGCTTCAGGCTGCAGCCTCATTAGAACAATGCGTTGCGGTTGCTTGGAGGATGTGTCTGAGCCGCGGCCGGCGAGGCGGGCAGGCAGAGATAAGCCTCCCTGACAGCGCTGATAATGGCAGAGCAGGAACGATCGCCTGGAAAATAATCCTGCCCAAAAGTATTTCAGTCGCATGACACCGTGTTATCATTTATTGGGCTGTATCGATGCTGCTGTTTCTCCCACCAGCTTCAAGGTCATCTGGGAGATCGGGCAGCGAGGAGGCACGCTCATTTCCCCGTTGTGAGAGTTGCTACGATGTGTAGCTGCACATTCCTGCAGTTTGTATTTTGACATTGGCGTTGGCAAATGGAGCGAATGTGTTAGTTCTGCTTGGAAAACCAGAACAGCTCAATAACTCCATCTCATCTCTTGTGACGTATCCTGACCAGGAACAACCTCATCTCCAGCGGCTCAACGTAACTGATCTAAGGAATTATTAAAGCAGACTTTGATTGTGAAAGAAAAGCAGAATATATCGAAGAGAAAGGTAAAAGTGTGTGAGCAGCCAGTCTGCAGAGTGTCATGTTTCCGACAGTGTCATTTAATGGACGATCTGGACAAACAGGCATGTCGTGTGCAACCTAAGCTGCAGCAGAGACAAGTGCAACAGTGGAATGAACCACAGTGGAAAATGTGGTAAGTGACACTGATTCTGCTAATGTCATATTGTTTTTCAGTTTCTAAAATTTAATTTAACAATACTGCCACTGATTAGTCTGTCAGTTGCTGAAGTTCAGGTTTCTCCCAACAGTGTTTTTATTCACTTCCTGAAGCTCAGTAGTTTTGCAGCAATATTTAGAATTCAAGTAAAAACTGACTTTTGGCAAAGCACGTCCAAGGTCGTTTTCATGCATGCAATTTATTCACTGATAACACTTCATCTGAGTCCTGTTGAGTCAATAATAGATGAAAAGAGAGATGTTTTATCTATCATCAGAAACTCTGAATCTTTGCTCCAAATAATCCACAATTGAATCCAAACTTGTGCAGCGATTATAAAACCCTGACTTCAGTTCCATTACCAGACATCCGTGGGTCGATTCATACACGTTTTTCCATTTCCAAGTTGCAGGCCCACACCGCATATTAATGTCCTCACTGTGTTTGAAGAAGTGGGGAAGTGGCTCCATAACCCAGACACTGGGTTATGGAGCTGCATGTCAACTCACTACTACACTCCACACTGATGAAGGCCAGCCTCACTGAACGTAAGGGTGAAAGTCCTCAAGATCCAGTTCTGAATGAAAAGCTCTGAAACACTGTCGGCCTGTCACTAGTTAACATGAATTCATTACTTAAGACTTAAAATTGAATTCTCTCTCAGTCCATGAAAATGTGCAATCTTGAAACCAGACAGGAAGTACCAACAGATTAAACACTGGCTGTTTTCATCTTTTATTACAGTGGTAGCAAGGATGAGAGCTCTGAACTCATTTAAGGACATGGCAGAGAGTGATCTCAGAGGAGCTGCGTTGTGGAGTGATACAGAATTCAACGCCAGCGATAAAACCTCGATGAATTCACTTTTGCTGTTGTCACCGTATGGAAAATAATGTGACGTGCTGCTTATTGATTGTGCTGTGTAGCTCAGACAATGGCTGCCTGGACTTCCCTGCAGGGCACACTCTCCCTCTGCTCGCTGCACAGACCACTCTGCCTCCACCCACTCTGCCTCCGCCCACTCTGCCTCCACCCACTCTGCCTCCACCCACTCTGCCTCCGCCCACTCTGCCTCCACCCACTCTGCCTCCACCCACTCTGCCTCCCTCTGGAGCTGAACCGTGAGTCTGTGCTGCGAACGCCCGCGCTCATCAGCGCTGGCATCTGTCTCCTCGATGTCACGTATTCAGGATAAAGTCTCAGAGAATGAACTGAGCTGGAAAAACTGAGGTGTTGTGAAACAATGATAATGTAACAAAACTAAAAGTCATCACCTGGAGTATGCAGTTGGTTAGTCTTGCTTCACATGTTGTGACATAACTGGCAAATTATGGCTTTACAACTCCAGGCCGTCAGCATTTAGCAACGGCTTATCTCTAGGTAAGAACTTTATTGCTGCATTTTAAATCATTAATGCGTAAAACTACACTTAGTGAGAACTTAAATCAACTGCACTAAGTATAATTATATGAGTAACATATAATAAGCCAAAAAGAGAAAGACCTGAGCTCAACAGCCACAGATCAGACAGCTCTAAGTCAAGTTAGGCCTGTTGTTAAAAGTGTGTTCATGAGTGGATGACAGGCTGTTGTTGTGTTTTCAACACTGGCATCTTGAGTTATACATGTGTTATGTAAGTGACAAAACTGGAAACATATCACCTAGCAGAGGTTGTTTACTATGGGCTGTTCAGCTGTGAGTTCTCCAGGATATTCCAGGAACCTCTGGTGTCTTGCTGATCATTTGGTGCACAGTGTGGTTGCGTGGTAAGCTTTGCTTATTCACCTGTGGCAGCATAACAAGGAGGGCTGCCCGTGGGGAGAGGCTCAGCCCCATGCATGTCCAGATGAAACCATGAGGCCTCACAGGCTCCACATGGTGCTCCAGAAGATGAGAGGAGAAAGAGAGAGAGCAGAGAGCAGGATGTGAAGGTCTCTAACTGAATAGTCCTTCAAATCAGAGATTCACAAGAAGTCAACTTTTTCGGGCAGAACCGCAGCCACAAGGTGTGTTATTTAGAAAGTAGTAACAAAGACACGCTTGTGCGTGAACACAGTACAGGAGCAGGATCCAGTCAGTCCGGGTTAATGAGGACAAATGCGTTTTCTTCCACTGAATGTTGGTGGAGAACATTCATGTAGGATAATCTTACATGGAATTTCTCTCCCTTCACAATCCAATTAGTGTAATCATTAAATAGCTCATAAAAGGCCATACAATTTAAACACTCACCTTATATCTGAGTGAAGATTGTGGGAAGTGTTTGGGAGCTGTGGATTATTGTGTTATTACTATCCACATTTGTGGCATTGAGACGTTGCGCTGTGGTGTTTATGAATCTTCTCTTATCTTGACAGTGAAACCTGGACAGTATCACTGCTGATGAATGCTAGGCTGCAGCCAGGACTTTAAGGTCATGAGTAGTAAACCTCCCACACACTGTTCCGACAGCATTCTCCACTTTATATGGATGCCACTGTGTGCACCTGTCATACACACAGAAACAGTTGCACAATGTTAATCTAACGTTTGCAGGACAGGACAAGTTCCCTCTGCTTGTATCCAATACACGGGACCATGTTGGAATATTTAAAGCCAGAAGACAGAGATCCAGTCTGCGATTCATTGACAATTTGTTGAGTTATTTCTTCTATAAAATGTTGGAAAAATGGTGAAAAATGCTCAAATATGAAGTCCTGAAAACCTTGTTCTGTTCACATTCTAACATGTCCGTTTGTCCTGGATGACAATAGAAACAGAATGTTCAAATTCCACAAGACATATTAATGTATTTCTCAAATATAGACTCACAAATATGTTTAAAAGCTCAAAATTGATTTTAACAGAAAAAGCATGTGCTTGGCATGAAAACAATGACAAGAATGAGGAGAGCTCGGCAGTGAAGGTCTGTGCCGGGCTGTGTGGTTGGTCTTCACCTGCAGGCTGGTTCTGCCTCACACGTCAGCGCCGCTGTCACTGAGCCAGAGCGCCAGGACGCCGTCTCTCCAGACGCCGCATAGACGCACTATTGTTGATGAGCTGAGGTGCAGCTCGCAGGCTGCATACCAGATTCCATCCACAGCCTATCTCAGAATGCTGCACCTCCTGGTAATCTTGGCAAACCCTTGATCTATGTAAACAGTGGGCTGCTATGTTATCACTGTAGAATCAATAGCCTTACAAAGGAGCGTATTAGCTGTTTACCCTCTTGTGAAAACAGGGCAGCACCGGAGACTGGACAAAGCAGCAAGACTGATCAGTCAGAGGAAGGAAACTAGCTCTGGTTGTACACATTTTCTGAGACTAAAAGAGGGATAAAGCGCAGAGATATTCTACTCATGATCTAACAACACGAGGCTTATGTAACTTGGCTGCACTCAAGGTGGCAGTTCAACAATAGGTTTTGTAAGTCAGCAGTATGTTACACCTCTGTAACCTTAGAACGGATCAATATGTGGGAGTTTTTGTCCCAAAGTGGCCAAGTGTGTTACTCCCACTGCACAGAGGCACAGGGCCCAGTGAGTGAGTCGAGAGGTTCAGAGATGACACTGTATGCACCTCCAGCAGAAGTAAAGAGGCTTGTTCAGGACATACATTCACAGGCTGCTGCTGTGTTGTACGTTATTCATTAAAGCGTGTGACTAATTATTAATCTTTGACTCTCTACATGAACTGTTTTGATCTTAACGACCTTCAATGGTGATTTACAATCTTTACACCGCTTGCCGACAGAGGGCATTTAATGGCCAATAATTACACAGATGATAAAATATAATAGATAGAATAGAACACACCTTCAATCGTCCCACAAAGGGAAATTTCAAGAATTGAGTAACACTGATGTTGCAGCAAGTATATTTCCTACAAACCCCTCTCAAGAAATTGTCCTCCTTGTGAACTTTTTGATCTCATACAATGTGAACTAATATTTACCGCAAGCACAGTCAGCTGTGCTGAGGCCCTCCCCTGTTGCAATCATGCATTCACCCAGACTCCTCAGCAGTCATCACACTGTGACTCAGGAACCAGTGACACTGAGTTTGAGCGCAGAGCTACCACTCAGCTACACAGGAACCACTAATCCGACTAATTACAACACTTCAACACTTTTGCTGTTTTTCACTAATCCTTGAGGATCCTGCAGGCTGAGATATTAAGGACAGGAATCATTATCTTCCTGTTTGGCCCTTTTCTAAAGACTTTCTGTTGTCTGCAGTTCTTTGCATTAATAAATAATAATTAAATCTGAAATATTTGCAGTTCAATCAAGTGAGGGGGAATCCTGTCACTCCTGTGTAACACTATTAAAGCTTCATGGACAAAGAGCAAAAGTTATATTAAAAATGGGAGCACTTTGATCCATCTGCTAGGCTTTATATTGTGACTGCTATTTCTCTTCTCCTGTGTCCCTGCCATGATTGGTCTGCTACCAGAATAGAAAATACAGACGCCTTTAGCGACAGTCCCACTGGTTTTTAAGCTTTCCGATAAGCAACTCACCACTACACTGCATAGTTGCAGCAACAGCAGAACTGTATCAATCAAAACTTTCATTTGCACATGAAGTGAGGTATTTATTTCAGTACTGTGGTATTACAGGGGAACTATTATGACAAACTGATATGATCTTGGCTATTTTATTCAAGGATGCAAAGCAGCATCTAAAGTGATCTGATCTGATGAATCTGAACAGAGATAGAAAGTGATGTAAAATATGACTGTGATACAAACGTGTGATACCATCTCCCACCTCCAGAACACTGAGTGTGAAGCTGCCTCTGTTCAGGTAGGTGAGGACATGAAGGACAGGACTGTTTGCTTTTCAGTTGGTGGTGGAATGTCAGTGTCTCTGCTCCTGGTTTCTCTTCAGTCTCTGGTTCCTCCTCAGGTTCTGCCTCAGTCCGTGGTTCCTCCTCTGAGATGTATCGCTCCATAGCTGCAGCAGTGCTCCAGTTACCACTTAGTGAAGGAGAAAATGCTGAGAAGAAAAGGAGAACATGCTGAGAAGAAAAGGAACAGAGTCATGTGATCATGTGGGCCGCAGTCAGCTTTCCTCCCACAGTCCAAAAACATGCACGTTTTGGTCATTGGAGACATTGGAGTCAATGGAGTGAATGGTGTGTCCAGTAGAGGACTTGAGACAGAGACAGGGTGTGTCTCCAGCCTTCAGCCTACAGTATGTGAGTTTGAGATAAACTTCAGCAGACCCCCCACTGCACCACTGGATACAAAGAATGTAAGATAATGGATTAAACAGACAAAGTGCAGAATGACGTCTAGACGTCTCAGTCAATTTCAGGGTGAGGAGTAGTTCCTTCCTTGTCATAGCAATACATTTACTCATTTGGCAGATGCTTTTATCCAGGTGAAGGGCTTTACAGTCCAACAGGAGGCTACAGTATAGATGTTACAAGGGCTAAATGAAAGGGAAGAAAAAGGAGAAGTGCAGATAGATTTTTTAGCGAAGAGGGGTGAGAGCAATAGTTAGAAGAGGAGGAGGAGGAAGAGGGTCTTCAAGAGATTCTTTAAGTTACAGAGTGATGTTCCTACTCTAATGGTGTTCGGAAGTTTGTTGCAGCATTTCCAGTTCCAGATGCTGTTCTTGGGAGGAACACGGTTCTGGTGAAGAAGCATAAACCTGAACGATGGAATTCAGGGAAGTGGGAGCAGACCCAGAGGTCTCTCACTACCAAGTTTTCATCTCTCTTAACACTCCATTCAGTCACTCCAGGCCATCTTGAACACACACACACACACACACACACACACACACACACACACACACACACACACACACACACACACACACACACACACACACACACAGTGTGAGCAGTAGACCTCTTGAGCTGTACAGGAGCAGCAGAACCACCTGTGGTTGAGCTCAGCTCGGTCTGGACTGGAGGAGGTGGTCGCCATGTTGGGTCTCCATGACAGCGGCATCTTTCAAACGGTGTCTGTCTCTGAGCTTCTCCCTCAGGTTAACCCCCCTCCCGCTCTGTGACGCAGGCAGCTCCACCGCCTCTGATTGGCTGTCTGGGCCCCCGCGCGCAGGGGGCGGGGCTTCGCTCGAGGTCTTATAAATATCCCGTGGTACAAGAGCCGGAGCCGGGTACGAGGCGGTCCTTCTGTTGCTGCTCCGCTCAGGGACACACACTAGACCATCACACACATACACACACTCTGCTCGGACCCGGATCGGACCCAGCCGAACCGGACCAGGACTTAAACATGTCGAGGAACAAAGACAGTGACGGAGGATGGAGGACATTTCTGTGGAATTCAGAGAAGAGGGAGTTTCTGGGCCGGACTGGGTGCAGCTGGTGTAAGTACTCTTTTAACTTAAGGTTGTTCAATAAACAAACCAGAACCAGAGCCAGGGTTCGGCTGGTACCGTTGTTTCTGGTCGGGTTCCTGAACAGCACCTGTTGGAGCTGCGTCGTGACTCCGGCTGAGGAACCAGTTCCTCTCTGTGTGGAACTGGTTCCCCTATCGCAAATGAACTAATTTAACAGTTCAGACATAAAAAGAAATCTGAAATTCTCTAGATTGAACAGCTCACACCATCTACAGGTCTGTGGAGGCTGGAATAAACCTGAAGGTTGGGATAAAATCCTGGAACTCTGGTTTTAACAGATTTTTCCACATTCTGTTCGAGTGTTGTAACTGATTGTATAGTGAAAAACGGAGAGGACTTGACGGTTTGACTGTTTAAATGGTAAAAATGGATCTGCTCGATCGAGGCGGAGCCCTCCATTAGGACCAGGCCTGTGTTGGAAAGGTCATGTTGAAGGACGGGGAGGGGGGATCGGGACTCCGGGCCCGGTTCTGGTCCAGTTCTGATCGATGTGTGTGTCTGTGGGTGTGTGTGAAAGTCTCCAATCCTGATCCGGATGGTTTAGATAGGATCACTAGTCCTCGTTAAACCGAGCCAATTAGAGCAGTTTAAGCAGTGTAGGATCAGAGAAAGTGTCGTGATCGTGTTGGGTCCAGACAGACAGGCAGCGGAGTGTGTGTGTGTGTGTGTGTGTGTCCGCCATGACTCTCACAACAGACCTGAATCCTTAATAAAAACTCTTGAGAGTCCTGGGAGCAACAGGTCTCACCCCCTCACTCCTGTCTGTCTCACTCTCTCCCGCTGTGTGCGTGTGTGTGTGTGAGACAGTGTTACGTGGTTATTACCGTGTGTTTCTCAGTAATAACGCTGCTGCTGCTGCAGCCATTACAGCTGCTTTCATGAGGGAAGTGAAAGGAAATGACGAGTCACACACACACACACACACACACACACACACACACACACAGACGGTCATGTGGCTCCTTCTTTAGGTGCTAGTGAGTGAAGGCGACTTGACTTGTGTGAGGTTCTGAGGACTTTTTCCCTGTTTTTTGATCTGAATGACCAGAACCCTTACGGACACACAGTTTGTGTGTGTCAAAAAGAGTTTTTGTACTGACACTTCCTCAAAGATCATACATACGCCCGGATTCCTTCACTTTTGATGGATCTGATCGACTGTTAACCTTCACACATGCACACACACAGACAGGCGTGTAGCTCATTCTTTAGGTGCTCAGAATGAATGAGTCAACCTGTGTGGGGTTCCTGAAAACCTTAAGGACATGTAACACTCAAGAGCCTTAGACAAGTTCAGTTGCCTTCATGTTGGATGGATCTGAATGACGGAGAGCCTTCACACTCATGGGGCTCCTTCCTCCTCCTCCAGCAGCCTTCCTAGTGTGTGTGTTGGTTCATTCATTAGGGACATTTAACACAGTTGTGGCCCCTCACAACCCCTCCACAGCCACATGGGGCCTGGTGGGGGGAGGGGGACCTCCATTCATTTCCAGGGGGCCACCTCCGAGTTCACTTGGCAGCAGTGTGTGTTTCTGGTATTTGTGGACACAAAATGGTGTTTGTTGTTCTCAGACACACACTCACACTCCTCTCTTCTGTCAAATCTCAGTCCAACCTGTTGCTTCTCTCCAGTAGACATCCAAATGTCTCCCAATGGTAACTCAGAACACACACCTATACTGTCGACACGTCTCTGTTCACACACACGCCAGTGTGTCCTAATGCGCCTCGGGAGCTGTTAGCAGCATTGTCTGATTCACACAGAAATCACTCCGCTGCCTGGGTTTGTAACCCTACACACAGCCAGCCGGAGTGTGTGCGTCTATAGTTTCTCCCCCTCCCTCCAACAGGTGCGTCGCCCAGCACTGCTGCAGCCATGTTCTCACACACACACACACACACACACACACACACTCATTAGAAAATAGCTCGCCGTGCGTTTGCACCCCGCGCCGCTGCTGTGGCAACCTGTGGCTGAACTGAAGCAGTCTGTCTCCAGGGTCCAGCAGGTTCACAGGTTGGTAGCCTGGAGGACTGAGAGCTGTCAACACTGTTTGTTTTGAGGCTTGAGCTGGAGAATCAGCTCTTTTGTGTTCTAATTGTCCTTGTTTTAAATGAGAAAGGTCCCAGTATCAGTGGGACATGACAGGCCGTTCCCCCAGCCTGTTGGAGGAGATAAGGAAGTCTGGGTTGAACCTGTTATCAGCCTGTCAAACTGGTTTCACACCAGTGTGAGGCTGGCAGCGGGAAAACGTTTGGGAAGGTTCCTCAGCAGCAGTGAACGTGCGGGAGCGTGGACGGCCATGCCACTGGTCTGCGCTCTGAGCCCAGAGCAGGCACCTGGTTCAGGTGTTGGAGTTTAATGAATTGAATATTCAAATCGTTCCCAGTGGGAGGTGAACCCTCGCTCCGACCTGGAGGAGGAGGAGGAGGATAGTGGAGTCACTGTCGGGCTTCTACAGCTGAAGCAGGATATGAACTGTAAATGTTTCTCTCTCAGCAAGGTTTCAGTTCCAGGAAGGAGGTGACTTCTTACTTTCCTTCTGTCAGAGCACGTGTTCAGCACACATCTAATAGAACAAAGAGGAGGCAGTGTGAGGAAGACGCCCCACTGTTGACTCAAACAGGAATAACTGGGTTGATTTACAGGTGACAGAAGCAAGGCTTCCGCCTGAAGAACTTCCCTGAAAGTATGCAAACGAGACGTGTTAATCAGCAGCTCCTGTTGCATCAGCGGCTGTGAATAGTCAGAAGGTAGTGCTGAGGAGGAGGAGGAGGAGGAGGAGGAGGAGGCCAGGCGGGAGGGTCTGCAGACTGTCAGTGATTCAGCTGCTCACCTGGAACCACTGCCCACCTGCTGAACTGAGCTAACAATCAGCAGGAACAGCAGTGATGTGTGTGTGAAGCAGGAGAAAGGCAGCCAGACGGTGTTTTAATCCTGTTCCTAGCAGTTATGAAGGCAGCGGCTCCTCAGTGCTCAGGCCTCTGTGCTGTCTGTTTGTTGTTGGTCTGAAATGATGATTATCAGCTGCTTGTTGCTTCACATCACTAATAACAGCTCGTTTCTCTGCCCACAGTTAAAATCATCTTGTTCTACGTGATATTCTACGCCTGCTTGGCTGGAATCTTCGTGGGGACCATCCAGGCTCTGCTGCTCACATTGAGCAGCTACAAACCCACCTACCAGGACAGAGTGGCCCCCCCAGGTAAACACAGACAGCAGGACGGCCTGAGGCTGCCTGTGTGTGGAGTGTGTTCCTGCTGCTCCATCCCAGTCAGTCTGACCTTACTGAGCTTCAGCCATTTTGTCCTTCACTCCTCTCAGCCAGTCAATGTGTCCCGGCTCCGGGGAGCCGCTCACGCCCATTGGAACTGAAGCGATCCGTGCTCGCTGCTCGCACCGTGCCTCAGCGGTTAAATATAGACACGTGTGGCGGCCCAGGAAGAGTTTGGCCACTGACGAGACTGAGAGGAGCTGCAGGCTCAGACACTTGTTTTTCCTGTGTTTCTGGGGAGAAACGTGGATGTGTAATCTAGGGAAACACGCAGCGTGGTTACTGTCTCACCACCAGCGTGTTAAGAAATGTCCTGCTCGCTGGGAGACGCTGCAGACTGAGCAGCCGCGGCTTGTTGTGCCAGCACTTGTTTGCACAGCGCTCTCTCTCTCTCTCTCTCTCTCTCTCTCTCTCTCTCTCTCGCTGTAGCCTTGGCGGTATTTTTAGCAGCCATTGTAAACGAGCGGCTTGGTGCACGCGGGCTGCTCTGTCTGCTGCTGACGGCCAGAGAGAGAGTCTGGCTGAGCAACAAGAGCACGGCTCTGAGTGGAGTTTCCAGAAGGGCGAGATAAAGGAAGCAGGGAGTAAGATTTCTTTCTCTTTTTTCCTCCCTCCCTCCCTCCCTCCTTGAGCCCGCCTCTCACCACTCTGGGGCTAAAAGTTTCCATTGTGAGAGAGACACACGTGAGAGTGGATGGGTGGGGGCAGGGGACTGGTGAACTTTCACAAGCCACAAACTAAGACTCCACTGACTGAATGTGGGTTTGAACCGGTACGTGAGGCAGAGAAGAAGCCGTAAAGGCTTCACAAACATCACGTTTCCCCTGGTTCCTCCTGGCCGCGCTGCCACGCCCCGCTGGGGCGCCAGGTCTGTGGAAAATTACTGCCATGAAGAGCTGACAGAGACCATCTGAGGAAATCCCCAAGACCCTGCTCACTGCGTGTTGGGCTGAGATAATAGAGCACAGTCTCTCTGGGCTCAACAAAGAGCAGCTCACGTGGTCCACAGCCAGCAGCTCCTGTCAGGAATCTCACTCCACAACATCCAGTCGGCCTGTCCAGGAGCAGCAGGCCTCTCCTAGTTCACAGGGTTTTACATCCAGCTAACGTGTCTCTTCTTTTCCAGGCTTGTCGCACACCCCCAACTCAGACAAAGCTGAAATAATGTTCAGCAAGTCCCAAGCTGACACGTTTGAAAAGTACACAAAGAGCATGAGCAAGTTCCTGGAGAAGTACGACAACGGAGCACAGCTCGATGCCCAGCTCTACGAGGACTGTGGAGGCGAGTCAGAGCCAGTCACACACACCTCAATAACCAACGAGCAGATGTGTTACAAACGTCTGGAGCTCATGACACTACCAAAGTCATGTCAGAGCGAGAAGCTAACGTGTGCTGTTGTGTGCAGACCGTCCTGCTCCGTACAAAGAGCGTGGACCCCTGGAACAGGAGAAGCCCGTCATCAGGAAGGCGTGCCGCTTCGACCGCTCCCTGCTGGGAGAGTGCTCCGGGGAGCTGGACCCCAGCTTCGGCTACAAGGACGGAAAACCATGCATCATCGTCAAGCTCAACAGGATCGTCAACTTCAGACCTGAGGTAGGATCAGAGGCAGGTTTACAGCCTGGGACCAGTGACTACAGCTGCACTCACACTGATGAACTGATCTGAGCTCTACTACTCTGGAAAGATTTGAACTTCTGAAGACATTTTGAGGTTGATAAGCAGCCAGTTTTAAAACTTTCCATCCGTCTCAGCCCCGTCAGTGGTGCTCCAGTATCGTTCTGAGTCAGCTGCAGACACGCTATCTGAGGTGAAGGTAGCGTGTGTGAAAGCACACGCAGCCACCTGCTCAGGATGTCTCCTCTCTGTTCTCCAGGCTCCTGCAAACAACCAGAGCGTGCCCGAGCCTCTGCAGAGCAAAGTGCAGCCCAACCTCATCCCCATCTACTGCAAGAACAAGGTACATGTGATGCACCAACACACACACACTCACTCATAGTACTGTACATCAGATCAGCAGCTGTAGAACAACTGGACTTCATACTGAACCTTTATGTTTGCAGAGAGACGAGGATGCAGATAAGATCGGGGAGATCAAGTACTTTGGCATTGCCGAGGGCTTCCCCCTGCAGTACTACCCGTACTACGGCAAAAGGCTGCACCCCAACTACCTGCAGCCGCTGGTGGCCATCCAGTTCACCAACCTGACGCTGGGCCAGGAGCTGCGCATCGAGTGCAAAGCTTACGGAGAAAACATCCAGTACAGCGAGAAAGATCGCTACCAGGGACGCTTTGATGTGAAGATCACCATCAACTCGTGACCTCAGCCATCACAAGCACTCTCATTTTAAGACAAATAAAATGTAGAGAACAAAAGAGTTCAGATGAAACACCACTAGTCTTTGAACATTCATACTATACAGGACCTACACTTAATCTGTGTGCTTTACACTAGCTTTTCTGTGTGTTTGTCGAGGGGTAGAATGTAAAATACAAGAGTAGCAATAGCAAATATTTATTCTACTGTACATGAGAATATTCCTTGAGCCATGGGATGTGTTCATCTATTACTGTAAAACTGCAATTCCACTACTGACGTGTAGCGAGCTGTTTCTGTCCCCACTCTTTCATCCTAACGTGGTTTCTATATATTTTTGGAGTGTCCAGCGCTGTAGTCTAGTCCTGTTCTCTCTCCCGTCTTATGTCAGCTTCCGTGGTCCAAGGTGTGTGCGTGTGCGCTCGTGTCTGTGTGCAGGTGTGTTAGTTTCTGTGAGCGTGTGGAGTGTGTGTCGATGTGCTCTGACTAACTGAAATACTAGCATGGTACTCTGAACCTTTAAGGCCCATGTATGAGTAAATGACTGCGCTCCATGGAATCTGTTTTTTTGCGTGTTTCTTTAACCGAGTTGTTCAAAGTTGGCTGTGGAAGGATACGTTTGTACACCTTTCTTTTTTTGTTCATCTTTAGCTGTAGGATATGGTTTGATGACATTTCTGTTTGATACTCTTACATCTGTTCATTCTTAATAGATAGTGTAGAGCCTTGTGGGTCCAGCCTAGAAGACTGTCACCTCCACAAAAACAGTGGCAACTCAGTGCTTTGAAATCTGTTTTGCTGGAGACATCACATGACGTGATGCTACTTACTATTGAATGTTTTAGCCATTTTCATGGTGGAAGAATTTTATATTTATGCAGTTGTACATTTTTTTCAAAGTTTAATGTATGAATCCAATACCAAAGTCGCTGGTCAAAAAGTTCGAGAATATCAGAGGCAATGCAGTATCTCAGTAAGATGTTTAGTTGATGTGAAAATACTTAATTCAATGTTGAAGATCAAAACACTTGTCAGGAGTCTGCTCTTGTCACTTTATTTAATCTGCATAAGGCTGAAACAATAAACAGAAAAATGAGACAACTGTGAAGTCTTTGTAGTACATGTAGTCACACTCGCGTCCCGCCGCGTTCATCCGTCCAGGATCTTGAAGAAATACTGAACCTGAGAACAGAACGACACACAGGCGATGAATGCCCCCCCCGAGCAGTTCACAGCCAGTTCACAGCAGAGCCGCTCCGCTCACAGCCTTCCTCGGCCGCTCTGTCCCGGTCTTGGGAAAATGGCAGCTCAGTCAGTCACAGGCTAATGTTTAACAAGGAGGCATTTGTCCAAGCCACAGATCAGGAGTTTTCCTGAACAATGACGCCCGATGGGTCAGACCCACTCCCTGCAAAACAATGGTTTTGTTTCAAATTCCTCTGCCATTCTTGTTCTGCTCAAACCCAGTGTGAGCTGAGGCTGCCCCGGCCCACAGAGCGGAGTCATGAGACTCGACTAAAGACACGGCTTCTCAGAGCCGAGCCGGGGCTTTTTGTTCCCGGCTCAACTCAAGGTGGTTATTTATGCATGGCCTGAGAGGGACAGCGAGAGGAAACCACTGTGGGATCAGAGCAGCCGCTCACATGCAATGATGTGGGTGTATTCTACGCTACACGCAGGGCACAATGTGTGTCTCTGTCACTGTGTGTGTGTGTGTGTGTGTGTGTGTGTGTGTGTGTGTCACAGCAGCCACCTCCAGCACGGCGTCTTCTGGAAGGTCTGTACAGTGGACGGCGTTTCTCACTTTGTCTCGGCCGTAGAGAGCTCGCAGCGTGGAGGGACGGAGGTGCCGTGAAATCTCCTGATAAGTGAACACATTGAGATGGTGAATCAAACAAACATTACTCAGCTCGCTCACACTCTCACACACACACACACACACACACACACACACACACAGACACAGACACACACACACAGAGTTGTCGGACAGACGAGGGCCCGAGCGTTGAGTGAACATCCTGTACTGCAGAGTGATTACTCAGCACGGGACGTGTGCTTCAGGAGAGGAAGTTACAAGAAACACTCAGCACAGTCACAATGCTGTGTGCGTTACAGCTGCGTTACAGCTCCAGATCCGTGTTCTCTCCCTCTCGTGAGCTGGAGACAGCTCAGTCCGACAGGAACAGCTCCAGAGCCGTGTTTGGTTACTTTTACTGACATTTTAGAGTTTGCATATGAAGAATCCCTTCTCCCTCACTCTGTCAGGCATATGGAGAGCAGAGGTGACCAGCAGTATTTTTGTCCTAATCCAGGATGAAATCATCCATCTCCATGTTAATCACATGTTCAACAACTGACCAACAAGCCTTACACCCCCCGCCCCACACACACACACACACACACACACACACACACACCCCCACACCCACACCCACACACGCCTGGCCGAGAGCTTCCCTCAGCTGCAGCTTTATCTCGAGTGTCTTTCTATTTCAACATCAGACACGCCCAAGGTCACAGCAGGCTGTCCTGCCCTCTGCTCCTCTGCGCCTCCAGGAAATGCAACCCTCCCATAGGGTCCGTCACCAGGGAGGGAGGGACACGAGGGGAGGACAGGCCTCACCGAGGCGGCCGTTAACCCTGAGGAATGTGCACGTTACGCAACATACAGCACGCAGGTAGAATCTGATGTGGAAACGCAAACCATGAAATATCTCACACTGGAGCTAAAGGGTCAGAGGGTCAGAGAGAATCTAACTCAGACTGAAGCCTTTTCACATTCTGAGTCAAATCACAGCACTCCTGGTTTGGTTAATCTCAGAGTTTATCCCAGAGAAGAATGAGTGTTTAACTGCAGGGAAACATTTCCTACAACCAGTTCCTGTGCTTCATCAGAGCACACACACACACACACACACACACACACACACACACACACACACACACACACACACACACACACACACACACACACACACACACACACACACACACACACACACACACACACACACACACACACACACACACACACACACACACACACACAGGTTTCAAGGTCATTGGTAGAGGTGTCCTTCTCTGAGCTATTCATGGTCTCTTGAAACAAACAGCATGAGGAAAACAAGTCTCCTGGTTCTAGTGAGGGGGGGGCTATAAATCACCTGGGAATTTTCGTAATATGTTGTGGTTTGAAGACAGGATTTACTTTAAATGTTAAACCAAGGAAATGACTGACTACATATTCATATGTGATTCTCATGTGTGTAAAAGCTGATTTCTGTCTCAAATCTGGGAGAATAAGTGCGACGGTAAGTGCGACGGTAAAAAGTATTCATGTTTTATTCAGGGAACCGTCAATAACATGCTCACAAGGTCTGAATAAGCCAGATATGTGTGTGTGTGTGTGTGCTGTTCCACTGTTGCTTCCTCCCCTCTCTTCAGGCCAGTCGTGAGCTGTTATCAGTGGCGGGAGGTGAGCTGCTGTGTGTTAAGAGTCTGGTTTTAACCAAACGTCTTGTGACACATTAAGTCAATAAGTCCGCTGATGCTTACACTGCAAATTCCATGAACAGTAAAGGTGGAGTCCACAAACCCACTAAACTGGAGCTCTGGCACGCAGAGTGACTCAGAGGGAATCATGCAGGAGGAAAGGGTTAATCAACAATAACAAGCAGGCCTTTGAGGAGTAAAACATGCAGAAGATGTATCTGGAGATGCGTCTACTCTTACACCTCACACCTGCAGCTGTCCTAAAGTCAAGGATGTCAACAAAGTCATGTTGTATTTCTGTTAATCGTCAGAGAAACGGCCTCGTCCTGTTTCAGTGAAATGTGCCACAGAGCGTGTGCTCCAGCGCGGCCCCAGCAGAGCTGCAGCCAGCCCAGGCTGGACTCCGACTCCTGGAAACACAAACCGGAACAGTCAGCGACTCGTCTGCTGCTCAAGCAGCGTCAGAGGGGAAATCAAGGGGAGATTTACTTAGTGATAACACAAGTCTCTGCAGAGCGCTGCTCTCAGTAATTCCATTAGTTACCCATGAGTGACCTGCAGTCAGAGTTTAATTTGATTTTAATGAGGCATCTGGTTTGCAGGCCTGATGTTCCCATCAGGGCTGCTGGGCGTGTGGAGGCTAGCAGCAGGGCAGCGTGACCCTGCCGTTACATGAGCCGCCATCCAACAGTCTCAGGTCTGACTGTTCACGCTGGGCTGGAGGCTCCGCCCCCTCACCAACCCCCATGCTGCACACTCACCGTGTCCCTCACTGGCTTCCTGTCACATGCTTGCTACTGTCTCTAACGCTGTAACTGACAACATTTGCTGCTCCTAAAGACAGCAAGGACTCGTGAACCCAGATGACTCCACTGTCTCTATCCTCAGGTGGACCCTCTGAAGATTCAACTCCACTGGACTCTAAATTTAGCCTTGTGGTCTCCAGCTCCGACAGCTGATATCTTCTCCACAGAGGCATTACACAGATGGCTCCAAAAATCAATAGGAGAGGACTATATTTAACCAGCACGATGAGTGTGTGCACGTCAGTGTGTGTGTATCTCAGCCACATGTGACAGGAAGTTGTATTCCACTGTGTCATTATCTGCATTTACTGTAAGTCAAAGCACACAGTGCTGCTGATCTGGAGATCACTGACGGTGTGTTACAATGACCATCTAAAGGGACCAGGACTGGCTGGAGCGCTCCTCTGTTCTCCTGGTAATATAGAAGCTATGAGCTCTGGTTCCATCAGAGTTAAGAGTCTATTCTACATCCTGTTTGGAGCTGTGGGAATATTAGCTTCTGTTCCTGCTCAAATCTGGCTTCTTTCATGCCGATCTGGCAACCACACATAGACACACATTAATCTCTCCTGATTTATCCAGACCATATGTGACACTTCGTGTGAGTCTCTGTGACTTGCTCCTGGTCTCAGTAGCTCCTCAGCTCTGCTGCAGCTGTGGAGTGATGCTCCACATCCAGCCTGCTGTTGGAGCCAGACGCTCTATGTGTTTTACTTGCATTTCAAAATCTGAACTTTCTACACATTTCTACATTCTAATGAGGACATGGTGATGTTTTAGGACCTGTCGTACGTCTCTGGTCAGAACCAGACAGCTGTCATTTGACTAACCTGAGGCGACAATGCTGTTTCATTCTCTCCTCTAAAGGGAGAACATACAATAGCAGAGTATGGGGGGCAGCAGAGGCCGGGCCCGGGCCTGTGTGACAGAGCTGCTCTGTCCACTCTGCTATCAGGAAACATCACAAGACGAGAGCGGTCTCATGACCGAGCGGGAGCAGCGGAGGGTGTGGAGGTGTGAGGACAGCTCTGAGGCCAGCTGCTCGCCCGCAGACGCTTCACTGCTTCAGTGTTGCTCTGAGAGGGAACGTTAGCACGCCAGCGATCTGCCATCAACTCTAATATGATGAAGAGTATTTGAGGTGACTTAATCCAGCCATTCAGCTGCACAGTCATGTGTTTATTCACACGACCTGTGTTCATAGATTAGTCTTTAGTCAACTGGAATTAATCAATAGACTTGAACTATTAATAAACATTCAGACCTCCTCATGCAACCTGGCCTCTCTGTTCCTCCAGTCCAATCTGCAGCCTGACGGTGACGTCTGGGGTGTCTTTACATGCTGCTTTGCTCTAGAATATGTCCTGTACATGGGACACACACACACACACACACACACACACACACACACACACACACACACACACACACACACACACACACACACACACACACACACACACACACACACACACACACACACACACACACACACACACACACACACACACACACACACACACACACACGCCACTTTCCACAGGTCACACAGGCCTGAGAGGCGTGGCTCTTAAAATTAAAGCATTTTACCAGTCTTAACTCTTTGACCTTATTAGGCTATTATTAATATCATTATTATCATATTATTGCGGATTATTTTTCTTACCATAATAGTTCATACTACTTTACTTATTACACATATTTCCTGGACTAATTATTAATGTGAAGACTGTGTGTTCTACTGTGTATTGTATACCTGAATCCCAAAGGAAAACTATCCCAAAGGGAAACTATCTATCCATCTATCCATCCATCCATCCATCCATCCATCCATCCATCCATCCATCCATCCATCCATCCATCCATCCATCCATCCATCCATCCGTGATGTTCTTTTGTGTATCTTTGGCTGCTAGGTGGAATCAGTTCCTTTTAGGAATTAATAAAGTACTTATCTTGAAACATTAATTTACACAAACAAATACTCCTGCAGTGAAAATCGGCCATTGTTGTCCTCTACAACTCTTTGGGGCCTTGTCTTCCTGGATGTGGTGTGTTGCAGAACAGAGACTGATCTTCGCTGTGGTGTGAGGATGCAGTAGTAGAGCTGCTGGCAGCGGGTGGAGGGTGGAGGCAGAGCTCCATTACTTTCACATCAGTGAGCGATGGGGTTGTGTCACCTGACCTGGAAATCATTAGCCAATAAACAAACTGCTCCTGCACCGCGGCTGCTGGGGCGCCTGATGCTCCAGGACAAAAAGCACGAAAAGACGGACAGAAAACAGCCTGAAAAACAAAGTTACATGTGAGTGACCAGTGAATTATGAACTGGCTGTGATGCAGCTGCCGCTGTACAGTGACGATCATTCGAGTTCACATCACGCAGCCCTGCAGCACTGCCTCCAAGGGCCAAAGCAACACACACACACACACACACACACACACACACACACACACACACACACACACACACACACACACACAGGTGTTAACTTCAGAGGCCAGCTCTGGTCTCCGCCACTAGCGTCTCCAGCCTGGCCTGGTCTTGCAGCAGGTGGTCACCATCGTCCTCATGCCTGTATGTAACACCAGCACCTCCAGCCGATGTTCACATCACTCACAGCAGCACAATCCGCTCAGTGTCAGCATACAGGGATAAATTCATTCATTCATTCATTCATTCATTCATTCATTCATTCATTCATCTTGGTCTCGGGGTCTGCTGGTCTCTATGTCCAGCTCACAGGAATACGCCCTGGACGGGTCTGACAGGTCGGCAACACTAATATCATGACATCATATTTCAGTGGAAGATAATGAGGATTCATCACAGGACTCCAGACAGACTGTTGATGTCTATGGAAACTGAGTTTTGTGCTTTTGGCTGTGTCTCTGTGGCATTTCAAAGGGATGATGGATGGATAGTTGTTTACAGTCCATATATTGATTTCCAACCCATTCAAACTGACTTCTGACATTTCCCTGTAGTGGGATGAATAGAGACAGATTCTTCTCTATTCTATTCATTCTACTTGTCCAACAGGTTTGTTGCGTTGGAGCAAATGAAGAAAAGACATGAATGTGAAGAGACTCACTGGATCTGCAGGTCCACAGAACTCTCTGAACATCTGTGGAGCATCTGTGCCATGGATCTCCAGCACTAAGCAGGGTCCAGAGCACAGCTCGGTCACCATGCTCTGCACACACAGGATCACACAAGACACTCACAGTTAGAATGAAACCTATGAAGCCACTCAGGTCCAGACATTTCACTCCTTCAGATCCTTACACCAGATCAGCCTACGTTTGTGATGTTGTCAACAGAAGTAGCAACAGTGTGAGCACTGATGCAGATCCTCGTCATGATGGCACAACACGGTCGTGTTTATACTCACAGGATATTCTGTGACAACGCCCTCGTAAACTTCATAGAACTCCTCTGCGTTGGCCCGATCCACGCTGAACTGAGGGTTGAAACAGTGAGGGTGAATCACGACTGGAATAGAAGAGCACACACTGTGATCACCTGCCTTCATTATCACAAACATCCTGTGTGCAGAGAGCCACTAATGGAGGCATTGAGAAGGCACTGCATGAAGCTAATATACGCGTATTAACATGCATGCGCTCTGCGTGTGTCCACAGTGATAAAACAGCCATTGATTTCTGTTTGTCCTGCAGCAGAGGGTGTGCAGCACGTCTGATGAGGCCGGGCAGACTGTGGAGGTCACGTCCCGCGTCTGCAGCCCAGTGCATTCAGAGCAACAGCTGGACACCAGCAGCTGCTCCACCTCTGAGCTCAGGTTCTGTTCGGAGGGGTTTATGGTTTCTCACAGCACATGCATGACGCTGCATCAGGACAAGGACAAACAAGCAGGTCTGAAGTGATTTACCATCTGAAGGGCTGAGATTTCAAATCCAGCAGCAGATATGGAGTTCAGGATCTTCCCCGTTAGACCTGCAAACACATCAAAGCCGTTCATATCTGATGGTTTACGACCTCTAGGTTTACACACAGTAACCTGTAACAAGTTTAGTGCTGCAATAAACTCACCAAATAGAACCTCATTAAGCTCTACAGCTTCTCTGCTGATATAAGTTGAACAGTTCATGTGAGAATCAACCTAATAATGTTTTCTATATCAAATCACTAGATTGTGGTCACCTCTGGACTGAAACAACCTGAGATTGTCGTACATGTATCCTGTGCACTGCAGGAGAGGAGACATTAGCTCACAGTCACACCGTCAGAGACGCTGATGCATTCTGTGGAAATGGTGGAAGCCTGGTGACGAATGTGCAGCAGCGCCACTGAAGGTCACAGCGCAGCAGACGCATAATTGAAAGATGGCGCCAGTCTGGTAATCTCAGTCTGACGTCCTGATAAAGTATCCTGTGTCCTCCTCAGCCAGGACACCAGGTGTCTGCCCTTCACATCGGTTGTAAATTGTGACGTGTGCGTGTTCCTGGCTGGGTCTGGACCTGGCTCTGCTCCACTCTGATGAGCTTCCCTCGAACGCAGGTAATCGTTCAGTCACAGACCAGTTATGTGTGTGTTAGGTAAGTAAAGCCCCTCCAGAGTCCTGCGTGCCCTCCACAGGCTGCAGCAGCCAGCACACACACACACACACACACACACACACACACACACACACACACACACACACACACACACACACACACACACACACACACACACACACACACACACACACACACACACACACACACACACACACACACACACACACACACAGAGCGCAGCTCACAGCTCGCAGCTCCCAAAAGCAGCTGGTACTGTTGCTAGGAGATCCTATTCTGGTGCCTGGCAACAGAAGCTTCTCTATTCCAGTCATGTCTGAGTGCATTTTTCACTCCAGACGTCCTTTGTCGCTGCTGTGATTGGCTGCTCGCTGCACACGTCGGTCGTGTGTAACTCGGCCTCAGTCTCAGTCGGGGCTGCGCTGGCCGAGGCCTCCGGCCGGGCACGCTGACTGGCTGCTGACAGAGTCACCTGGCATCTGGAGGGAAACGCTCACACCAACCGTGACGTTCATCTAACCAATTTGGAACCTTTTTGATTACACAACTCCAAAGCCTTGTAATCAGGAAAAACACTGTCACAAACTGCAGAATCATTCTGATGAGCTGATTGCTTTCTGTATCTCTCAATGAGCGACTGAATGAGGATCAGATGAAGGGCGAAGCACTTCCACGCTTCACCTGAAGGGTTCGACACCTGCACAAACCCAGGACCTAACATCTTCAAAATCACAGGCGGAAGGAGGATAGATTTATGCTCCTCTAACTATATATCCATCAGTGGGAATGTGAGGGGGTAGACGTGCATGTAAGGAGAAGTTGTGGTGATAACCAGGCTCTAGAGCTTCTTGACAGGCAGTGTGTGGCGATTTCACTGGAGCTACTTCAACCAGGTCTGAGTCTGTGCTCGCTGGACAGAGCTTATGTGGGACGTCATCTGAGATCAGGACCAAAAGCTCAATGTCACATGAAATGAGTTATTGAGCTATTCAAAGGGACGATGATAAGAAGTGACTATCAAAAGTAAAAAAAAAAAAAGAATTGAAGACATAAAGTTACATTTATTTTGTGTCAGATCATACCAAATGGCTGTCCAGGTAGAACAGAATGGCTGAACAGACTGTTCCTGCCTGTTCTCTGGTGTTAACATAGAAGCTATGAGCTCTGGTTCCATCAGAGCCCAGAGTCTGTTCTACATCCTGTCTCTAGCTGTGGGAATATTATGCTCTGTGTCTGCTCAGATCTGGCTCCTTAATGCTGATCTGGCGACCACACGTAGGCTTTAGGGGAGGAACCAGAGACTGAGGAAGAACCAGAAGATGAACCAGAGACTGAGGAGGAACCAGAAGAGGAACCAGAGACTGAGGAAGAACCAGAGGAGGAACCAGAGACTGAGGAGGAACCAGAGGAGGAACCAGAGACTGAGGAGGAACCAGAGGAGGAACCAGAGACTGAGGAGGAACCAGAGGAGGAACCAGAGACTGACCAACCGTAGCATCAGGAGGTTGCATCCACTCCTCCTTAGTACAGAGCAGCAACATCTGTCTCTACAATGGTTGTTTGTTCTGAACTAATCACAAACTGAATAGTTCAACTTTTTTCATGAAAGTATAATGAATCTGAATCAATAATAACCACAGACATTCATTTCCTAGACTTTAATTTCTACAACCAATTGTTTGTGTTCCACAGTTGCTCAACTCTGCCCTGCAGCCTAACACAGCGAGCCCGTCCCTCCAGCGTAGCGCGTCCTTTCTCACAGACCTCTCTCACGGAAAACACTCCAACGTGTCATAGCAGGAAGAGCTCAGGTGGAACTACAGCAACAGCATTATTGATGGCGTCATTCCAGCGAGGCGCGGCAGGAATCATCCCAGCGAGCAGCACCAACAGACACAAGTCACAGACGTTAATGCTGTTTCTACAGGTCTGAAGGTCAACACACCCCTCTACACATGAATACTGCTAATAGCATTACTTCTGCTGGGCCCTGGATGCTGCTTCCTCTCTGAAGAGGTTTATAAATACCAGCTACAAAGGAAGGGCATCTCCTGATCAATGTGCCATCTCACTCTGCCTCAGCTGATTCTATTTGTGAAGATGAAGATGTTATTTACACAAGTGCTTCTGACAGAACAACCACCACTCCCACAACACTTTGAGAGGCACAGATCTCCTCCTGATCACAGTCACAGTTTAGATGAGTCAATAAAAGCTAAAGGGACACAAACACAGCCATGCATTGAAATAGAATATGTTTACAAAGAAGATAAGAACAAACTACAACAGAGGGACGTGGATCAGAAATACAGATTCAGCTGGTCTCACTGGGCCAGTGTTGGGTCAGTGTCAGAGAGAGGAGTCCACCTCTGTCCTCCATCAACACCCTTGTATGTGCATACTTCAGCTCTGTCCAGAGAATTTCACATTTCACAGGTCAGAGCTCTAGCGGCATGCTCTATGAACAGGGATCAGCGCAGGGATTTGGAAAAATCCAAATCCAAATTTGGTAACCATGTAGTGGCTCTGTGTGACAAACACATTAGCAGCCGTGTGTGGACGAGGAGGAACAATCAGAAAGTCTGTGGATGAACAACTATGTGATTTCCAGACGTATCAGCAGAGAAGAGGCTCAGAGGAGGACAGATCTGCACGTCCCCTACCTTCTGCTATGGCGTGAGGTTTGAGGATGCAGCACGTGCAGTCTGTGTACACGGCTGTGTTCGAGGGTCCGTGGCCGATGGTGGAGGGGAAGAAAAACTCAAGCTCCTAAAGAAACACAGAGAGAGACGCTTTCAGAGCTCATCCTCATTCTGAGCAGGGGCACCACATCATGACTGATTAGAGCGACTAGGATAAACTCACTCGTGCTGCTGCAGCCACTGAATCAGAGCCGTGTGCAACGTTTTTGATGCCATCTGTTCCGAACCGGGCACGGACACTCTGCGGCGCCTCCCTCTGTGCCGTGGCGGAGTCTGGCGGTCCCAGGAGCCTCCTCCAGATAGACATGGCCTCATCACCCATCAGCTCCATGGCAACCACCGGGCCCGAGGACAAAAACTGCACCAGGTTGCTGCAAAGTGAAGCAACAGCAGGAAAATGCTTTCCTGTAAGGCATTCCTAGCAGCAGAGGGTGGGCCCTGCTAGACGCGTCTAAATGTCACTGTCATGTCCTCAGCAGCGCCACAGCTGCAGGTCCTGTCAGAAACCAGCTCTCTGCTGCATGCAGCAGCTCTCAGCAGGCTAATCATTCACAGACACTCACTTGAAGAAAGGCTTTGACTGATGTTCCACATAAAAGTCTGCCGCTTGGCTCCTGAAATATAAGAAAACCATAAAGCTCAGAGTTAAAGTTAATGAGTGGCCACATTATCTCACATGTACTAAGTGAACTCTATCTACTGAACTACTGACAGCCATAAATCAAGTACTATCTATCTCTTTCCAATGAAAAGCTAATTGTACAGGATCGCTGCAAAGATGGGAGGAAACGAGTGGAGTTTTTAATTGTTCAACTGATGTTTCATTGAACAAGTGAAAACGCACATTTGGACAGAGGAGGGTATTGTCAGACAGACTTTAGTGATGGTCTGACTGTTAAAAACTCCATGATGTGCAAACTGTGATTCAAGAAAAGTTTAGGAAACAAATAAAAAACAGAATGTGATTCTTGACAAAAGTTTTAGGAGGTCTTCCTAAGACTAACAGACTGACCAACAGCTTCTTCCACCCATGGACACACAGACACACGATCATAACCACATCACTCTCACAGATACTTTCATTTATATTTGCTCAACTTACAAGTACACAACTTATATTTCAGTTGTACACGTTTCTAAGCTTGCATCCTGTTTGCATCTTTGTTCTCTTCCCAGACAGTACAATGGCAGTAAAGGCTATCTATTCTATTCTATTCTATTCTATTCTATTCCATTCTATTCTTGAGGTCTTACTGTTTGTTCTGAGAAACATTTTGCTCAAACTCAAAACTAAACTGATCAAGATTACAAAAGCTGTGCTATCAAAGTGTCCTGAAGCATCAGCTGCACATATTAAAAAGTGTTCATTACTGCGACTGATAACTGAGGCTGAGATGGCTTTGATGGAACTGCACCAGGGAAAAGCACCTGAGAAACCTGTTAATTAAATGCCAACTTTGTCTGTCTCTCTGCCACACCATATGCTCCTAATGTGTGTGAGAAAGCAGCGCCATCCATCTGTTAACATGAGGGTCTGGCACCCAGCAGCCTGTCGCTGCCTCTGTGACAATACAAAGTATTATTAGACGCTGGGCGGCGAGGCGGTGACCTTACCCTGTCAGCCTGGTCATTTTGGCTTTAGTCACCATCAGGTTGGACGAGTAGATCAGTTCAAAGACGTCTCCGATCTTTGTTACTGCATCTGGTTTAACCAGAGCAAGAGTTCTAGAGCCGGGGGGGGGGGGCACATTAAGACAGTTAGACAAGGTCAAACAAGGTCAGAGTCCAGCTTCACACCTACAATACTGAGCACTGTAGGACTGTTTATATCATGCAGGGTGGATATCTGACCTCAATGTGCTGAACAGAAAGAACTGATTCCTCAGACAAAAACAACTGTTGGCTCAGCTGCTCAGAGCTGTTTACTCATTCCTCAAATGTCACCTACTTCACATCAGAGATGCTATGTTTCATAAATATACATTTGGGCAATATTTTAATTTGGGAAGAAAAACAGTTTAATAGTTCAGGAGGTTCAACTCAAAAGGCATCTAACATTATATATTGTAAGAATGTATTAGACCTTTGCTTGAATGACTATGAATAGATAAATACAGTATTTTCCACCTCAGGCAACAGAAAATAAAGTAAATCAAGTCATGCCACCATCTTGAAACCATCATTTGAGGTCTGAATGATGTTTGTGAGCGTGACAGATTAGACGTCAAATTATGTTCATATTACGGGCCACAGTCACAGGGATTATTGACAGGGCAGCAGAAGGCCTTGAGGCATGTACATGGAGAGGATCACGCAGACTTAACATTAAAGCCACACAATCATACCTTTCTTTTTTGCTACCCAGTTTGTTTGCCGTGTACTGATCTCCATAGTCGATGAGATTAAGCTGTCGTGAAAACACATTCACTCGGTTCCCGATGAACAGGTCCTCTGAGTGCAGGTCCTCGTATTTGGTCCTTTTCAAGAATATTCGCTGGTTTTTTACATCAAACTGAAGAGAAAAAGAGTTGCAGATAGAAGCAGTTTCACAATTTCTCCAAAACATTTCCCTGAGCAGAAAACCTGAGTTTCAAACTCTGTCCGGGCCTGATTCTCATGCCTACAGGTGCATTGTGTTGGGTTTAATGACACCTAATGGTGAAGCTGCAGATTACAACAGCTGAATACTGTCTGACCTCATCTTCAGCTGCTCTGTTCCTACCCGGGTGGTGGGCTCTGCTGGAGTCTGTCTCGCTCACCCTTGGGTTCAGTTTAGAGTCTCTAATCAGCCTAAACATGCATGTTTTTGGACTGAGAGAAAACCCACATAGACACAGGGAAAACAAGCAACGTCCACACTGGGATTTGAACCTAAAACTGTCTTGCAGTCAGGCGACAATATTCACCAACACAAGTCATCCAGCTGCGGCTAAAAAACTGAAAAAGTGTTTTGTCCAGTCCATGGTGGTACCACAATGGAGGAGAATTCCCTCCTTCTGTGGATATTACATATTTTATATTTAAAAAATTAAAAACAAGAATTAAAAATAAGAAAGGCAACAACCAGATTCTCATTTTCAGGTGTTCTTTTATGATTGAAAACATTCCTATTACTACTGAAGTTACTTTCTGCCCTCTCAACCTTTCACACTGGACCCAAACAAATGACAGAAACCCAAACAAATGACAGAAACAGAAAGAGCATTAACTCCAGGAGTAAAGAGGTAAACACTGACCATTTCCACAGAGCCATCTTTGGGGTAGAAGAACAGCTGGTAGCGGCGTAGCAGAGCTGCAGTGGGGTCGTACCACTCGCTGAGAAAGGCGTAGCGGTCCTCCTGATGGAGCCACACACACACACACAGACACATTCAACATGATCCATGTTATCAGGCTAACCCTAACCACCTGGACCTGTGTGTGGGAGGGACGGGAGAGAGGGAGGGAGACTGTTATGGTAAAAAAAAAAAATCAGAGATATGTAGAATGGATAATGATGAGTCCAAGTGATTCAAGGGTTAAATAATCCATTTAAAGCTTAATTATCAGTTTGCTTCAACACATTAACTTCTCGTCCCACGGCCGTTATTTCACAACAGACTGGTTTCAGTGCATTCTTAAATATTTCTTAAGAATAGAATAGAATAGAATCGCAATGGTCGAAAAGCAGCTGGGAGGAAGAACCTGCCCACGTTCATTTCTCTAAAGCTGAGCAGCTGGGTGTTGTCTTATCGACAGAACAGAAATATTTCCTTTACTTAGTTTAAATTACTCATTTAGAAAGCTAAACCCCCAGGCACACCTCATACAGCTCAGACTGTTTAAACCTCTCAGTTTCAGACTACAGCTATTAACCATCACATCACACCAGACTCATAGAACACTATTAGCAGTACACCCTGACGCGAAGTTTATTTCTAAAGTATAGTTTAATAGTTCTAACAAACGTTTGTTTAGCTCGTCGATGCTTCCCTGGTTACAGGACCGATTTCTGCGGTTACAGAGCTGTGTTTTGGTTGTGTATTAGGCCGGTGAATTGAGAACGGACGTTTGTTTGAGTTCAGGTTTGTTCTGGATGGAGCCGTTGTTGTGCTAGCTAACCATTAGCCTGTCTGCTAGTTAGGGTTAGTTAGGGCTAGTTAGGAAGCATTCAGCTCTTCCCGCGATGTTAGGTGATCGACTTCAGCTGAGGTGAGTTCCTGGTCAGTTCACATCGTCCTTAATAAGAATCGACACTTTAACTCACCATCTGGGCCAAGCGTGGGCAGTCTAGCAGCTCCAGGTGCTACTAGCAAATAGCGATCGTTAGCATCACCAAGCTAACAACCACAACTCTGTTGCTATGGTAACGTCACGGTGCGTTCATGGTGCTTCCGGGGATCTACGAACAAGAAATCTCGTCAATTCATGGCGTGAGAAAGGACAAGGTTAATACTCAAACATGAAGACATTACAAAACATGCTTGGCAAGTTCCGGCAGTGAATATGAAAAATAGAATGTCGAAGTCTCGGGACGAAAAATGAAGCAAACGCCATTTGGTTGTATGATGTGGTGATATTACACTGACGCGCAGGAAATGACACACATTTATCAAAAACTGTGATGCGATGAACTACTTTAAAATGTCACCATGTAGTTAAATGCGCAGTCAACTTTCCGCCAGCTAGTGGTAACCAGGTGCCACTGTAGCTGTCAAATCTGCAGAAAGTTTATATTTCCGAGCGGCTCCAAACACAGCTCTGAAGCCTGTGTTGTGACCCGGAACAACACGGTGATCATCAGGCGCGCGTAGTTTCTTCACCGCAGGTGAGTCGTCGCAGCATCACCCAGGACAGTTTCACCGTCTCCCCTGTCAGCGTCGTCATCAAAGCGCGGTGTTGTCTGCCATGGCCTCCTGGGCCCAGCGGAGACTACACCTAGCCGCTAATGGACCGCTCATATTAGACGGAGGCCTGGCCACTGAGCTGGAGGCTCAGGGACACAAGTTACAGGTGAAACATCACAAACACACGTCAAATCAATTTGTTTATACGGAACATTTAAAAAAGATGACATGATACAAAGATATTTATGTAAGTTGTAGATGAAAAGAAAAGACAAAAATCTGAAAATATACAGCCTGTGTTGGTTGTCAGAAAGCATGAAAGGGTGCCTGATTTGTGCAGAAACTGACTGTAATAATCCCACAGCTAAAAATAGGATTTTAGGATGTTAAATAACCTTTGAAGAATTTATGATACCTATGTTCCACTACTTTGAATAAAGTGTGTCAGTGACTCAAAAGATTCTAACACTTAGTTGGGGTCACCATGTGTATGATGGTTTGTGGAGACATTTAACGTGTGTGCGTGCAGGGAGATCCTCTGTGGAGTGCAAGGCTTTTGCATACTGATCCCCAGGCTATAAGAGACGCCCATTACAGGTAGGTCCATCAAAAACGTAACAGCAGGAGCATTATGACAGCCAATTCAGTAGTCATCTTAACCATCTTAGTAATCATCTTAATACAACTAATGAGCAACAACTTTATTAGTTGTTCAAAACCTAGAAAAGAACGTTTTCACCACAGCTTTGTCAAGTCAGCCAATCAGAGTACACCTAAATGTGGATGCCAGATCAGCATGAATAATCAGCGTAATATTCACACAGCTACAAACAGGATTGTGAAATAGACTTTTCTGATGAAACCAGTGTTCCATACTTCTATGTTAACTCAAGAGAACAAGGAGATGATCTATTCACCCATTCTCAGTTCCTTTAAAGTGTGGTGTGGTGATCAACAGGTTCCTCCTCAGTGGAGCTGATGTCATCACCACAGCCACGTACCAGGCCAGTATGGCAGCGTTGGTCCAGGAGCTGGACGTCAGCGCCGGCCGAGCCTCAGAGCTGCTGATGTCGGGGGTGCAGCTCGCCCGAGAGACGGTGGACAAGTTCATCTGTGATGGAGGAGCAGCAGGTGAGGACAGGACAGGCGCTCTGGTGTTTCTCAGGGAGTGTCCTCACTCTGACACTGTTCCACCGGTTCCACCGGTTCCACCGGTTCCACCGGTTCCACTGATTCCTGTGCAGGCCGGAGCCGTCCTCTGGTTGCAGGGTCTGTGGGACCGTACGGAGCTTTCCTGCACGACGGCTCAGAGTACACAGGAGCGTACGCCCAGCAGATGAGTGTGGAGGTGAGCAGCGCCTAGGGCACCACTCTCGAATCTGAAGTGCAGTCAGTGTGCATCCTGTCGATGCAAATTACAATTAGAGTTAAAAAAGACAAGACATTAAGTAGTTTAAAATTAAGTATCAATAAAGTAAGAAGTTCTTATATATTATTATGTTATTTTTAGTAAATATGTATTATAAACATCAAAACTTGTATAAACTTTATCATTTCAATATGATTTGTGCATCAAACAAGAATGAAAAGCATTTAAAACTAATTTTAAATGTACCATCCATAGAAAAAGCAATATTATTTCTGTTTTTTGAAATCAGAATGTAAAGATTCTGTGTAATTCCAGTTTGTGAATTGACTGCACTGCAAATTATTTCATTGATCAAGTTAAAACAATGTTTGAGAGTCTCTGATTAGCAGTGGTGTGGTAGTCCCCTGCATCCCGAGTGCAGCTGCCGGGCGTCCTTCTGTCCTCTGCCTGTCCTCTGCCTGTCCTCTACCTGTCCTCTGCCTGTCCTCTACCTGTCCTCTACCTGTCCTCTACCTCTCCTCTACCTGTCCTCTGCCTGTCCTCTACCTGTCCTCTACCTGTCCTCTGTAGTGATCATGAAGGGTCAGGGTTACAAACGTTAAACGATTAAGACCAAACTGATCAGAAGCACAAAGTTGCTAAACGCTGGGTTAGCATAGCTTTGGTTAGCTACACGATTGTTGTTCCTAGCAGAGCAGAGGTTGTCCTCCCTGTAGTCCTGAGGTCTTCTCCTGCTTGTTTGCTCCTCCAGGAGCTGAGGAGCTGGCACCGGCCACAGGTCTGCAGCCTGCTGGCGGCCGGCGCCGACCTCCTCGCCTTTGAGACCATCCCGAGCATCAAGGAGGCGCAGGCTGTGGTGGAGCTGCTCCGGGAGTTCCCCGGCTGCAGCGCCTGGATCTCCTTCTCCTGCCAGGTGTCTGCAGCTGCTGTCCCGTCTCCTCTCTGACTCATCTCCTCTGCTCTCCTCTCTGTCCCGTCTCCTCTCTGACTCATCTCCTCTCTGTCTCCTCTGCTCTCCTCTCTGTCCCGTCTCCTCTCTGACTGTCTCCTCTTCTGACTCCTCTCTGACTTGTCTCCTCCCTGTCTCCTCTCTGTTTTGTCTCCTCTGTCAGGACGTGAGGTGCCTCTCAGATGGCAGTCCCTTTGCTGGAGCGGTGCAGGTGGCCTGCAGGTCCTCTCAGCTTGTGGCTGTAGGAGTGAACTGCTGCTCCCCGGCGCTGGTGGAGCCGCTGCTGGACTCTGCCCAGTCGCTGAGGAGCCCAGACCAGTGCTGGGTGGTCTATCCCAACAGTGGAGAGGACTGGGACACACAGCTGGGGTGAGTCTGCAGCCACAGCTTTGCAGTGTGACCTCAAACTGCTGAATTTGAGGCCAGAGTTAGATCAGCCGCTCCAGGTGTCGTTCAGCTCAGTCAACTGTTTGAATCATATTTATTTCTATTCAGTTTTCTGACTTTTCTGGAATCATTTGTTTTTTGCTTATACTGTTTCACCTGTTTTTACCTGTACTTGTTCTCCTCAAGAATCCTTTATGTGCGATTATTGATTCTTGATGAGGGGGGAATTTCTACAATATCAGTGACTCCATGTTTTCTGACAGTTTGTTTCCACTCCAAGGTGGAAAGCGTCAGAGGAACCATCAGCATCGATTCCTGAGCTCTGTGGGGCCTGGATGAAGCAGGGAGCTGCCCTGATAGGTGAGACCATCAGACCCGATCATCTCTGAGCTGCTGTGTTCAATTTTATTTCCAGATAACGATCCATTTTCCATTAATGTACTTTTTCTTAATTATACATACATGCATGCATACATACATACATGAAATGAAGGCAGTTTCCTCTTCTTCTTCTTGTCACCACTTTGTGATTTTGAGGTACCTGCTATGTTCCAGCTTCATGTAATTAGAGGCTTGAGTCAGGACTAACGATGCAGCAGACCCTCACACAGCACAACGCTGTCTGCTCCTCAGGAGGCTGCTGTCGGGTCGGCCCCGGTCAGGTCGCAGAGCTGCGACAGCACCTGGAGGGAAGTCACGGCTGAAACCTCGAGGCTGTTAGAGGAAGAATTACTGTCTGCTCCAGGAATTTATAAAATAAATCTTTATTTATTGTAAAATAAACAAACAAACCACTACATCGAATGACACATGACGTGTGTGCTGGGACAAGGACAGTGAGAAGACGTGTGAACATGAACCTGGCCCATGCAGGTCCAGGTTCTCCAGGGGAGAGTCCAGGGTCTCCAGGGGAGAGTCCAGGTTCTCCAGGGGAGAGTCCAGGGTCTCCAGGGGAGAGTCCAGGTTCTCCAGGGGAGAGTCCAGGTTC
The DNA here is from genome assembly GCA_029224185.1 of Karalla daura. Taxonomy (NCBI): domain Eukaryota; kingdom Metazoa; phylum Chordata; class Actinopteri; order Chaetodontiformes; family Leiognathidae; genus Karalla; species Karalla daura. The sequence goes on from CM055194.1 coordinate 25,445,420, forward strand.
TCCAGGGGAGAGTCCAGGGTCTCCAGGGGAGAGTCCAGGGTCTCCAGGGGAGAGTCCAGGTTCTCCAGGGGAGAGTCCAGGACCAGGTCTGAGCCCGGGCTGCATCACAGCGGGATTCACGAGCACGACCACCAAGCAGCGGCTTGGACCACACCACACCACACCTGGACAACTGGCACTTCCACTGCACGAACCACTGAACTGGCACCAGACAGCCCACTCATCTGCACAGTGAACCATGGGAGGGGTGGGGGTCACATCTGAACAGACTTTACAGCAAGTGTGTGTATGTCACTGATTGGGTATAAGATGTAACCAGAATGTGATGAGGACAGATGTGTCTGTCTGACTGTTCCTCTCGTCCTGGGACACACATCGTACAACACAGCTGTAGCCTCTCAGTAAAGCTGCAGCTGTTTCTAGTCAAGCTCTTTTCTGAGGCCCTAGTTTGATGTGTGGTAAAGAAAACCGTGAAGTGTGTTTGTGCTCAGACAGCACTCAGAAAGTCTGTTTTCCTGTGAAACTGTGAGGTCAGTGAACGCCTCTGGAAAAGCTCTGCTGCGTTACGATGTGGCCCCAAAAATGACAGCAGAGCTGGATCCACAGCTGGATCCACAGCTGGATCCACTGCTGGATCCACTGCTGGATCCACAGCTGGATCCACTGCTGGATCCAGCAGTGGATCCACTGCTGGATCCACTGCTGATAGTCTTAGAAAGTCCTTCACTAACACTAAACACACACCTGACGAGACTACGCAGCTCTTAGTGAGATCCAGGCATCATTTACTAAACTGCAGTAAAATGCTGTTGATGAAACCCATCACATTGTTTCAAGTTTCTCTTCACTTACATGCAAACATTTTGCACTTTCACACTTCATAGATTCTATTTCAGTGTTTTCTTTGAGTTTGGTTTAAGACTTAAATAAGTTTAACATACCTTCAATCATCAGGTACATTAACCTGCTCAGAACGTCGCTCTGAAAATACAAGTTTGCGAATCACCTCCAAAGTGAATTATTTCACAACGTTGTGCTGCCCCCGTGTGGTGACGTCTGTTATTGCTGGTTCCTGTCCCTGTCCAGCTCCAGCGAACCTCTTACATTGCACTAAATGTTGCAGGAAAATAAATAGAGCAGGTGTCTGCTTGGCACTACAAGTTCACTACTGCTCACCTCAGCTGCTGGACGGGACAGAATGAATGACTAGAGTTAACTAAAGGTTCAGAGTCAGGAGAACGCCACTGAACACGCTGCTGGTTTAGGTCTGGACATGGGGTTTGTTGGCAGTAAATTAAAGAATAACACCAGATATGTTAACTTAGGCCTATTGTACTGTACTGCTCTGTGTTGTGTAGCCTGGGACCGTGTCCAGCTGAAGCTCCTCAGTCTGTGACGTCCTCCTCCAGGTCGCTGTCTGGGGAGCTCCTCTGCCTGTACTCGCTGCTGTTGGACACACGCTTCCAGCTGCTGTCCTTCTGGCTGCCCATGCTGTGGGAGCGGCCCAGGAAGGCCAGCCGCTTGGACGCCGCCCTGTCCTCCGCCTCCTCCGAGGAGCCGGCGTGGGCGCGCTCCGGGCCGGCGTGCTGGAAGTCATGGCGCAGGTTCTCCAGGTTCAGAGCCCAGGGGCCCAGCTTCTGCCAGTTCACCCTCTGGAAGGCCATGATGCAGTGCAGGTTGCCCCCCACCTGAGGGCAGAGCAGCCGTCAGTCACAGCCTCGCTCGGCCCAGACGGGTCTGTGAGGCTCAAACATCTACAGAGGATCCTCAAGGTGACTTCAGCTCCTCTCTAAGACCTTCTTAAAGGCCTTCTTAAAGAGCTCGTCTCCATTTCCAGCTGTAACCAGCAACTGAACAGTCGTAGTTTGTCATTTAACATAATACAGACCTCAGATCAGCTGGGAGGGAACAAAGCCCCAAAGAATAAATGAACAGTGAATAAACAGAAAAAATTTGGTCACAACCAGTGACTGACTCTCAGCTATTCTCCATACATAGCTGGGACTTTTTATACTACTTTACACTATTTGGAAAGAGTTTGAAAACCAACATGGATGAACCCCTCACCCCTGGCCTCTGGGAAACACAGGTCAACAGTTACAGGATGATCAACTAGGACTATCGACTATAGACGGGGTAGATAGGGCTTGTTGCTGATCTGGTGAGTTGTGTGTGACCAGGACTGAGGACCTTTTTGGTTTTGCGGCGCTGGATGCCTCGCTCTGTGTGGCGGATGTCCAGGTATTCTGGGTTCTGAGTGTTCAGGTCGGTCACGATGTCCAGCCACCTGCAGATCACAGATCAGAGGCTGCGGTCGACAGCTCGACTCAGGAACCAAACAGGAGCGAGACAGACGCAGGCGGCGCTCACTTTTTACAGTGGATGGCCGGGTGTTTCCTGCTGGGCTCTCCAATCAGGATCCAGTGCTCCGTCTCGTTGATGGGCAGCGCACCCCTGAGCAGACCAGACCGGCAGATAAACTCTGAGCAGCTCAAAGAGACGAGGAACTATCGATCGGTCTGATCACACGACAAACATTCTGCTGTTACTGCTTCCTCTCTGGGACAAATCCATTCACATGTAGACGTTTATCAGCTGCTTTACCCACAGCAACAAACACATTCTAGCTATAACACAACAGAGACAATGGTGAAGTAGCAGATCTACATCCTCTACATCCCTCAGACGACCGAGGGGCGAGAGAGCAGTGGAGTCAGCTGCATGAAGCACAAAACAGAGATAGAAAAAGAAAAAATACACAGAAATATACAGGCAAAATGAAGTTTAAATAAAAAGAAAAACAATATACCGCAACGTTAAACCCTTGTCAAGAGGCAATAGAAGGAGATGGGAGAATACGGACGTTTCTGATTCATTTACATGTGATTGTTGAATCTCCTTGATGGAGAGAAGATTCACAAATGCAGACAACATCTTGGACTGACAAAAGACTGCATGTAAAAGACTGTGACTGTTATCTCTGTGAAAGCTCCGATACCAGACACTTCAGTCCATCAGGAGGACAGTCAGACTGAGGGCCGGACCCACCTGTACGCTTTGGCTGCTTTGAGCGGCGTGGCCTCGAAGCCCACGGGGCAGAAGTAGTGGTTCTGGCAGTGGTAGATGTAGGCCATGGACTCGTCCTTCAGGCCCTGGGTCAGCTTCAGCAGCGCCCCCTCAGCTGCAGACAGGGGGACTATCAGCTCAGCCTGCTCTGAGAGCACACCTGCAGGCTGAGGGCGGGGACTCACCGGTTTCTCCGGCCGTCTTGTGCTTCCCGTGGGGTTTGTACAGGATGTAGGAGCAGCCGCGCACTCGGAAATTATCGTTGATTTGTCTGAACCACCTGAAGGAAAAACAACGATGGAAAAGGAGACGAACCAGAGGAACACGCTGGTCCTCGTTCAGACCGGGCCGTACCTCATCAGAGTGGCGTTTCCTGTGAACGGACCGAACTTGATCTCCTCAAACGGCGGCTGGAAGCCCAGGATGTGCAGCGCCTCCTCCTGAGAGATGGGTGGGAGGCTGGAGGCGTGAACACAGGCAGCGTTAGCGTGAACGCGGGCAGCGTTAGCGTGAACGCGGGCAGCGTTAGCGTGAGAGCGGGCAGCGTTAGCATGACCGCGGGCAGCGTCAGCGTGAGAGCGGGCAGCGTTAGCGTGACCACGGGCAGCGTTAGCGTGAACGCGGGTAGCGTTAGCGTGAACGCGGGCAGCGTTAGCGTGACCGCGGTCAGCGTTAGCGTGACCGCGGTCAGCGTCAGCGTGGACGCGGGCAGCATTAGCGTGAACGCGGGCAGCGTTAGCGTGAACGCGGGCAGCGTTCGCGTGGACGCGGGCAGCGTCAGCGTGAACGCGGGCAGCGTTAGCGTGAGAGCGGGCAGTGTTAGCGTGAACGCGGGCAGCGTTAGCGTGACCACGGGCAGCGTTAGCGTGAACGCGGGCAGCGTTAGCGTGAACGCGGGCAGCGTTAGCGTGAGAGCGGGCAGCGTTAGCGTGAACGCGGGCAGCGTTAGCGTGAACGCGGGCAGCGTTAGCGTGGACGCGGGCAGCGTCAGCGTGAACGCGGGCAGCGTTAGCGTGAGAGCGGGCAGCGTTAGCGTGAGAGCGGGCAGCGTTAGCGTGAACGCGGGCAGCGTTAGCGTGGACGCGGGCAGCGTCAGCGTGAACGCGGGCAGCGTTAGCGTGAGAGCGGGCAGCGTTAGCGTGAACGCGGGCAGCGTCAGCGTGGACGCGGGCAGCGTCAGCGTGGACGCGGGCAGCGTCAGCGTGGACGCGGGCAGCGTCAGCGTGACCGCGGTCAGCGTCAGCGTGGACGCGGGCAGCGTTAGCGTGAACGCGGGCAGCGTCAGCGTGAGAGCGGGCAGCGTTAGCGTGAACGCGGGCAGCGTTAGCGTGAGAGCGGGCAGCGTTAGCGTGAGAGCGGGCAGCGTTAGCGTGACCGCGGGCAGCGTCAGCGTGGACGCGGGCAGCGTCAGCGTGGACACGGGCAGCGTTAGCGTGGACGCGGGCAGCGTTAGCGTGAACGTGGGCAGCGTTAGCGTGAACGCGGGCAGCGTTAGCGTGACCGCGGGCAGCGTCAGCGTGAACGCGGGCAGCGTCAGCGTGAGAGCGGGCAGCGTTAGCGTGAACGCGGGCAGCGTTAGCGTGGACGCGGGCAGCGTCAGCGTGAACGCGGGCAGCGTCAGCGTGAGAGCGGGCAGCGTTAGCGTGAACGCGGGCAGCGTCAGCGTGAGAGCGGGCAGCGTTAGCGTGGACGCGGGCAGCGTTAGCGTGGACGCGGGCAGCGTTAGCGTGGACGCGGGCAGCGTCAGCGTGAGAGCGGGCAGCGTTACCGTGGACGCGGGCAGCGTTAGCGTGAACGTGGGCAGTGTTAGCGTGGACGCGGGCAGCGTCAGCGTGAGAGCGGGCAGCGTCAGCGTGAGAGCGGGCAGCGTTAGCGTGGACGCGGGCAGCGTCAGCGTGAACGCGGGCAGCGTCAGCGTGAGAGCGGGCAGCGTTAGCGTGGACGCGGGCAGCGTTAGCGTGAACGTGGGCAGTGTTAGCGTGGACGCGGGCAGCGTCAGCGTGAGAGCGGGCAGCGTTAGCGTGAACGCGGGCAGCGTCAGCGTGAGAGCGGGCAGCGTTAGCGTGACCGCGGGCAGCGTTAGCGTGAACGCGGGCAGTGTTAGCGTGGACGCGGGCAGCGTCAGCGTGAGAGCGGGCAGCGTTAGCGTGACCGCGGGCAGCGTTAGCGTGAGAGCGGCTACAGAGTGGGCTGAGCCCAGCCAGAGGCAGACAGACGAGCCACACTCACCTCCCCGCTCCCAGCGTGCTGTACAGAAAGTTCCAGCAGGACACCAGAGACGAGATGCCACACGACGTCTTGTACTGAGGCCGACTGATGCAGTACCTGCAACCGGGTAGGAACATAGAGGCTATGGAACAACGGTTTCATTGCCCAGAGTCTAAGTTTACAATTACCCCACTCTCGCAACGTTCTCTTGTCAGGCAGGGAATGTGTGGTTACCATCTGCGCAGGTCGAGCACTTTCCTCTGTTTGATCTCCTCCAGCGAGGCGTGAGGAGACACGTCCTGCAGGTTCCTGCTCGGCCTGTCGGACGGCTTCATCTTCTTGGTGCCGCTCTTCTTCATGTTGCCTGAAAAACACCAGGAGTCGCTCAGAGCTGCAGCAACTCATCCAACAACTGCCTGAAACAATCACCTGAGCATTCAGAAGATCTTTTCTTCTGAAGAAGATGTTTGTGTGTTTTGTTTTGTTTATTTTTACTATGCGGTTATTTTGGTTATTTTCCATTTTTCCACTAAAATGCAAATACATACTGTATAAAGCCATTAACAATAAAGCATCATAACATTAGTAGCAGTTGAAGCTGTTTCTGCATCTGTTGGTCTTGGTTTTGACTGCTCAGCAGGGAGGACGTTCAAGGACTTTATCTTTGCTTTGATGAAAACCACAAACAGAACACCTAGTCAACAGATCAACAGACAACAAAAATACTGATTCTCTCACTAACAACCACACCAGCTGCCAGACTGAAGGGGACAGAAGCAGAGGATGTGTTTCTTACTTGTTCTAGTTTTCCTGGTGAGCACAGCGTTGAAGTCGGTGGTGTCGATCTCCCAGGCCAGGATGGGCTTGGCCAGGCCCGAGGAGACGTCCAGCATGTCGCAGTCTGCGTCTGCGCCCACCTGGGCCCCGGGGGCGGGGCCAGCGCTGGGGTCAGAGCCGGGTTTGGGTTTGGCCAGGCTCGTCCCTTCGTCCTGCTTCAGAGGGACGGCGTCCCGGGCTGCGCTGGGGGGCCGGTAGACGGAGGGAGCCTGGTTGAGCAAAGCGTAGTCGGAGCAGACGGTGTAGAACTTCTCCCTGGAGTGGGTGACGGGGCAGGTCCAGGGCAGGTGCAGCTCGGCGCTGGACGCCCTGCGCACCCTGACAGCGTCCCGGGCCAGAGAGCTGATCAGCCCCCGCTCCTCCTCCCCATCAGGCCTCTGCAGCCCCGACGGCTCCGCCGCACCCGACAGGCTGGAGCCCGGACCTTCTGAGGTGTTTGGCATCGGGACAGAGATGGAGGAGAGAAGAAGCCGAGGCTGGAGGCCAAGAGTCCTGGGAGGAGGAGGAGAGGACGTTTTCAGAAGCTCTGCTGCTTTTGAAGCTCTTTAACATGAACCTTTTGTTTGGGTTAGAAGAGTTATGAATGAAGAGGACCCAGTTCCTGCTCTGGTGTGGGAAGGATCTTGAGATAATGGGAAGGAGGATGAAAATAACAGCTGAAAAGCTCAACCTTATGTTTTCTGACATACATTTTCATGTTTATGGGTTTATTGTTACATATTAGCTCCTCTCCCATACCTATGGTTGGGTCAGATTCTGGGCACAGCCAGAATGAGGACAGGCTTGAAAAACCTTCAAGATGAGTGTGGTGACTCTTTTCATGTTTGAGCTCCATCTCACAACCTCTGTGTCATCAAAACGTCCACATAAAAAGACAGTTTAAGGACCAGGTTGAAGTGATCCTCCAGCGCCAGACTCATCTAGACGAAATGCATCAATTAATCTCTCTCTCTCTATCCCTCACACACACACACACACACACGCACACGCACGCACACACACACACTTCAGTCTGCCAGACACAGGGGCAGTCTGTAGTCCACACATATCCAATCGACATAAACATGCATATTTTGCACTGTGGTGAGGAAGCTGTAGGTACAGGTGATGCACAGAAACTCACCTGTCCAGGTGTTGATATCTCTCCTGTCCAGATGTTAGTCTTTCACCTGTCTAGGTTAATGTCTCACCTGTGCATATGTTAGTATCTAGCCTTTCCAGATGTGAGCACCTAACCAGTCCAGATGTTTAAGCCTCACCTGTGCAGCTGCAGCCTCGGTGCGACTAGCAGCGCAGCTAGCGCGGGGCTAGCGGCTGTAAACACGCCCCTCAGGCCGCTTCTTCTTCATCCACACCGGGGCACAGCCTGAGGACCAGCCCGACCGGGCAGCTGCAGACGCCGGACCCGGCTGTGCTCTTCTGAACCGTCTGGTCCCTTCTGGACTCGGACCCGGCCGGGTTGAACACCCGAACCGTGTGTACAGACCTGCTCCACTGACCTGCACACACACTTCCTGGACAGGTTCAGTGGACCGAACCATTCTACTGAAAAAGGGGAGAAACGAGAAAACTTGACGCTAACATTAGCTAACGAGATAAAAAGACACGCGTTGAATAACCTAAAAAAATACAATGAATATAAAGTTCACCATATAATTAATGTATGTGTTATACATCTGTTTTTGTAAAATACAGATACAAAAAAAGAGGTTACTAGTTTAGCGTCCACACCCACTGGTGTCAGTGACGTGGAGTGAGCCCAGAGTGGCAGCCAATCAGAGCAGAGAGCTCAGGGCTGCGCTGAGCTGCAGGGGGTGAGTCCAGAGATCTGGCGTGACCTGGAAAACAAACTTGTTAAGAAACAACCACAGAGGTTGGTAGTCACATACGTCATTAAAACTAAGCACTACTATTAACGTAATCGATTAAGACTTTGATTCATTTACGTTTGACCTCGAATTAGTGGAGAAACATGTTGCAGCTCTGTTCAGTCAGAGCAGAATGACAGGGAAACTAGTCATTAAATGACCCACGGGGTCCATAAATGTCCGCAGTGCAGTAATGATTTATTCCAGTCACCCTGAAGCTGTTTCTTCATTCTTTCAGTTCAGTTTGAGCATTAATGAATGCACTTTACTTATCTTAAAAAGTCCCGCTGTTTCAGCTGCTTTGTCAACTATTAACTGTGATGTGTGACATATTAGTGTGGGGGTCTATGGGGGCTGGACTGGAAAATGTTTTCCAAAGAAGAGTCTGATTGGTTGGTGTATTTGGAAGAGTATCTTAAGGAGGAGCTGACTTACACACTGAGTGTTTTCTGCGTTCTGGCCTGTGGCTCGGCAGAGCATCATGGAGAAGAAGCAGCTGATCATCGACACAGACTGTGGCATCGACGATGCTCAGGCCCTGATGATGGCCCTGTCTGCGCCTGGCGTCCAGGTGCTGGCCATCACCTGCGTGTTTGGGAACGCAGCGGTGGACAGTGTGTGTCAGAACGTCCTGAGGGTGCTGTCTGTCTGCGAGAGGCAGGAGGTGAGTTCACACACTCACACACATTAATGCACATATCTTGAGTGTAGTGTTGTTGGCGCAGTCCAGCATTTAGTTCTATTCAAAGAATTTTTCCTGCAGATTCCAGTGTTTAGAGGTTCCTCAGGTCCTCTGCTAGGAACCATTAAACATGAGAACCAGAGCGACCACTTTGGAACAGACGGACTCGGGGACGTGATCAAAGACAAAGATGAGAAGTGGGAGGAGAAAATCCAGAGAGAAAACGCTGTCAAAGCAATGATCCGGCTGGTGACGGAGAACCACAAGCAGGTGTGTGTGTGTGTGTGCGCGCAGTGATACAGCTGTGTGATACAGGTGTGTGCTGCAGGTATGTGATGCAGGTGTGTGATGCAGGTGTGTGATGCAGGTGTGTGATGCAGGTGTGTGCTGCAGGTATGCGATGCAGGTATGCGATGCAGGTGTGTGATGCAGGTATGCGATGCAGGTGTGTGATGCAGGTGTGTGCTGCAGGTGTGTGATGCAGGTGTGTGATGCAGGTGTGTGATGCAGGTGTGTGATGCAGGTGTGCGATGCAGGTGTGTGATGCAGGTATGTGATGCAGGTGTGTGATGCAGGTATGCGATGCAGGTGTGTGATGCAGGTGTGTGATGCAGGTGTGTGATGCAGGTGTGCGATGCAGGTGTGCGATGCAGGTATGCGATGCAGGTGTGTGATGCAGGTAAGCGATACAGGTGTGTGATGCAGGTGTGTGATGCAGGTATGCGATGCAGGTATGCGATGCAGGTGTGTGATGCAGGTGTGTGATGCAGGTGTGCGATGCAGGTGTGCGATGCAGGTGTGTGATACAGCTGTGTGCAGCTCTGTCTTGTGGTCCACAGGTGTCTCTGGTGGCTCTGGGTCCGCTCACTAACCTGGCTCTGGCTATCAGACTCGATCCTGGTTTCCCTCAGAAGCTGAAGGATCTGTACATCATGGGAGGCAACATGGAAGGTAACAAAAGATGTGTTAGATTTCAGTGGTTTTCAGCTTTTCCTAAGGTGAACTCCAATAGCTTTGGAAACACACCTTCACATTCACACCTTCCTGTTCACACCCCTGAAGCCCCTTATGTCCTTAGATCCATAGAAACAAAGGTGATATCGACATTCCACATCTTCTCCAGACAACCCCTGCTGCTTGCCAGCCACATCCAGCTATATCCTCTATTCACACACATGTTAATGGAGACCACCGAACGGCCACATTTACATACCTCACCTAACACACACACACAAATTGCACCTAAGCTGGGAAACCACTCCCCCTCAAACAGGTACAAGAATGGAGAACCACCATAGTTTCTCCAGAGTTTTTACTTGAATGTTACGCTACATGATCTTGGATGCTTATCCTGTGATTGTTGTATACAATTTCTTGTGAAACTCTCCAGTTGTTTATTTTGCACGACCGTTTGGACCAACCTTTAGAATTAAAGAATTCTTCTTCAAAACGGCTTTTCAAGTCTCTTCCTGAGTTTCCCATGCAACCACTAAAGGGAAATAGAATCTTCCATCCAGCATCGTGATCCGGATCAGAAAGATAGTGAATCCTTCAATCAGTGGTGAAACCCAAATCCACCGGAATCTTTCAGATGTAAATATATTTATGTGTGTGTATGTATGTATACCATCATATATATGATGATGGTAGATAACAGAACCGAGATGTCTGAGAAACTGATGACCGCTGAGCCATCAGCAGTGTTCGGTCTGCTCTCCTCCCTCTCGGATCACAGTCATTTGTCTTTTGTGTTTTTCTTGACATCATCGATTGCAGGAATAGGAAACCTGACGCTCTGTGCAGAATTCAACTTTGCGATGGATCCAGAGTCGGCTTACATCGTCCTGGAGGAGTTTCTGTGTCCTACGTACGTGGCAACGTGGGAATACGCCTGCAGGAACTCTCTGCCCTGGGTAACGCCGCTCCGTCACTCCTCTACCCATTTTCTCACTCTTCATCAAACAGACATGTAACGAGGATGTGTGGCAGGTTGCCAGAACAGGATGAAAGAAGTCTGATCTGAAAATGAGACTGTAGAATAGAATCTGAGGCGTTTCTGACAGAAGCAGAGTTCCATAGATACAGAACAAGAACTGCACCAGTCAAGCAGTCTCCTCCCAGTGAGTGCATCAACATACTGGGATGAACTGGAGTGAACTCCTCCCTCTAACCCTGCTTCCACTGCTTTAGGAGTTCCTCGAGGAGCTGATCAACCAGGACGCTCCCGCTGCACGCCTGATGAAGACCATCACCTCCAGGTGCTGGGCGTACTCCAAGGAGCACATGAAGAACAAGAGGGACGTGTACTTCGGGCCCGGCTTCGTGTCCTACGATGCGTATGCGGTGGCGGCGTGCGTGGACGGCGGCCTGGTGCAGGAGTGGCTGGAGTGTCCGGTGAGGGTGGAGCTGCAGGGCGTCCTGGCCCGGGGCATGATGGCCCTGGACCGCACTCACAAGCTCAACAAGAGCCACAGCGTCTTCGTGCTCACCAAGTGTGACGTCGCCCGCTTGGCTCAGCTACTCCTGAAGTCTCTTCAACAACCTGCAGACAAATACAAAGCGAGTCCAGGGCCAGAGGAAGTGTGACGTCTGCAGCCTGACCCGACCCGAGTCCCTGATGTGAAGGGAGCACTTCTGCTTCCTCCTGAGACAAGTTAATGTGTGACACATTACATGCTCTTTTTGTGCCTGATGTTAAAGGGAAAGTGGATTCACTTTGTAATAAATTATAATTTAATAGCTGATTGTAAACTGATATTTCTAATTGCAACAGATTAAACTGCATCTGAGAGCAAAGTTTGGTTCTTAGTTTTAATGAGTTTCTGAAAGTAGAGAACTGGGAGACAGGCAGAGAGAACAGTCCTCGACCCAGACAGTTGGAATGACCTTTGCTTTGTATCAGATAAGAATTTACCTTATTGCATGGGATCAGACATTCCAGGAGTGTACGGCCATTTGTGTTGCCTCAGAGCAAAGTACTATGAAACCTGAGGCCACAGTCGTGAGTAGCAGTGTGTAACTGATGGCAGTGGAGGGAAATGACTGGAGGCTTCTGAGAGAAGAGGCCGAGCTGGGCCCACGACGAGGCTCCGCGGAGGCCGCCCTGCAGAGCCTGCACCCGTCTGTCCCCACGCGGTTAAAACATCAACTACGCTTCAAATGAGACCAACACGCAGCGATGAGCAGCATTCTGCTGAAGTCCTTTATTTGATTTGCTGACAAAGAGGCGATGTACAATACAAACCTCAAACTTGACTTGAACCGATCTATTCTCTCAGGCTGTGAAGCCGCCTGAGCGTGTGGACTGCTCATGTTCTGGAGGATTTCCTTTCAGATCATTAAAGATTCCTGCTGCCAAATTAAAGCCCAGTGAAAATAATTTAAAGGTCAAAATGTAAGAAAATCTGACTTAAAACAAAAACAAGTCAATATTTGTAAGAAACCAATTAGAATCAAACTGTAATATAACACTTGGCTTAAAATAGCGTCTGTTCCACCTGTAATACTGAACCTGAAGGTCTGAACTGAACGTGGAGGATGAGTGCAGCGCGTCTGCACCAGCAAAACCAGTGAGAAACATTTCACTTTGTTGGGGGGGCACCAGTTAAAACTAATCCAAATAAAAGCGTTTCTGCCCCCAGAAATGAAAAGCTGCGGCCAGCGAGCGGCTCTGCTCACTGGCCGCCGTCCGAGGAGCTGGGCCAGGGCTCGGAGCTGCGCCGGCCCAGCGTGGGCCGCCACATGTTCCAGGGGTTGTAGGTGCGGCTGAGCTCGGTGGGGGCGGGCGGCGAGGGGGCGGGGCTACTGACCAGCTCGGCCAGCGCCGTCGTGCTGCTGGGCGGAGGGAAGGGGTGCAGCGCTGAGTCGGCGCTGGTCGACCAGATGGAGCTCCCGAAGGGCGTCGTGCTCGCCCACGGGTTACGCCCGTTCCCCAGAAGTGACTGCAGGGGGGAGAGAGAGGGGGGGGGGGTGGAGGAGGGGGGGGGGGTGGGGGGGTGGAGGAGGGGGGGGGGGGTGGAGGGGGGGGGGTGGAGGAGGAGGTGGAGCAGAGACTGTTTACTCTCAAGCTGCTCCAGAAAGCTCACATCATCATAATAAACCAGATCAACCATAATAAACATCATGTGATCAACTGCGACCTCTACTACAGTTACCATTACTACACTATAGTAGTCAGTGTTCAATGTTGTCCCATTCATTCTCTATGGAAACGTCTTTGGAGCTTTTTGTGACTCATGTTGCAAAGCAGCTGCATTGTGGAGCGGACAGGAACAGCGTGTCGAGTCTGATCAACGCTTCAATGAAGATGTGGAGCACAAAGTGAGGCTGCAGCGCCTCCTGCTGCACGAGCTCCTCCTTGCTCTTTTCTTTTCTATCTCATAATCACTGTGGACTTGGCCTCTGAGGCCAGGAGGAGCAGCAGTGTGTGGGGTCTTACTGCAGTGGGGGCGGTGGGGGAGCCGGAGCTGCTGGGCCAGGGGTGCAGGGACTCGCTGCTGGGAATCTCCCAGATGGACGAGGAGACGGCGGGGAACTCCGGCCAGCTCTGCTGAGGCTCCGACGACTTCGGCAGATTCATCCCGCTGAAAACTGCAACACAGCACAGGCAGACGTCAGACACGCTGGCTGGAGGAGGCTGCTCCTCTGCTCCTCTCTGCTCCTCCCTGCTCCTCTCTGCTCCTCTCTGCTCCCGCTCAGACCAGTGGTCACGGTGGTTTTACCTCCGGTCAGGTTGAAGGAGTTGTTGGGTCCGAACGCAGAGAAGGAGTTGGCGGGATGATAGTTGGGGCTGCTCGCCGTGTCGATGGGACTCCACAGACCGGAGCTGCAGGACAGGAAGCCAGACAAGACCACGCTGAGCTCTCACAGCTGTGGAGGACTCCCTGGACTCTCTGCTCTAGTCTTGATTTCATGTGCGTCTGTTTGACAGACTGTTTCTCTCTCTGTCTCTCTACTTTCTACTCAAAGTTCCCATCCTAGGACCTGTAAATATTTGACCACAGCAGTTTGCCCAGGTGTAGCTGCGTACCAGTGGTTCAGTAGAACAGGATGTTTTTGCAGAAGCTTTTTGGGGTGTAACGGCCGTTCTCACCTGTCGGAGCTGTCACTCTCCACAGACGTCATGTGGGCCAGACTCTTCCCCTGTCCGTCAGCCTTCCCCGGGCCGGAGCCGCCTGCCAAGCACAGCAGCACAGATTGGACTAAACGGTCAGAGCAGCAGAGTCTGCAGAGCCGGGCTCCCGGGCAGAGCCGGGCTCCCAGGCAGAGCGGGCTCCCAGGCAGAGCTCCGCTCCCAGGCAGAGCTCCGCTCCCAGGCAGAGCTCCGCTCCCAGGCAGAGCTCCGCTCCCAGGCAGAGCGGGCTCCCGGGCAGAGCGGGCTCCCGGGCAGAGCGGGCTCCCGGGCAGAGCTCCGCTCCCAGGCAGAGCTCCGCTCCCAGGCAGAGCTCCGCTCCCAGGCAGAGCTCCGCTCCCAGGCAGAGTAGGCTCCCAGGCAGAGCTCCGCTCCCAGGCAGAGCTCCGCTCCCAGGCAGAGTAGGCTCCCAGGCAGAGCTCCGCTCCCAGGCAGAGCGGGCTCCCAGGCAGAGCGGGCTCCCAGGCAGAGCTCCGCTCCCAGGCAGAGCGGGCTCCCAGGCAGAGCGGGCTCCGAGGCTCAGCTCACCTGGACTCTTGTCGTATCCGGCAGCGACAGCAGCAAAGGTGGGGTTCCCGTTCTTCCCGGGCTGAGGAGCGGCAGACAGTTTGTTCCCCGGAGCTTTCTTCTGGACTCCGTCACTGGAGCAGAGACACGGCCCGTTAGAGCAGGCTGCACATCCTCAGCACACCGCCGCCTCAAACCTGCCACATACCTGCTGCTGTTGAGCACGCTGCTGTAGGAGCCGCGGGGCAGCAGGACGGGCGAGGTGGGGGGGGGCGAGGTGGGAGGGGGCGAGCAGGGCCGCGCCGCCACAGACCGCTTCAGGAAGGGGTCGGCGTTGAGCGTCTGCAGGGAGATCTGCTGCAGGCTGTCGGCCTCTGAGGAGCAGAGCACAGGTGAGGACCAGGGCTGGACGGAGGCTTCCAGAAGCAGCTCAGACCAGCTCCAAGGAACCAAAGAGACTCACACACAGACAGACAGACAGACAGACAGACAGACAGACAGACAGACAGACAGACAGACAGACAGACAGACAGACACACAGACAGACACACAGGTGAGGGGATGCAGCAGGACTCACGGATGCTGTTCTTGGACAGTGGGACGTCCCACTCTGGAGGAGCGAAGTCCTTCTCTCCCTCCGAGCTGCTGCTGTGGCCGAGCTCCGGCACCGAGCCTCCAGACAGGAGTTTGGAGAGCGCCGACGGTCGCCCGTCCTCCAGCTTTGTGTCTGCTGTCAGGGCAGAGGCAGGACGACGGTTAGGAGGAACAGAGAAGCTAGGAGCTCTGGTTCAGCCTCAGTCTGTTCTGCATCCTGTTGGTAGTCTCAGGGAGATGGCACTGCAGATCTGTCTGGTTTACATCACTTTACATGACTGAATGTGCCTCAACATGAACATGTCACTATAAACGACTTTTCCTTTTCTGCGTCTCCTCACATCAAAATCTTTCATCCTCTGACTCCTTAACTATCAATATAAAGGGAGCATGAATAGAAGGTCTACATGCTGGTCGAGCTGCAACGAGCTGAAGCGTCGGTCTCTGAGCTCAGGCTGACACTCACATCTCTGCTTGGGTCCTGGCCGGGACTTTGACATGCTGCTGAGAGGGAACAGAGCTTTGGACGTGAAGCTCTTGCGCTGTTTGTTCTCCAGCGGTGTGACGTATGGAAGCTCCAGAGAACTGACAACAACAACAACAAAGACAGGATCAACAACCGACCGGTGCAGCGACCAGCATCACAGGAGCCACAGGAACACACCTGGACTTTTCTGCCTGGGTCTCTTTCTTTGTGGGTGCGGCTTTCTTGGTTTTGGGTTTAATGAGGAAATTTAAAGGCTCTTCCTTCACTTGTCCTGCGGACGCTGTTCTTCCTTTCTTTTTGACTGGTTCCTGGAGGAAGAGAGAAGGCACAGGCTTCATGTTAAGAGGGCACATTTTCTGAGGCATACCATATGAGAAGTTAAAAAATAAACACAGAGTGAAAACACTTGCTTCGTGTCAGCGATAGTTCATCTGCATCAAGTTTTACTTCCCTTTGTCTTCAGGAAGATTTTGGACTGAACCTAGAAGCTCGTTGGAGCAGGACGGGCCTGGGCCCGAGGCGCAGCCCGCCGTACCTCTTTGATGCTGGCCTCCACGTCGGGGTTGGAGGTCTCTGTGGTGGTGGAGGAGCTGTCGTCGTTGTCGGCCATGTTGTCTTTGAGCTCGTCTCCCTGAGTCTTCACCGTCGACTTCTTCTCCTTCTCTTCCTTCTTCCTCTGGGCTTTCGCTTTGCCTCGCGGCTTCCCTTTGGATTCCAACACTGCAACACACACACACACACACACACACACACACACACACACACACACACACACACACACACACACACACACACACACACACACACACACACACACACACACACACACACACACACACACACACACACACACACACACACACACACACACACACACACACACACACACACACACACACACACACACACACACACACACACACACACACACACACACACACACACACACACACACACACACACACACACACACACACACACACACACACACACACACACACACACACACACACACAGAGGCCCTGGTTCAGTGTTATACTCCTCTCTGTGCTACGTCCTATACTTATCATATTGCTATGATAATACTTTACTAATACTTTTCTGAAGACAGGTGTTATTGCAGGAGTTATTAGCACCTGGAGCGAGACTGAAGCCTCCCCCAGCATCGGGAGGCTGGGCAGTATAAGAGGTTTGATGATGAGTTCGAGGATCAGGCCTGGTGCTCTATGGACACTGCACACCAGGAACTGTGAGCGGTTTTGTTCCCGTTCCATTTATTTGCCTTCCTCTCATGTAACCGATCTTGGGATGATGACTAAATACATAATGTAATGTGCATACTTGTTTCTTTGTCTGTATAAAGTAGCTATAATAATACAATAATACAAAATAGCTCTGCGTGTCTCGCCTGGGCTTTAATCAGATCACCATGTTGTTACACTGGCCAGTTTCACAGCTGAGATCTTTGATGTCAGAAGGTCTTTGATACTGGCTCAAAACTTCTCCAACTTGTTTCTCGATTCCAAACCAGTTCCAGGTTTTTAGCTCGTTTCATAACTTGACTTGAATGAAGCATTCGAGCTTTGTTTATTGATCCTCTGGACTGGTTACAGCAATGTTACAATAGAACGTAATGACTAAAAAATACAAAGGGAACAGGAAGACACGGAGACAGTGCTGCTCAGAGTATAGGCCCGTCAGACTGTGTCCAGCAGTCTGCTCCGGGCTGCTGGGTCCGTACCTTTGCTGTGAGCGGCCTGCAGGTTCTGCTCCTGCAGAGCGTCTGAGCTGAGCGGCTCTGGACGGTCCAGGTCGTTGTCCATGGCTCCCATCAGGCTGGCCAGCTCCGCCTCGTCCGCTCCCAGGCCTCGGGCCGGCGCCGCCAGGCTCTGAGCCGCCAGCTCCAGCTGTTTGGAGCGGGCCGCCCTGCGGTTGGTCAGCTGGCAGCCGGGCCCCGCCTCGGGGCCACGGGGCTGGGACGAGGACGAAGACGAGGACGAGGACGGCTGCAGGGACGAGCGGCTGAAGCCCATCCTGGACCTCTTGTCTTGGCTGTCGGAGTCGGACAACGTGCGGCCGCTGCTCTGACGGCCGCCGCCCCGCGCCGCACCGTTACTGGACGCGTACGAGGGTCTGGAGCTCTGCTGAGAGTCACTGTAGTCGTTCAACCTGAGAGGAGGAGCAGAGAGGACCAGAGGGAAGAACAGAGGACCAGAGAGGACCAGAGGGAAGAACAGAGGACCAGAGAGGACCAGAGGGAAGAACAGAGGACCAGAGGGAAGAACAGAGGACCAGAGGGAAGAACAGAGGACCAGAGAGGACCAGAGGGAAGAACAGAGGACCAGAGAGGACCAGAGGGAAGAACAGAGGACCAGAGAGGACCAGGCAGAAGAACAGAGAGAGGAACGCTGAGCATCATGTGGACCGAGCTCGACCTGTCAATCATGGCACAACTACTCTGTGTCTAAAATTCACAGGAAGTCTGCAGGAATCCTGACGACTTCTAAAAGACCTCCACACATCTCCACATCTTCATCTACAGAGCACAATCATACAACAGACCTCAGAGCAGCTGAAGGAACGAAGGTAACCAGAGGTTACGTTTATTAGAATAAACCTTTGGTCACAACCAGTGACTCTATTCACCATAAACTCCAACAGTTTGAAAAGAGCTTCAATACCAACACGATTAAGACTAAAAAGATGAAAATAAATGACAGTGTGAATGAAAATAAACGTTTTTAATTGACCTTCTTCAAAAAGAAAAAATAGAGGACCGTAAACAAGCCTATCAGAGCAACAACCACCACAGACCGTTCCTCGTCTCACTTACTTTGAGTCACTGTGGCCAATTTCCCTGAGGTTAAACGGTCTCCCAGTCTCCAAGGACGAGTTGGATTCCACGGACACGCGTCTCTTGAACGGCTCCCAGATGCTCTGCGCCTCCAGGTAGGCCGTGACGATCACCAACAGAAACATGAAGCTGAGGACACACAGGCACAGGTCAGACCAGAGCGCCCCCTGCAGGTCCCGGATGAAGACGCTGGAGCTGTCCTCACCTCATGATGAGGGACACGATGATGTAGAGCTCCAGCTCCCAGCTGGGCCGGGGCAGCGTCTCCGCACACGCAGCCAACATGTGGTACGGCAGCGACGCGTTCAGCACAAACACAAACTCAGAGCCGCCACACGTCACTAACTTCAGCTCCCGGATCACTCGAGAGGAGGTGAAGTCTGGTGTAAACCTGAGGGAGCAGGGGGGGGGGGGGGGGGGAGAAGACGTTTATAGATACAGATATACATTTCTAATAGAGGAGATCTATCATGCAGTAAATGCTACAGGGAAACTGGAGCAGCATCATCTCCAGGCCAGACTGAAGCATAGGCCTGAACATTCATATACATGATGGTTCATGAAGGATACATTAGGTCTCATTATGATCACAGCGTCACACTGGCTCAACACACACTCCAGTTCTGATGTCTGGTTAAAGCTGATCCATTTACTGTCCCTCTGTTAGTAATCCAGTTATAAACAGTTACTGCACAACAACACTCATATTTACCAGGAACTCAGTTGTTTGAGCGTTATGAATGTGTTTCTTGAATTGATTATTGCATCTATTTCTGTGTAGGATGACAGGCAGGTAGGCCTGGCAGAGACCTGCTGGTGAAATATGAATATTTAGAGAGTTTGAGACACTTTAAGGATTGTTGTGGCTTTAACGACTTTAAGATTGTTTACTAAATAAAACTTCATGTCATCACGTCTCTACAGTTTGACAGGTTCCTTCAATCTGCTGCATCTAAAGCAGCTCATCATTCACCTCCTGGCCTGAAGCTGAAGGGACATCCAGCTGCTGTTTGTGGACAGATACACAGAACAACGTTAAAGTTACTATTACTAGTTTCACCTGTTACCATGGCGGGACAGTACAAAGACTGCAGAGTCAATCATTCATCTTCTCTCTGTCTTCACGATGTGATTAGTGTGTTTTATAGTAGAACCTCCTGACAGTGAACCTGGATTTGACCTTTGAGCCCTGCAGCGGCCAGCCCTCAGACTGAGGCTGATGGGAGCAGGGAGGCAGCACTGTCCAGCCTCAGCCCTCAGACAGCTCGTCCATCAGCTGGGACTCTGACTCCACTCTGCGTTCAGACTTTCTGCTGCAGCTCAGAGCTGAGATCAAAGGTGGGACCTGAGGGGAGCGAGGCCAGGCTGCAGAGACAGAGTCTCCATTCACCCTGTCACTGAGGCCTGGCTGAGCCGCAGGCGCTGACCACGCACACACACGCATGCGCACACGTACACACACACACACACACACACGCGCGCACACACACAGCTCACACACACACAGCTCACACACAGCTCACACACACACACAGCTCACACACACACAGTCCTGTTGTGCTGAGTGGACCCAGCTCAGACACTCACAGTATGACGAGGTCTTTCGAAGTGTTTGGCTTCAGTGCAAATTCTTGACAGTTGAGAACTTTGAACCCGTATCCTTCACACACTTGTCCGTTGATCTCTGCTGATCTGATGGTGATGGGCAGCAGCCCCGTGTTCTCCACTCTGAACGTCCGCCTCAGGCTGAAGTTTGGCTCCTTGACTTTTGATTCTGAAACACAAAAACGATGCATTCAATGGACGGCAGACTTAATACAAAACAGAAACATGTTCATTATGTCTCTGAACTGTTTTTTTTTTTTTACAGTAAATAATATTTATTTCAGCAATCAGGACTAAAATTAACCAATGATCATTGTGTTATTTGTATTTCTATTCTAACAATCAATTAGTAGATTTCAACATTTGAAACATTTGAGATTGACTTAAGGAAATAAAGTCAGACTTCTCTGCTCTCAGCTTCTTAAGAGAGAATATTTTCTGGTTTCTTGAATTTCTGAGGATGGAGGACCTCCTCCACTCATCTCCTGGTCGTCTGGAGGAGAGGAGAGGAGGAGAGGAGGAGAGGAGGAGAGGAGGAGAGGAGGAGAGGAGGAGAGCGTGTGGACTCACTCTCTGTGCAGTCTTTGAGCAGCGCCTCGGTCATCTTGAACCTCAGGGAGCTCCCCTGGCCCGGAGGCTTCCCCGCCACCCTCAGACTCTCTGTCGTACCTCGGCCGTGAAGGATGATTGTGTCGATCACGGTCAGATTGTTGCTGCAAACATCCAAACAACAACATCAACATCAACATCAACAACAACATCAACATCAACATCAACATCAACATCAACATCAACATCAACATCAACATCAACATCAACATCAACAGCAACATCAACATCAACAGCAACATCAACATCAACATCAACAGCAACATCAACATCAACAGCAACATCAACATCAACATCAACAGCAACATCAACATCAACAGCAACATCAACAACGTGCGGGGGGTGGGGCGGGGTGCAGGCGTGGGACGGGGTGGGGCGGGGTGCAGGCGTGGGGCGGGGTGCAGGCGTGGGGCGGGGCGGGGTGCAGGCGTGGGGCGGGGTGCAGGCGTGGGGCGGGGTGCAGGCGTGGGGCGGGGTGCAGGCGTGGGGCGGGGTGCAGGCGTGGGGCGGGGTGCAGGCGTGGGGCGGGGTGCAGGCGGGGTGCAGGCGTGGGGCGGGGTGCAGGCGTGGGGCGGGGTGCAGGCGTGGGGCGGGGGCGGGGTGCAGGCGTGGGGCGGGGCGGGGTGCAGGCGTGGGGCGGGGTGCAGGCGTGGGGCGGGGCAGGGTGCAGGCGTGGGGCGGGGTGCAGGCGTGGGGCGGGGTGCAGGCGTGGGGCGGGGCGGGGTGCAGGCGTGGGGCGGGGTGCAGGCGTGGGGCGGGGCAGGGCGGGGGTGGGGGCGGGGCGGGGGCGGGGCAGGGCGGGGGCGGGGCAGGGCGGGGGCTTACCGGACGATGAGCAGCGAGGAGACGCTGTGGTTGCTGACGGGTGTGAAGCGCACGCTGAAGGCCTTGACTTCTCCAGGCAGCAGCAGCAGGTTGTAGACCAGGGGCACCGCGCTGCTCTTCATCACCGTCTGAAACAAAGAGTCTGTCAGACAGAAGCAGCCTCCGGCCCGAGCACACAGGGCCAGCAGACAACAAGCAGCTGATTCTGGGAATTCCTCAATTATTCTGAGCCTCACTCACTTGATTTCTGTGGACCTGGAACTCTAAAGTGTTTGTGTCAATGTTGATGTTGGACAGATTTCCTAAAGGCAACCTGGGGAATAAAATCAGAGGAGATCAGAGTCAGAGGAGGAGGAGGGATGAAGATGAGCAGCTGTGGAGTGGGAGCAGGCCTCTCACCGGTCAGCCAGTTTCCCAGAGAACACGGAGGGGTTGGGCAACAAGGCCAAGGGGAGAACCTGGACGTAGACGAGGACGTCTGCAGGATTCTGCAGAATCACCTCCTCCTCCTGAAGACACACAAACACAAAGATGGTTCACGGGCTCAGAGCTTCAGCGACACCTTCAGAGACGCCTGCACGTGTCGGTCCCGTGGGGCAACAAGCGCCGACTTGTTCCCACTCACAGAGGAGCTGTTTGTGTTGGTCAGAGGGAAGGTAATCTGCTGGGAGGAGTTGACCACCGAGGGCCAGGTCAACTGCGCTGTCACTTTGGCCTGCACGTTCTTCTGAAGGTCTGTGTTGACTTCAAAGACGGCTTCAACCCTGCAGTGAGACAGGAAAACAACTTGTGACATTCTGTAAATAGACCGACCGCACAGAGCAAGTCATTTAACAGGAAAATCTAATAGCCAGAGATCACTGAACCTTAACCCTTGAAGGGGACCTGGAATGACTGAATGGAGCATTTGTCATTGTTCTCTGGTTTTAACATAGAAGCTATGGAACACTGGTTTCACCAGAGATGCCTCAGATGCTACTGAACAAGTCTTTTTACGGTCCTATTTTTGGGTGTGTGAATCCACAAATCGATCATGTGACTCTACATTCCTAAACAACAAAGATCCCTGATGCAGGGAGCGTGCAGCCTCAGCCTCACAGCTCATTTCCTCGTCCTGCACCGAGGCAGGGTCACTCAGGGTTCAGGGGGTGGGGGGGCTGAAGTTACTTTTAGCTGCTGGTTCAAGGATGTGATGTTTTTGGACTCGCTGTACATCTGTGTCTATGTCGCTACTCTGTCTCAGTCTGAGGCAACGTTTCTTTCATTCCGAGTCTCCTTCGATGTGCTTACTTATGTCCCGATCGCTCCTTTAGCTCCTTCCAGCGTCGCAGGAGTTTCTGGTGCAGGTCAACGTCAGCGTCCCAGATATCTTCCTGCAGGGCCAGACCATGAGGCTTGGACTCAGCTGGGGAAGAGAAAAATGGATACATTTCTCTGTATTTACAGTCTCTGACCACCCTGAGATATCAATATTTAACACACTCAAAATCAAACTTACATTTGAGCACAAACGGCAGCCCCACATAACAGTGATCACCACACTGCAAACTGGCATCAAAATAAATATTTGCCACCTGGGAAAGAAGAGAGGGGAGGACATGTTGATGCTGACGTTGGCGAGGCAGTGTCTGACTGGCTCACGCTGCTCAGAGGGACGAGGAGACACCTTGGATTTGCGTCTGGGCTCCAGCTCGTCTTTGTTGTTTCGGAGGCGTTTGTAATAGAAGCGTATGTCTTCTGTCAGGGAGCGGATCTGCTGCAGCCTCACTTTCTGTGTGAAGGAGCTCTGTATGCTGTAGCTTTGATGAACAACTTTCCCCTGGAACACACACACACACACACACCCGTCAGCCCCATCGCTAGCCAGCGCTGGTTAGGAGCGGCCGAGCGCTGCAGCTGGTCTTGTCCACTCACCGGGAACGACGGCGGGAGAACGATGTGTTTGGGCGAGCTGGCTAATGTCCCCACTGCAATGAGCGCTCTCACCGGGATGGTTAATATCTGAGGGGGAGGAGGAGGAAGGTCACGTCCCTGTGAGACTGAGCCTGTGCTACCTGAGGAGGCAGCGTAGCAGCAGGGCCAGTGGCAGCTACCTGGTAGTCTGTGGTGAGATGAACGGCTCCGTCGTACGTTCCCTCCAGGGCTTTGGCCACCAGTGTCACTCTGAACGCTGCGTAGTAGCCTGATGCTAGTATCACCTTGAAGCCAACAAAGAATGAAATGTGTTAGTTCTGTGAGACCTTCAGAGTCTCTCTGATCCTTCACAGGTTCCACCTGGTCAGAAATTCCAAAACCTTTGATAGAGGTTCATTGAATAAGAGCCAGATGTTCCAGACAGGTCTGGAAATAAGGACAAAGTTCCATGATAAGCACGTGGCCTGAGAAGAAACGCAGTGCTTTAGTGTTTTACTGAAGCATTTGAACCATTTACAGCATGGTGTCTCTACATGGACAGAACAAATGAATGTCACTGAATGAAGTCATTTCATCTGCTTCTGTCAACTTTTCAGCTGCTTGTCCTCTGGTGTTTTTATGATGTGTGCTTCAGGCGTCTGTCCTGGCCCCACACGTCGTTCTGTGTGCTCTCTGGACAAACTGGAGTCTCTGTCGCCGTCTGAGCCCGTTCTCGGGAACAGATGCAAAGCAAAGCGAGCAGCCCAGGCGGGTTTGCACGCGAGCCACTGAGCAGCTTTCATTCTTTCTAGCAGACGTTTGCATGAGCTTCACATGGGCCAGCGGGTTGCTAAGCAGAGGAGCTAATAAAACTGATTCTGAGGCTTCAAAACATCTGCCTGCACACTCCTCCGTGACATTTTCAGCTCTTCAAGGGAAAAGATAAGAAAAGAACAGTAGAAGCTGGTGCTAGAGCACTGACGAGTTCAACCTCCTCTTTACACAAGCTGCAGAGTGGTGATGCACAGACAGAGGTCAGAGGACGTCTGAGGTCACTGATTACATGCACAGAAAAGCAGCCTGTGTGTGTCTGTGTGTGTGTGTGTGTGTGTGTGTGTGTGTGTGTGTGTGTGTGTGTGTGTGTGTGTGAGGAGCTGTTACTCTTACTGTTTTGTGGTGTGAGGCTGACGTGTTCTGCAGCTCTCGGAGGGAATTCAAGGCCACGCTCGTGTTTCCTTTCTCTGTCTTGAGCAGCTCCATGGACAGACTGTCTCCTGTCACCAGCCAGGACTTGATCTCCAGCTGCAGGACACAGAAGATCAAAGCAGTGAAGGACAACGTGTTCTTGCCTTCATCAGCCATTCACTGTGGATATGAATGAGCCAGCCATGTTGGATACCCGTTATGTGTTTTAAGTGTGCTGTGCCAACATGAGAAGGTGTTGCGTAATCTCACCTCTATGGGATTGCTGTTCACCACCACAAATGTGATGCTGCTGGTGTGTGTGGCGCTGCGGACACCAAAGTCCAGGACGTTCTCCTTCAGACTGGGAGGCAGCACCAGCGGCTGCACCACAGACAACAATGAGAGGTTAGAGGCCGCAGCTGAGCACGACTTCTTCTCCAGTCAGTGACTAAATGACAAAACAGACCAAACTCTGAAGGTTTCCACAAAACACACATCCAACCAGAGTGAGAGCTCGGACTGCTCAACAGGGATAAATTCAGTTTTCTGAATGAGAATATAAATGTTTATTAAGATACTAAATCAGGGAGCTTTATTTAGAGCTTAGCAGCTGATTTGACCTTGTGGAATTTAATGGTTGAGCCATGTGTAAACGTCCACTAAATCACCATGTTGATCAGTTTCATCAATGCATTGATTTGCACATCATCCATATTGACTGTTGGTTTTTTATTTTCTTCGCCTTGCCAGAATTGTATTACCTTGATATTACCTTTTATTGCTTGCACTATGTTATATTTATCATGTCTACTTTTTCACTGCTACTGGGATCTCAGTCAACTTTTGGTTTCATTCTTATGTAAAGTCATGTACAGACTGGAATGACATTTAGTATCAGGCATTAGTGGTTTCCTAGCTGAGCTTTACCTCCAGGAAGCCAGTGTAGGCTCGGACCGGCAGGTGGAACTTGGAGGCATTGGTGATGAGCAGGATGTTGCTGTCGATGTGGATGGAGGGTCTGACGGGCCGGAAGAGGAGGGAGAAGATGTAACGGGACTCGTGTGGGGGGATGACGATAGGTGCACTGAAGTTCTGCGCCTGGAACAGAGGAGAAGGTTCAGCTCTCAGGTGTCCCCTCCTGACAGCGTCCATGCTCTGCAGCCTCGCTCACGTTGAACATGGTCCTGGCCTCTTCAGGCAGCGACACGTTGTGGATGCAGATGGCAAAGCTGAAGGCATTGGTGAGGAAGATGGGTCTGTCCACGGGGTCCACGGGGCTGTCCCTGATGTGGAACAACGTGGCTGTGTGGTCGAAGCCCAGGTAGCTGCAGCAGGAACCACAGAGAACAAGGTGAAGAGAAGTGAGTGTGTTCACCAAGCCAAGCCCTGCTCAGCCTCCACCCAACTCACCCTTCTAATACTTCAGCCTGGTATGGGATCTCAAGCTTGGAGTAACTCTTTTCTTTTGCTTTAACAGTTATTTTACCAGAAAACTGATAGGACCGCCGTGCTTTAGAGGCTGCAATGACAGAAGCAGATCGAGATGAAGGGTAAGAATGAGGAAAAGTCCTGACCACAGGAAGTTGTGCAATACAGCAAACATGATGCAACACAATGAAAGCTGAATGAGGTCCGGAGGAGCAGCAATGAACATCAATATTTGTCAGATGCCAGATATGTAGGACACACACACACACACACACACACACACACACACACACACACACACACACACACACACACACACACACACACACACACACACACACACACACACACACACACACACACACACACACACACACACACACACACACACACACACACACACACACACACACACACACACACACACACACACACACACACACACACACACACACGCGCTTGTGATTCTCCTTTGTTTCAGTGCAGTAACCAGTTCACCATTAGTCACCATTACAAAGGTTCTCATTCACATCTTTGACAGTATCTTCCAATCTTAAACTTCGTTAACCTGAACAGCTGTATGGTTAGAGCCTGCCAGACCAACCGGGGTGATATATCTCTGACCCTACAGCCCTAACTAGAGCCAGCGCGGGTCAACTACACGTACTGACATAACTGGAGGTGTGGACAGGTCCCCAGTCAAACCAGTGTCAGGTGTGGTGTTGATGCCTCAGCTCCTCAGCACAGACATGGAAATCTGACTTGAGTTTCTGTTTTTAAAAAGCAGTCGAGTTTGCCCTGGAAGGTTTCATATCAGCTGGACAGACGGCCGGCAGTCACACAAACACTGCTGTTTTGGATGAACAGCTTTGTGGGTGGCTTCAGGAGCGGACTGTGACATCATGCAGTTCACAGGTGAAGAACGGACTGCGGGTTTCCTTGCTCAGCACAAACCAGGCTCTGACTGCACTTCTGCTGAGGAGACGTGACAGTATACTTCTATTCCTGAAGGTCTGCCTCACATCCTGGATTCACTGCAGTACCGTGGTGTTAACATGCACCAAACAAACAGTGGCGAGCTCAGAGAGTGGAGGAGGCTTCAACCACATGAATAACACCACTCACCATCAAAGCTGATACTTGCTACTTTGGTATATCTGCTCTCTCCGGCTTTCAGCGTGACTGCTTTGAAGTCTACGGTGACTGCGTCGTTGGGCGGCGTCGTGCGGACGCTCTGCGGAGCACGAACAGAGGACGTTAGACGCAGAGTGAACAGTGAAGGCCACCGTCCTGAGAAGAGCTGTGGATCTCTCAACTCACTGTTATTGGAACATCTTTTGATCCTGAATTTAAAAGGTGTAAGTTCAGCACTTTGGGACGATCTGTAAGACAGAGACGGAGTGAGTGAAGAGAAGCTGCTCAACACAAACTGCATCATGTCCTGGTGTGTCTCCGGAGGAGCTCTGCACCTTGTGAGCGCAACGTTCCAAAGTCCAGCATCTCTGTGGAGGAGTAGATACCAGGAGCTGCACACGAGAGAAGACACGGCATTACGTGACTGCAAACTAACAGCTTGACAGTGCAGGTGCTGACAGGACTAGGAGCAGACCTGAGGTGACCTCCACCTCCACTGGGAGGATGATGAACTGGTCTTCATTGGGGGCATTGGTTTTGATTCTGATGAAGGCTGTGTGGTTGTCCACATCTCTGGAGGAGAAGCTGGCTCTCATTACTCCCTTTGTCTCAAATGGAGGAATCTCCTGGAGGGAGGAGGAGGAGGAGGAGGTGTCAAAGGTTCAACTCTGGACTCTGGCATCATGGAACAACACAAACAATGCAACTGAGGAACAAACCCATAATTTTCCTGTGCCTCCTTGTTGACCGGTGGGAAGCTCTAGGTGCAGATCTCCTCCGCTGGAATACATCTCCACAACCTGGACGCAGGGAAACAACAACAACAAATCGACTACAAACCCAAACCACTACAGGAGACCTAGAAGGACAAACTTTGATCTTAGTCTTGTTCAATGTTGAGCCTGCATCCAAACAATATATCATCAAGTTATTATCTTATTATATATTATGCTATTACTTAACATTTTACTCAGAGTTTATATGTCCATACTTGTTCACTGGTACTGTTTCTCATTTACTTTAAAGATTGTGAAACTCTGGCTGTTGGACAGAATAATTACAATGTGTACACACTCCATAGCTGCATCGCTGCAGTTACCATTGTTTAGCAGCTATTAGCAGCTACGTTGTTCAGCAAAGAACGCAATGTCAAGCAACCCTTGACATGAAGTACATCAGGGTGAAGCTATTGTGTGGTTGCCAGATCAGCATGAAAGAAGCCAGATCTGTGCAGACTGAGGCTCTGATGGAACCAGATCCAGAGTTAATTGCCTCCATGTTATGCTCTCCAGTCTCAGTCCCCATCAGAGGTCATTGCTGAGTTACCTGCAGGGGTTCACTGTAGGGGTTGTGGATGTGTATTAGTGGTGAGAAGCTGCTGTTTACTGGTACCCGCGCCCCGATGAAGGGCCTCAGTCTGTATGGGTTTGGAATCCCGACTCCAAAGACCTGCAGGACAGATATGGGAGAACAAAGCGAGTCCTCTCCTGGCCCTGGTCCTTCCTCTTCTAAAAATAGAATGCAGTTTATTTTGCTCCGTACCTGGTATGTGAACACTCCATGATGTGACGTATTAATAAATAAAGTGTTTTCAACGTTTCCAACTACTCGGGCAAGAAACACAACATCGAATGACGTGTTGCCTCCGGGTGGAATTATCTGCGGGGAGAAACAAGACGAAGAGGAGAAGTTGGTCCAACATCCAACGCCACGGTGCGACACATCCATCCGAGCCCCAAACCACTCCACCACCTGAGTGGAGCCCTCCCCCCGCCCCTTGTGACAACATATAAACCTGACGTGTTCTAACTCTGAGCCAACCTAAAATCGTTATCGTTTCCTTGATAGAAACGACAGATAATGATGAATTTGCATCTGTGCAACAAAGAGTCCCGGGCTGTGATGCGCAGCGTCTCCGCCCCAGTAAGAACTGGAGGCAAATCAGAAGCATATCAGCGCTTTGAATCGACTCCACTGGATGCCAGCAGCCGGTCAGAGACCATCAGCCCAACATTGAGACGCATCCAGAGGAGCGATGATGAGGTGCAGGGGGATGGAAGACAGCAACAGGATGCTGAGTGCAGAGAGGAGGAAACCGAGTGCAAATAGAGCAAATACGCAGAAAATGTGTGATAAAACAACAGTCACGTGACACTAGATACACAGATAAAAGTGTGGAGAAGTAGTAACAGTCTGACTTGGACAATATTCTTCAGTCATTTTCATGAAGCTGAATCAAGTTTAATTTCTTAAATGTTCAAAAGAATGTGGTGAACTCTGGAGTCAGAGCCAACTACAGAAATTATTTTATGAAATTTAGCAAGTATGATA
Organism: Karalla daura; assembly: GCA_029224185.1. Lineage (NCBI taxonomy): Eukaryota > Metazoa > Chordata > Actinopteri > Chaetodontiformes > Leiognathidae > Karalla > Karalla daura. Next base: position 25,474,664 of record CM055194.1, read on the forward strand.
CCAAACCATGGCAGTCGAAAGTAAATTCACTGAAATGAACGATCTCCCTCTAAACGTCACATGACAGGAGCACAGGCCTCAGGGTAACTCCAAACACAGGCCGACTTCCCTCCAACTGAACGTCTTTGTGATGTGGACTCGAGGCCTGAAGCTGCTTTTATTTTTATATTTCCCCCTGACCCGCACAGCTCAGCGGTCTGTAGTCCTTCTGTACAAGTTTGTCTGGATTGGATTCTTTTTTAAAGAGCTGGAACATGCACCATCTTCAACAGGTTTAAATCTGGACACAAACTGCGACTGCTGTTTGTGAAGCCTCATCATGACTAATGCAGAGAGAAAAACCTTCAAGTGATTTCATCAAGAGCTTGAAGCAGAACTGAAATCCAGGGTGTTACAGATCGGCACATTTCCTTCTGAGTTCTTGAGTAAGTCGTGGCTTCATCAACTTTTCCAGCAAAAATGTTGAACAGTTAAGCTTTAACAAAAAGAATTGATTGACAAAGGAGCAGACAGTGAAATGATATTCCTCAGAGGAACGAGGCGGCTCTAACTGAGTGCGTGTGTGCAGCTGAAGCCACAGGACGGGTCTTTCCTGTTCTGTGCCTCTCTTCAGAAGCGCCACAGAAAAAAACTTTGCTCTGTTTCTTTGTCCACATGAGAAAGTTAACACTGAGAAAACATCTCATGACTGCTTGACAGCCCTTCAGTCGGCCACTAGTCCTCACTCCCTTCAAACTGGAGGACCAGAGCAACGAGGCAGCAGCCACACTCAGATAGTTCACCTTCCAACTCCAGGAAGCAGAGTGTGTGGGTGGTGGACGTCTGCGGCTGCAGCTCAGCAAATATCTGATCAGTCTACACACGAGTCACATGGAGCAGAGAGAACCAGGCGTCCCACCCGAGCTAACTCATCAAACGGCTTGAAGGCACCGAGCGTCTGTCGGGGTGCTGGCAGCTCGCAGGCCAGACAGTGACATGATGCATCCCATTCAGACAATATGGCAGATTCACTGAAAAGCTGTAAAATGTTACACACATGAATTTAGGTGGTCTTTAAGACCAGACACAGACTTCCTACTGTGTAATGTCACTCAAAATATAAAGCTGGCTCACCTTGTGATAAACACACAAATGAACACTGATGGACCAGATAAAGGCAGATCAATGACACGCAACACTACTAAAATTACACTTAACACTTTCAACTTTTCCATAGTGGCATCACCTCATCAGAGCAACCGAGATGCAAAGCTGGCACAGACCCCTGTGGTGCATCACAAAGACACTGCTTTAAATGGCCACATCATGGACTTGTTCAATATTTTTTTGTTATTGTTTTCACCACATTAGAGGCTTGACAGAAAGGCACAAAGTGCAAGAGAAAGCTGGAGAGAATAAAACACACACACACAACCATGGTGCATGTTTAGGCCCTCAAGAAGCTAACTGAACAGAAAGAGAGAGAATAAAAAAATATATATGTATACATATATAAATGACAACAAAACCAACAGGGCCATGCCACCTTGTTGCTCAGGCTCAAATGAGATGAGCTGTCCTGTGGGGAGCAGGGGTCAGTGTGGCGTGAGGTCATGACCCGGCATCAGAGCACATCCAGAGCTGGACTCACTGACGCCTGTTTAGTGCTGCTCATGATATCAGTGAAAAGTATCACGTTGTCTAAACTACGAGATTTAGAGCAACCAAGCCAAACGCTAAACCAGCAGGTTTTTCTCTGCTACACCTGTAAAAAGAACAAGAATGTCAATAATGGTAACAACTAACAAAAGCTGGCGCTGGAGGAAGCAATCGTTCATTGCACTGCAAGGCAGTTAATTCAGCTTCATGCCGACTCCTCTCTGCACCCAGGAACTCTGATGATCATCTGGAGCAGAGGGAGACGTGCAGAGTGTGTTTGAGCCACCTGTGGAACCCACTAGCAGCAGACGCCTTCACCCCCTGACACAGTCTGCTTCTTGAAACTGTTTTTTCAACTGTTGTTTTAAGACATGTTCATTGTGTAAACCCTGAGATGATCCTCTACGCTCTGCCTCACAGCGCCTACAGGCCTGTTCTGTCACGTGTGATTCACAGCGACACGTCCCCTTCTGTTGTCTGCGTCTCAGAGCAGCTGTCAACCTGTCACCTGCTGACGCCCGGAGACCGATCCTGACCTCTGGAGTCACCTGAGAGGGCGGCTCAGTCTCCACTTTTGTTAATTTATCACAGTGATTAATGTTAAAAAGCTCTAACGAAGCATTATGATCAAGACACACGGTGAGATCGACACAGACATAAGTCTGAACACAAGGGAGCAATAAAAACATTAGCAAGGTTTCTTTGAGTCCGATAATATCAGCTCTTTGAGGCAAACCATCATTGTTCAGAGACAGCAGAGTGTGGGGTACTCACCCTATTCTGGAAGAATGACGCATGAAAATGTGCTGTTGTTGCTGATATTGATATCAAACTAATTTGTTCTGAGCTAGGATTATGTAAATAAACTTTCTCCATTTTTGGCATCCCAACGGGCCTGAGGACAGAGAAGAGAAGCCTAGGTCAGAGCAAATACACAACAATAGGCTTAAAAACTTCAAGTAAATACACAAAACATTGGGACAAATTCTCTTACGACTAGATGCAGAAACAGAGGTCATGTGGAGTTACTCAATGAGACATTCCTCTGAATCCACTACAGATTCAGTATTTATGGATCATACAACTGGTTGTGCAAGTTAGAACCTGATGACTTTACAGTATGTACCATCAATCAGACACCTGAGACGTAGCATGGACGCTCTGTGATTTCCCTCATGTCAACGTAGTCTGAAAATGAACTTGTGAGGACATGAGCCTTAGCACCACTCCTGCTGCTCAACCAACAACTGGTTCCTCAGAATGTGCAACTTAGACGCTGCATAGACCAGAAATAACAACACAACTCAATCTTTTCTGAACAGATAGTATAGTGTGCTTCTTTGTCTCCCAGTACTTTGTGTGAGTGAAATTCACTCGGCTCTCTCTTGGGAGTGACTAAGTCTCTCCAGGATGCTCCTCTCAGTCATAATCCTCTCACCTGTTACTAATCGACCTGTTGAACTGCAGATCGATCCAAACAGGTGGTTGTTATGGAGCAGATACTGATAAACATTAAACGGAGGAGGTAAATCGGGATTTGTTTGAACACTTTGCTGCAGGTCAAAAGGATCAAATGATCACATCCAGTTTGGTGAATCTGCAGGAATCCCAAGGCTGAAACCTTTTAAAGTCTTCTTAAAAACCTTCCCAAAAACTTAAAGACTTCATACATTTCAAGCTGTAATCAGCAACACATTTCTGACTCACTGAACAGTCATAGTTTGCAATTCCATCTATAGAGCTCAAGCATAGAACACACCTCAGACCAGCTTAAAGAGTTAAAAAGAATGGATTAGACCAAAGGTTTATTAGAATAAACCTCCGGTCACAACTGTATGGAAGGATCTGGAATACCAACATCATAGAATACCTCATAAAATTGCAACAAATACTTTAAGGGTCTTAATTTTCCTGAAATTGACTTATCAAGTTTGAATCCTAAGACCATGCAGACACCCTGCTGTTCTGGAGGTATCTGGAGCCTGAGCTGTAAACGTCTCCATCTGAACATCCTCTACAGCGATCTGAAGCTGCATCTCTGAGCTTTTGAACCTCTAATCCAGTCCTGCTGCATGTTAGCGATGGGGTGAGAACTTTGAGGTTTCATTTTCACACCCTCAGAACATTCACAGCTGATAAATGGACTGTTGTGCTGAGGAGGCAGAACAAACTGTCGGTGTGGGGAGGAGGAAGAAGAGGAGGAGGAGGAGGCTGCTAACAGTCCTAGAGCACCAGGTCCGAAGACATGGGTGTGCTCCGACTGTCAGGGTGGAATGTGAGAGATTAAGTGCAGGTGGCGCTGAGTGTTTAGGTGGTTTGCTTACATACACGTCCTCATAGTAACTGTAACGTAACAACACTGTGAATTCTCAACAGCTATAGAGTGTCCTGTCTGAGAACCAGCCCTGGAGCTCTATAACAGCCTATCTGGTCATATTTGTTTTCACACTTTGGAGAAACAAAGTCTGTTTGTGAGAAAGGGACAGCTTGAAGTAGCTGATAGTGACTGGAATGCTAGAACAGACATAAACAACATTGTTGTCAACAAATCAAGCACTCACTGTTCATGAAAGTCCAACATTGGCGGTTCAAATCGTATAGGTCTGCAGTTCCCACGGTGTGGAGACGTGCTGCCAGGTCCAGGGCACAGCAGCAGCAGCAGCAGCAGCAGCAGCAGCGTATGGAGAGGAGCATCCATGTTAATGTGCAGTTCAAACAAATGAGAGGCTAAACACGCCAGCGCCACAGTCTGTGTCCCGGCTGCTCTGAGACGGCATTAACATGGCCATGGAGCCGCTCCCATCTGCACTGCTCTCTACACACGCCTAGAAGAGTCTCCATTAGAATCCATATGTTACAAAATAATAATGAAACTAAGGAGAAAAGAAATGTTTGTGGCGTCTCCCTCTCTTCCTCTCGCTGTGACTTCTCGCCGCGGCCGCGAGGACTCAGCCACGACTCACCAAACCTGCTCAACAACAGGTGGATCTCAACAATAGACCCAGCAGAGCAGCCCAGGTGATCCACCACACAACTATGTAATAAGAGACTATTTAAATCTGGCAGAGAGAGAATTCACCAGGGCTGCAGGTGTGGTGCTTGAGTCAGTGCAGGGTTGAAAACAGCCCAACATCATCTCACCACAGACATGTGGAAGCATTCATGCAGATATTACACACTGGGAAGGAGGTCTAGTAGGGTGGAAGGTCCACACTGACATATCAGCTTGCAATCACTTTAATATCACCCTGGAGTCAGACAATTAACCAGAGATCAATGTCACCTATTTACTAGCAGGCCTGTGAGGACTGGAGCAGACAATAGCAGCAGCAGGGAGCTCCAATAGCAGCGCAGGCTGGAGAGCGGATGGATTTCCATCCCCTGAGGCGCAGAGTAATCCAGCCCGAGCCCCAAGCCCGCACTGCTCCTCCTGGATAATCTGTCATCTGCAGCCTGTCCTCACTCCTCTCATTAATATAACAACTACCGACAAAATTCTTGTGGGATTAAGGATTCAAATGGATCCTGGCTGTGAATTCTGTGCAGCCTCTGGCTGTGTGCCTCCCTCCGAGCTAATGTGTTGAATGTCAGTGTGTAATTGGAGCAGTGGGGAGACGGTGGCCTCTGGCCTCAGACTCCACACACACACACACACACACACACACACACACACACACACACACACACACACACACACACACACACACACACACACACACACACACACACACACACACACACACACACACACACACACACACACACACACACACACACACACACAGCTCTGCCACTCTGTCATGGTGACATCTCTGTTCATCAATGAACAGCAGATGAGTAGAAACAGACGAGCTAATGATTAACTTGCAAAAGTCACTTCCAAACACACTGAGCTCACGCCCACTGGGGGAGAAAAGGGGAAGTCCAAAAACCCACAACAACGGTTAAACAGCAGCCTGAAATTAAAAAACCCCTGTCAGTCTAAAACTGGAGGGGCGTGATCAGGCCGCGCCTGGGCGAGATAACCCGCCGTGGACTGGAACATACTGTACTGATGGTAAAGAGTGCGAGCGAGCAGCACCCGGGCAAAACACACGAGGCAACCCAGAGACACACAAACAAGACATGAGCCTGTCAGCTCACAGCACTCTGAGCCATGCCCTGCTCCCTGAGTCCAGCACACACACCAACCCTCACTGGACACACACTACAACAATGTCTGTGCAGCCTAAAAGCACCTCACACAACACGTCTGCTCGCTCTGTGCAGACAGACAAGCAAGATGCGTGTGTGTTCGTGTGTGCGTCTGTCTGTGACCAAGTGGCAAACGAGAACTTCCTCAAACACACACACACTCAAAAACACAAACACACACACCCTCTCTCTCTCTCCCTCTCCTTTCAGCCATGTTTGTCTGTGCCTGAAGCGTTTACGCAACGCAGACGGAGCAGCAACGTGATCCAACCAGGACCCTCAGCAGATAAAAGACCTGCATGGCCTCCTCCGAGCAGGCACAGACTGACAGAGAGAGAGAGACAGACAGAGACAGAGAGACAGAGACAGAGAGACAGAGACAGAGAGAGAGAGAGAGAGACAGAGAGAGAGAGAGAGACAGAGAGACAGAGAGACAGAGAGACAGAGAGAGACAGAGAGAGAGTGTGTGTGTGTCCTGCAAACTCTGCATCCCGTTAAAGTAGCTGCGGCAGAAAGGCCCTGTGGTGTGCTCTGACAACAGGTCACACACACGCACACACTTCTCTGGAAATTCATGTCAGCAGCAGCACTCAAGGTCAGGGAGCTGAGGTGTGTGTGTGTGTGTGTGTGTGTGTGTGTGTGTGTGTGTGTGTGTGTGTGTGTGTGTGTGTGTGTGTGTGTGTGTGTGTGTGTGTGTGTGTGTGTGTGTGTGTGTGTGCCTGCCTCTGGTTCGACCCTGTTTGATGTTGTTAAACAGGCCTCTTAATTAGTTTTAGTTTTCTGTTTGTTAAGTACAGTGAGCCTTTAGGACCTGGGGATGATGATGCTTTCTAACGTTCATACTCATAGTTTGTTACTCTACACGCTCTGTCCACAGACCCTCCAATCACTGGAGGACTGCTGCCAGCCAGGAAGAATGGCTGGAGATTCAGGGGGATTTCATCTATTACTTTCACTTCCCATCACAAACAGGGTTCTCTATATGACAGACAGGAACTCCTGATAGCTACAGTTTTCACCGTAAAACCCACTTCATCACAAGGTGATCTCATCTTAGAGCTGCTCCGCACCAAAATCTTTATTCAGCATAAATGTAAAAAATGTAAAACACAGGAGCAAATAGTTCATTTATAGTTCAGTTGAACTGAACTGAAAGTCCATGAGTCAACCACTTCAGAGATAATCACAACAAGCTCCTGTTCAGGATCCCTGGGAGAAACCAAAAACACTTGTTAGGGCCTCGCTACAACAGCTGACGGACAAAAATAAAGCGCTGTGACGCCTCTTGGGTCTAATCTTAGTGATTTCCTGACTCTTGCTGTTGGACTGATGACAGAGCTGCAGCTGGACACAGACTGGTTTGTTGGTGAGAAGAAAAAACCTGCAGAACTACAGACAACTGATCACAGATCACACTCCACTATGTGATAGTGGATGTACATAAAGATAGAAATAGAACTTACCTTTGTTGATGATATAAACTAAAATCAATGTCAGACTCTGCCTACAAAAGCAAAGAGTAGAGAACATTAGGAGATCTCAGTTGTAAGAAGCTTTATTTCTGTTGTTTTCAAATGAATAGAACCAGAAAGCAGCACTCACCTGTAAAAGTCTTCCCTCATCAAAGTGTAAAACTTCTAGAATTGTGTCTGACTGAATGAAAGCTGTGAAAACAAAGAGAGGAAATTTGCTCAGAAACAGCTCCATCACTTCACATTCAGCACTTTGACTCTTGAAGAAGCTGGTATTGCAGCAGAGCTGCTCATAGCTCCTCCTCCAAAACCTCAAAAGCAAAAATCACCATTACCAGCCACAGCATATCTTCCTGAAGACACGGTTATATGACCAGCTGAGATAAGTCCCTATTCGAACCTTAACCTTGTGTGCTTTTATGGACAGATGAGAGACAAGTTCAGCTTTTTATCTACCGTAGTCAGACTCTGGTCTGCAGGAGGAAACTGTTCATGTCTCACTATTATTCTTCTGTTTCAGGACATATTAAAGAGCTCATGCACTAGTGTTTCTACGCAGGAGACTCAGCATGAGCCCTGCAGCATCATGTTCTTGAGTGGTGTTTAAAGAGTACAAAACCCTGAGTAATCACACTTTCATCACAGGGATTTCTATCTCTGAATGCTTCATGCAGAGACCATCATATGACTGGAGAATCCATCTCGGTCCTCTGCGTTTATTACACTCATTTTGCTGAGAGGCTTTTCACCTGACGCCGCCACATTCCCACAGCCCATGCTGCAAGATGAGCCTCTGCAGATCATGTTCGCTGAGCACTTCCAGCCTGGAAACCTGTCATTATGTTGGCATGAAACGGGCAAATAAAACTGCTGTGCTCGGCAGCGACGCCTGCAAGCTATGGAGCGCATGTGAAAATGCCACATCAGGCGCAGGAGATCGCTCACTCAGTTCCATTTCCTTTTTAGATTTTACAACGAGCATAAATCCATATCAGTGCCAACGTCATGAGAGAAGCAGGGGAATACTTCAAGTCGTGTTGTCTGTCGAGTTCAGAGCAGAGAAGCTTTTTTTAAGCAGATCTTCGGTGAAACAACCAGTAACAAAAAGACTGAAACTTACACTGAACGCAATGCAAATCAACAACAAGTGAAACTGAAGCAGAACTCATTAATCAGTGGATGATTTCCTTAACCACAAATAACGACTCAGTGAAAGTCTGAGCACCAGGGGTTGGTCATGCTGCAACAAGGAGCCGTGCTCGTAGCACATCTAAAGCTGAACTGTCTCACAAACTGAGGAGGAACAGGAAGAAACTTTTCTCTGGTTTAAAAACAAACAAACGCCACGTCTGACACGCCTGGGCCAATGCGCAGATCATTTAAGGCAGTATTAATGTTGTTTAGAATTTGTGGATTAATTCATTAGTTGCCTGCCGTTTTGAAAAAGTGACAAAATTGTGAAAAATGTTGTTTTGTCCACAACCAAAGAAACCAGGGAATAGTCAGTTTTGCAGCTGCAACTAGGAAATATCAATCCTAATAACTAGTTAAAGTTAACTAGTTAACAAGGTTAAGATTAACTTCTGTAGCAAGAGATCATCTGGGTAATTGTACCTTAATTAAATGAAAATATGTTAACAGCTGTTGCAACCAAGTGCAATGTAAATAAGCACATCGGGAATTAATTTAAAGTCAATACATTTATAGGTTTTGTTTCACTGTTTGTTTCATTTTAGCCTCATCACTATCTGACCTAGTTATCATTTCAGGGACCACACCTGTCATTGAATCCACCTCACAAACATGTCTGGACTTAATGGAACCACTGCAACATACACCTTATCATTATTTATTTTACCATAGATATAGATGTTCTACTTCTGATTGTCCAGCGCTAGACTTACTGTTGTATTTACATCCAATTGTCTTTACACTTTTGTGTAAATGTGTACATTATGTCCACCGTTAGAGCCGTTTTAATGTTTTATTCATACTCTCCTCATGAACATTAAGGGTTTTGGATTAACGTAGAAAGTAACGACGTTGTTGAGTTGAGTTTGGGGGGGACTGGACCCGACAGTCCAGCCTGGTCCCAGTCAGATGAACTGGGGCTGAGTGCATTTATTGACTGTACGTTTATGGATCTAATGTAAACGGAGGCACCGGGGCTCTGATCTGGGACCAGTCCGAACACATGCGCCTGGTCCCGGTCACCTGCCCGACAAACAACCGCTGGTCAGGACCCGAACCAGCGTCCGGAGAACCGAGCCTCAGAGCCACGTATACAGTCCTCGAACGAACCCGAACCCGCCCTGGACCCGCACAGTGAAGACAGGTCTTACTGTCATGGCTGTTTACATGAGGATTTAACAGTAGATTAGAGAGTTTTGACACCTCCAGTTGCGGTTGAAGCTGCTAACGGGAGCTAACGAAGCTAACAGCTAACGGAGCTAATTCTGCGTTAGCTTTTTAATGGAGCAACAACAACAACCACTAAACTGTCCACAGTGACCCGAGGTGGGTCTGTCCGGCTCCGGGTCCAGTCTGTCTCCCTCCCCGGCAGTTTCCTGACACCAGGACCCGGGTCTGGGAGGTAAAGTTCGCCCGTAGAAGTTGCTCGCTGCGGGCTAATGTGTGCGGAAGTTAGCGGCGCTGCAGCGGCGCAGCTGCGGCACTAACCTTGGTTATTGGCCCGCGTCGTCTGGATAAAAGCAATAAATAAGATCCGGAGGAGCCCAACACCCGGGGCCGGGGCTCTGCTGCTGCTCCAGCAGCTCGGGTCTGCTCTGGTGCTCGCCATGCTGCGGTCGGTCCGTTAGGAGGAGAACCGGACGGAGGAGCGTACTGGACCGGGGGAAGCTCCGGGGACCGGGGGTATCATAGCGGAGCCTCGAACACGGAGCGGAGCCTAGGAACTAGGTCTGGTACTGGTACTGGTGGCACTACTGGTACTGGTACTAGTAATAGTACTGTTACTGTTACTGGCACTACTGTTGCTGCTGCTTCACCTTCTTCACCTTCTTCTTCGGCTCTTCTTCCTCTTCCGCCTCATGACTGCAGCGTCACGCCCCGCCCCGCGGAGGGAGCTCACACTACAGCTGCTGCAGCCAGGCACAAACCTGCAAGCTGCAGCCAGACCTGCAGACAGACAGGCCTGCAGACAGACAGGCCTGCAACCTGTAGACAGACAGACCTGCAGACAGACAGGCCTGCAACCTGTAGACAGACAGACCTGCAGACAGACAGGCCTGCAACCTGTAGACAGAGAGAACTGCAACCTGCTGCAGACACAGAAACCTAAGCGATATCTGGAAGCAGAGAACTGCACCTTGCAGTCAGAGCAGCCTCTGCCTTAGTTAGAGAGGTGCAGCCCAACTTTATTTAAATTGCCAGTTCATTACAGTATTATCTCAATGCACTTTACATGAACAAACATAGACAAAGCCAAGCCCAACAGAACCCCATGAGCTGAAAAACTCACTGTAATGGTCAGAAACCTCGAGCAGCGCCAGCTCCGAGAGGGCGTCAGCTCACATTACCAGTTGGGTTGAAATATGCAAAGGTCCCAGGTCCACCACATCATCACGGGCAGCTCCAGAAACGACACCCAGCAGAGCTACCTGCAATGAGGAGGAAAAGCAGGATGGATGGATAGATGGATGGATGGATGAAGAACCTGTAATTTCCCAGAATGCTTTTCTTTAAGTTGTTTGGTTGTGTTTGATTTGCTTGTTTTTGTTTCAACATCCTGTCAATTATCTGTGATGGCGGAGGAAGTACTCAGACCTTATACTACTACAAAAGTACAAATATTAAGAGACAAATGCACTCTAATAAAAGTAAAAGTACCACAATACATATTCTACTTGCATAAACTTTTAAAGTACTTGCTTTTAAAAGTACTTGCTTAAGTATTGTCCTACCTTATTTCAGTAGGCTACATAGTTCATTTTATGCTCAGTCTTATGTTTTTTATCACACTGATGAGCATGACTGCTCCTTCATTGGACTGTTTTTGTGATTGGTTGTAATGAGTTATTTTGTTTCCCTTTGTCTTTGTTAATTCCTGATAAACCAGCTCAGCTGAAGGTATGAAAACACACAGACGTGGATCGCTACAGGACAGGTGAGCAGATCCAGATTACTCAATTAGTAGATAAATAATTGAACACTTTGCTTTTGCAGGAGAATCAGACCTGAACCCTGGTTAATGATTGCAGCAGAGTGGGATGACTGCTGATAACTGAAATTTATGGACAGCACTGAGGATAAATGGAGATAACGTGCCTCTGGAACATGATGAGCCTGCTGTTCTTAGACGAAGCCTCTCGGCTACGCTCCTCACGGTCGGGCCTCGGGAAATAAACTGCCGTTGATTTCTAACTGGGAGTTGTGGAAACCACATTCAGAACCTGCTGCAGGATCGTTTCCAGGCGGATTTGACCCTCAGGAAGACACTTTGACATCACCGCCACCAGAGCGAGATAACGCTCAGAAATGCAGAGCTCGTTTAATAATTACACCAGTGACAAAGGTTGGCTGCGTCCTGCTGGGCGTCACCCTTCAACTAGCAGAGCATCAGGATGTTTTCACTGAGACTCAGGCCGATCAATGATCCTACGACTGATTATCAGATACTGATATAGAGCTGAGTAAAATAACCACAAGCCTGAGATAGAAGTATTTTGCCTCAACAAACCTCTAATTTATGTCTGTACCAGCCTATAAATCCATTTATGGCGCTAAAGCAAAACAGTGACCACCTTACAGACACTGCAACAATGAAAATGCTGATTTAGTGTAGACTGACAGAAAGAGGAGAAACAAGGAGACGCAGAGAAGTTAAGACATTAAAGACAAAACTAAGCACACAGTATGGATGGGCTTACTCAACCATAAAGTAATGTCAGTGTGTAAGTGGCACATGTTTATAAGTGTGAGTCTGTGAAATAAAAGATGACTAATCAAAATATGATAACCTGGGGAGTAAATAATTAACTTATGAAATACTATTTGCCAATGGTGTAAGGTGTGTGTGCCTGTGTGTGTGTGTATGTTTATCTTTTAGTAAAGAACCACCAACAATGGACCAATGCACAGAGGAGTCTGTAGCAACAATCTTAGATAAACTTTGCTTAAAATACTAAGACTATGAGTCAGAGACGTCTCTAAAGCAGTGACTGAAAGGAGCAGGTCGTTAGTTGCCAGTAGGTACATTTAATTAACTGCATATTAAAAGTAACTACTGGATGATGCAAATGGACATGTCAGGGACATGAGCCGAGCGGTTGTAGGCACAAGGAAGTGAGACACGTCACACTTCCACAGACCACAGCCACTCATATCCGCATGCACGGCAAGCGTGAAGACCTGTTTTTAGAAATGACAACCACGTGATTTAACATCCTGTTTTATTTGTTTTTTTTGTTTTTTTACTTTTTTTAATCGAGTCTTGTCTGGTTAGTAAATGCTGCATTCCATCTCGTTGTACTCGTTGCTGACCCGTGAAGCAGGTACAGCTGCTTCATTATTCTGTCACTGTTGTTTTCAGTATAAACACGTCTGACTGTTATTTCCTGTTGTCATCAACTGCCTCCACATGAATAGATTCAGCATGCAACCAAAAATGCCTTTAGTTATTCCCTGAGGCTGAGGTTCACACAGCTCATCAGATAGACCCACAGGGCCTTATTAACACATGCATACATGTAGCTATCTACCGATTCAAAAGAGATCAGCCCACACAGATTAACAGGCATCACAGGCATTAAACATGAGCGTAAGAACTGTTTTGTTCTGCATTGTTTTTGTTTTGGCTGTTAACTACGACCTGACATTTAGCTGAGTTGATGCCTTGTGGAAGACGTGTGCAGCACTCATACGCTCCCTCACTGGTGTGTGTGTGTGTGTGTGTGTGTGTGACAGAGAGAGGGAGAGAGTGTATACTATTGGTCCAAACTCTCAAGGGTTTGAACTTTTGATCTCATCCATGCTTTCTGCATCCCTAGAAAATGGCAGAAGGATGCTTGGTCACACCAGTGATTCTGTCATTAAATGGAACGATAGAAGAGTGAGTGGGGGACGCATGCTCAGCTCGCCACCTTTAAATCATAACACTCTGTGTAATTGATGCACAAATAGAATGTGGAGGCAAACAGCAGGTCAAACTGAATTGTCGTGAGTGTCACCACACTGTCAAACACTGCAGGAAATCATCATCCTGCAGGCTTAACTCAATTTGTTAACCTTTGAGAAGGTGTTATTAAAGGATTAGAAGCTGTAAACATGTCAGTCACACAGCTCTGACCCAGATCTGTTATATCATTTCTAATTGCTCCTTCATGTTTAATAGGCCTGTGCAGTGATACCTCTGAAGATGGTCTAGATGTTCTGGAGTTAACTCACCCAACATGCCAGCACACTGCTCCTCAGGCTCCGCAGGCTCCTCAGGCTCCTCCGGCTCCTCAGGCTCCTCAGGCTCCTCCGGCTCCTCAGGCTCCTCAGGCTCCTCAGGCTCCTCAGGCTCCTGCTGCTGCAGCATCCAGGCCCAGGCTCTTCTGGGTGGATCTGCTCCCATTTAATTGAACCCTTGTATTTGTCTAATGAGTGTGGTCTGACTCTGCAAGCCTGTTTAAGCATGACAATCCAGATTTTTGTCATTTGTAATCTCATGATATTGGAAAGAAACAACCAAACACCATCTCTCTCTCCATCTTCAGGAAGCGTCTGATCACCCAGCTCACTCTGAGAGCCTCACCTACCTAACACTGGCCTTCCTCCTCTCTACTTCTATCTCCCTTAACTGGAGCATAGACTATGCTCTGTACTAGTACTGACACAGCTGTGCTTTCATTCCTCATTCATTCTCTTCATTATACTGTATGTATCTTATCATTTCATCTTGAAATGTTTTCAAAGTCCCTTATTTGATCTCCCTCATTATTGTTGTTGCAATCATTATTATAATTATTACCTTTATTGCTATTTCCATATCATAATAACTATGTTTATTTATTGGCTGCTACCAGGACCTCAGCTTCATTCTCATGAAACAGAATGGAGAGACAAGAATGGTCTTTGAATCTCTCTGTTTTTTGTGTGATGTCTGAATACTGTAGAGCAAGTTCACTTTTATGGTTTCTTTTAATTGCAATAGGATGTCATTGAATATTTTCCTCCGATATAAATCACTCTGGATTCTAGCTAAATAACTAAATGGAAATGTGAGTTTCCTGTGAGTTTCCTGTCCTGGCAGAAGCCCTTGATGCTGTGATTCCTGGAGTCACCTGCAGGAGGCAGAAACGTTTTTTTTTTGTCAGATAGGTGTCCGTCACTCCTCTATTTTTACATCTTTTTCTGCGTTGGGTAACAGTATAAAACATTGCAATCTTATGTGAAATGCGATCTCAGGTGTTGTAATTCTTGTTTAATTTAACTGATATTCACCTGGACCTTATAAAACACCATCAGCCACATTAAAGTGTTGCCTTGAATCCTTCTACCCCTCACGTCTTACACACATTTACTACATGTGCATGCATCCTCTACCCCTGCCTGCACATGTCTTTAACAGGATTCCCTGTTGTAATCACCAATATTCAGATGTTTAATTGATATAAATGTGAATTGTAGGAATCATAAAAATTCTGCCTCCGAGAGGCTCCATGACAGTCCCATTCTCTGTCGAAGAGGTGAAAGGTCAGTGTGAGCAGATCGTGTAACCCCTACAAGACTGACCCTAATTTCAAGTGGGAGCTGGAACACAAATCTGGAATAACCCTAACCCTAACCCTAACCCTAACCCTAACCCTAACCCTAACCCTAACCCTAACCCTAACCCTAACCCTAACCCTAACCCTAACCCTAACCCTAACCCTAACCCTACATAATGTGACTGTAAAGGAAAAGTGTGAGTACAAAGATTGATGTGCAGGCAGACACACATGCATGGACACATACGTGCTTGTGCAGTCCACTAATTGCAAATAGGAGCTGGAGCAAACAGGACAAGAGCGGCTGATTACAGTGCAGGTGAAATCACTCTGCTATTTGTGGATTAGGAAACAAACCAAAAACAACGAGACGATTGGTCATGTGTTGCGTGTGTGTTACGTCTCCCAACAAGAACTCACATATTTGTCCTTGAGGTTGTCGTGGCAACCGTGTGTTAGCATCTGGTGGGAGATAAACCGACCTCTCGAGTTGGTGCGAAACAATGACAAAGTGCAAGTAATCAGACCAACGTCTGATGAGCAGGACTCATCAGCACAAGAGGACGAAGAGCGGCGTGCAGGGCACTTCAGAGGGAGGGGGCACGCTCTGCAGCGCTGCTCTCTGATTCCTCATTACAGGCACGTACAGCATGTTCCATCCAGTCCATTCAGGAGCAGCATACTTCAGATGGAGGGTTTTTCATTCGCTTTCAGACACATTATGTGCACCGCGTGCTGCAGATTCCATACATGCTGCAACCTGAACTCAGTCATAAAAGAGAATGGATGAATGAAATCCATCATACAGTTTTCTTTGATTTATCTGGTTCATTGATATTCAACTTAATTTAAAGGAGACTTTACACTCTGTTTGCTGTTTCTGGCCGAGGACATAAGGCAGGTTCTAAATGCTGCTAAGAACGTGTGAATCTGAACAAGACGTAATGTGACGTAAACTCTTCCAGTTGGTTCTGGAATAGGTTCCTCCTCAGTCTCTGGTTCCTCCTCAGGTTCTTCCTCAGTCTCTGGTTCCTCCTCAGGTTCTTCCTCAGTCTCTGGTTCCTCCTCAGGTTCTTCCTCAGTCTCTGGTTCCTCCTCAGGTTCCTCCTCAGTCTCTGGTTCCTCCTCAGGTTCTTCCTCAGTCTCTGGTTCCTCCTCAGGTTCCTCCTCAGTCTCTGGTTCCTCCTCAGGTTCTTCCTCAGTCTCTGGTTCCTCCTCAGGTTCCTCCTCAGTCTCTGGTTCCTCCTCAGGTTCCTCCTCAGTCTCTGGTTCCTCCTCAGGTTCCTCCTCAGTCTCTGGTTCCTCCTCAGGTTCCTCCTCAGTCTCTGGTTCCTCCTCAGGTTCCTCCTCAGTCTCTGATTCCTCCTCAGGTTCCTCCTCAGTCTCTGGTTCCTCCTCAGGTTCTTCCTCAGTCTCTGGTTCCTCCTCAGGTTCCTCCTCATTCTCTGGTTCCTCCTCAGGTTCCTCCTCAGTCTCTGGTTCCTCCTCAGTCCCTGGTTCCTCCTCAGGTTCCTCCTCAGTCTCTGGTTCCTCCTCAGTCTCTGGTTCCTCCTCAGGTTCCTCCTCAGTCTCTGGTTCCTCCTCAGGTTCCTCCTCAGTCTCTGGTTCCTCCTTGGGTTCCTCCTCAGTCTCTGGTCCCTCCTCAGTCTCTGGTTCCTCCTCAGTCTCTGGTTCCTCCTCAGGTTCCTCCTCAGTCTCTGGTTCCTCCTCGGGTTCCTCCTCAGTCCCAACAGAGAGCAAGCTAATAATTAAAAAAAAAAATTAAACTATTTCAGTCCCAACAACTGATAGGACTTTCTTTGTATTTCTTTGATTTTCTTTTTACTTTTTGAGTAGAATTCTCGAAATCCGGCTGTTTGTTTGTAGAACAACTCAAATTCAGGAAATGAACAACAATGTGGTGGAAAACTATAAAGAATATCATGGTCAAGAGTGAAAGGAGAGCAGTCAGATAGGAGACAAACGGTGAGGTCAACTAATACAGAGACGTGCTGCACAGTTGGGGGTAGGAACCGCTGTAGATACTTCGTGTTCAGACAGAGTTAGTGGGACTGTTAGAGTCCCAACATTTCATACAATAAATCCCCTGGACGGCTGAGATCTGAGTCCTGGCTGACTTCATTTGTAGACTTTTGTGGACTCTTTTCTCCAATACCATTTAAAGCAAACAACACACGGGAGAGTAGACAGAAGTCCTCGATATTCAAATCCAAGTCTGATTAATGCAGATGGAGGCTGGCACACGGGACACCATTGTTGCACTGTGTCACAGGGCTCAGTGGGAAAGCCGGGGTTTAGGATGCAGTAATTACCATGCACCTTCTGGCAGAGATGTAAAGAGGCTTTGAGCCTCAGCGCTCCACGCACCTGGAGACGCTGCTGAGCCTGAGCAGGCCACGCAGCCTGCACACACTGATCCACACACACTGGAGCAGCATGCAGCATCTGCCTGGAATCAGCCTCTCTCAAACAAAACATGCAGGGCTGAAAGCACATCATGTGGGATTACATGGAGAGAGTGTTTGACAGTAACACACAAATGTTATACACAGCCCTCACAAAGTGCTTTACAATCAGAATAAAATCAGAAACAGAACCCGGTTTACTGCCAGCTCGGTTTTGCATCTTGTGCAGCTGAGACAGACACAACACAGTGAAGCTAAAGTAACGACAGGGTAAAACATGCAGCGGGAGGCAGAGCACAACACAGAAATAGAGCTTTATTAATAAGGCAGCACACCGTCTGAGCAAGAGGGTTTCCAGGTGCTGTGTAAGCGCCTTGGCAGTTTTCTCTGTTTCTATTAAAGGACAACAACATAGGACTGTTCCAGGGTTAATTCCCTCCAGAGCCTGAGCCCTCTGCCTCAGCCGAGCCCCCTCTGACTGCACGGACCCTGCTGACCGTGGACGTTTCTACAAGCAGATGTGAAGCAGATCTCCTGATCACGACCTGCTTGTGTAAAAAAAAGTAGTGTAACTGTGAGTCAGACAGCAGGACGTGAAACAACTGAACCTGCTCAAGTCACCACAACCATGAGGGAGCATTAGGAGGCTGAAATAGGTACTCAGGTCTAATCTGGGATTAGCAGCAGTGCCGTATATTGCCAAGGGATTTCTCTTTTAACCTCTTGGCTTTGGGGGATGCAGAGGAGGGGCTGGGGGCAGTTTGATGACATCAGGACGTTTCTCACCAACCAGACTGTCGGAGCTGCGGACGCATCGTGTTCTTCAGCCGAACCTGCTCATTGTGCAGTGAGCGAGGGAGTGCTTGAGACATGGAGAGAGGACTAACCTGCTAAGTCCTTTATCTTAGCTCAGCTTTACAGTCTGGTGATGGGGACATGGAAAAACTGCTGCGATATCTGTAAAAAAAAAACCTGTCTCTGCTCACACAGTAATGCTGTTCACACTGCATAGACTAATATGTAAACAGTTCTGTAGAAGTAATAGTACACAGATACTTCAAAAGGCTTGAGGCACTGAAAGAACTGAAACGTGGCTCATGTCTGTGTCCCATTATTGTCTATTCTCATATGGGATTATTGATTGTGTTGCTCTTTGTTCTAATTTGATCCTTAATTGACTTATTGGTTTAACTTTAGGGAACAACATGTTTGTATTTCACAAGCTCATTATGTTACATTGTGTGCTATAGAAGTACTATAATAATGTTTAACTGATTTAGCTGATAACAGAATTAAACTAAATGTCAATAGAATTTTAATTAGAAATGTAATAAAAAAGACAGACAAGAATATGAAAATATAAAAATATAGACATTAATGAAAGCATTTAGGTAAAGGTGAAAAATACAACATGTCTCTGGATGAAAAGTACTGAAAACAGTCTAACAGACACAAATATCTTAATAAATGTAATGTAAAGGAAAAAGTCAAATATTTCTCAATGTGCTGTTAATAAGGTGTGAAAATACTTCATTACGTCACAGCTCAGACCAGAACTGATCACAGACCTCTCCTCCTCCTCCTCCTCCTCCTCCTCCTCCTCATCTCCTCCTCCTCCCCCCCAGCTGAGCCGCCTCCCACCACGCTCTGCCTCCCTCCCGCTCTCTCCTGCTGCTGCACAGATACAGGATGGGAACTATTTTCCTGGGAGAAATTACTGAATATTGCAGCTCTGAAGATGGGACTACCCGGCTGTGATTGGAGGGGAGCTGCTGGTTTGTCTCGCTTACAGTCAGTGTGAAGAGGCTCCAACCAGGTGAGAAGAGAGACAGGCAATAGTTAGGCAGGATTCAGATACAATAACTAAAGAACAGTGCTGACAGGATCATTGAAAAGTCAAGAAATGTTCTCTGTCTTTCTTATTTGTATGTCTAGATGGTAATGTAAATCCCTAGTGATGCTTCCCAGGCTCTGATGTTGTTAGAAATGTCTAAAACTCACTGGTCAGCTGAGATGTGCAGGAGCTTGTTGACATGGATTTTAAAGCTTTTTCTAATGGACGTGTGGATGTGTCTGTGTTGAGGAGACCTGAGCTCGTATCAGGTTGTCTTGTAGTGAATATGTGCTAATGTGAAGACCAGCTCCAAGCCTCTTAGTGAGTCCTGACGCCTGGAGCAGCCGAGCAGCTAATCCGCACAACACAAACAATCATCATTTAAAAGCTGCTTTTACCAGCAGCAACCTGAAGACTCTACCCAGACCTGCCTCATGTCTGAGGCCAGAGAGCTGTGGGACTGCAGCTGTGTAGCACTCTGTCACGGACTCAGGCAGAGATTCAAAGGTCTCCATGTGTTTTTCTGTCAACACACCTGAGTCCTGCTGTTGCATCTGAAGGGGAGAGTGTGTGGAAACAGGCAGCAGCTGAGGTGATGTAACTGAGCGTCAGCACCGCTGCTGTTACCTTCTGTCACCCTTGAAGCGCTGATTCTCAGAGTGATTTAATTTAGTGGGGGTTGTTAACTCCCAGGTATTAGCTCTAATCTACATGTGAGCACGTGTTACAACCAGCGGTGTAACCCACAGATCGATGACTACTTTACAAAAAGCAAAACAACAGCAGCAGGTGGAGCAGCAGATCTGTGGCGCTGGGTCTGAGCAGAACATGGACCCACGAAGCCAGGACGTGACGGCCTGTCTGCTGCAGCCACGCACCCCTCCACCTGGTCTTTAAGTGGAACCCTAATGCACTTACCTGCTGTATGCAAGGCCCAACATAGCCAGCGGAGTCCACCTGTAAGCCATAGCTTAGTTATTTTAAAGATCGTTCACAGAGAAAGGGCACTGATCCTGTTTAGTGTTAACGACATTATGAGGATGTATTTTTAGATGTTACTCTCAGACAGACGGTGAAACGTGGCGTTCTGAGGTCTGGATCAACAACGTGGCAGATCTGAGAGGGAGCACACTGCTGCTGTTGTGATACAGCAGGTCCAGTTTCTTCATAACCACATTCACAACAACAGGACCAAAGAACGATCGGCCAATCAGTGGCACGAAAAAGTGCAGATTTAGAGTCTGGCAGTGACTGGGACAGTATGTCTGTTGTTCTCTGGTGTTAACATAGAAGCTATGGAAGACTGGTTCCATTGGAAATGCCTCAGAGGATTTCTGTTTGAGGCTGTGGGAATATTACGCTCTGTTTCTGCACAGACCTGGCCTCTTTCATGCTGATCTGGCAACCACTAAGAGGTAAATACTGTAAGTGGAGTGATGCAGGTATGTAGTGATATTCCACATCCAGCCTGATACGTTGGAGCCAGAATCAGAGAAGGAACCAGGAACCGAGGAGGAACCAGAGACTGAGGAGGAGCCAGGAGCAGAGACACTGACATTTCACCAGAACCTGAAAAGCAAACAGTCCTGTCCTCCATGTCCTCACCTACCTGAACAGGCAGCTGCACACTCAGTGTTCTGGAGGTGGGATCACATGATGTCTCTGTTCAGTTTCGTAGCTGTGCATTATGATTCTTTGGACCTGTCTTGCATCTTTGGCCTGGGACAGATTGTTGTCTTTCGACAAACCTGAGGGAACAGTGGTTGTCCTCCCCAGGTCTTTAAGGTCAGGGAGCGAGGGAGGGGAAGTCAGCTTGTGGTTGGGACTGCTTGTGTTGCATTTGGTTTGTGTGACTCCTGCCTCACGCGTCTCCTCCTGCTCCAGGCTCCACAGCCCGGACTCATCCACAACATGGCAAACTGCAGCGAAGCCTCGCCTCTGAGGTCGTCCTCCCACATGCTGGATGAGGATCTACCTGGCGTGGAGAACGGAGACTGCAGGTCAGAGCCTCACTGAGATGCACTCACAGACCAGGGTCTGATTTCCTTGTTGTTGCCTGACATCGCTGACGTGGCCCTCTGTCTTCCAGGACTCACTCTCTCTGTGGAGGCTCATCGCTGTCCTCTCAGCCCCACAGAGACATGTTCAGAGGAGCTGGGGTGATGGCCAGGTAAACTGCTGAAGATGCTAGGTGGTGCTGAACAGTGGTAGAGAGAACAGGTAGAACTGGCACAGAACTGAGGTTCCTCCTCCTCCGTTGTGTTCTGAAGTCAGATTTAAAAGCATTTAAATGTGAAAACAGTGAAAACAAACCAGGAGCTTCTCACCTGTTGCTGCTGCTGCTGTAGTCAAGGGTCAGAAACCTTCTGCTTGTGTCAACTTCATTAATATCTACTTTTTCATTT
Source organism: Karalla daura (assembly GCA_029224185.1). NCBI lineage: Eukaryota > Metazoa > Chordata > Actinopteri > Chaetodontiformes > Leiognathidae > Karalla > Karalla daura. The sequence goes on from CM055194.1 coordinate 25,496,324, forward strand.
TGATTTTAGTAGAAAGTGGCATTTTTTAAAATCTGGATTGGTGACAAAAAGCTTCTTAGTTGCAACAGGTTTTGAAGTGTAAACCAGCTGTTTCCAAGCTGTTGGTTTGAGGCAACAGAAGTCAAAAGTCCAAAACTGAAGAACAACACAGAGCTGTTCTTGTCTCAGCTCCATCACTGAGAATGGCTCAGCAGATGTGGAACAACATCTGCAGCAGCAACATCAGCCAAACTGCCTCAGTGTTGAGGGAGATCTTGAGAGGCTGTTTGGATCATTTCTCCCTGTTCTCCCGTGTTAACGTAGAAGCTATGAGCTCTGGTTCCATCAGAGCAGAGTCTGTTCTACATCCTGTTTGTAGCAACCACACGCAGGCTGTGCTCTGACTGGATGTGTCTCCTGCACTCACACAACTGATCACTTGACTTGACTTTCCTTGCTCTGCGTACCCTTGGTGTGGGGGGTGCTCTGGTTTTTTAGCTGCTCTTCTTCGTGATGAAGTTTCAGGACCTGCTGAACGTTGCTGGCTGTGAATAAACAGCTGAGATTGACCAAACAGAAGGAAGAAGCAGTTTCCCCTCTGTCTGCTCTAGGCATCAGCCTGTTCCTCAGATCCTAGCCTCCTCCACCCTTATTTCCACCTTCTTGTGATGTTAGTTGTGACTGCTAGTCTAGCTGGGTGTCACCTTGTCCCCCTCTCCCGCCTGCTAACCTTCCAGGCTCTCTTACTTCTTCTTCATGCTGTGGAACTGGACGTCCCACAGAGTCCACCCCGAGGCCGAGAGACACGACTCCTTCCTGGAGCGCTTCAGAGGCCCCGACCTCAAAGACGCACCGAGCCGAGAGAGCGACGCCCAGTCTGTGGGCGACAGCCTCCGCAAGAGGAAGTAAGTTCTGCAGGGGGGGGGAGCGCGGGGGGGGGGGGGGGGGGGGGGGGGGGGTCACTCTGTTCACAGTGTTCACAGTGAGGTGGACTCGGTCACACAGGGGTAAAGGCACAATCAAAACTTTGGTTTCTTCTGAAAACCAGAGCAAAGCAAGCATCAAGTGTATAGGTGCTAGATAAGGCCGAGGACACTGAGGACATGTCCCCACCACATTTTGTCTTTAACAGTTTCGTCTCCACCTCTTTTTAAAATGTTAATCACCTGATAACAAACTTTATTAATGAAGAAGTAATGTTGCTGTCCCGTGAGGTGTGTTCAGGGACCATCAGATAAGATACACACCAGACAGACCTACAGAATCCTCCCAATCAGATCTGACTCCACACATCTACACAGTGGCCACGGCTCAGCTGCGACAGGATTAAAGCAAAATGTTGAAAGTTCGAATTACAGAATATGACCCCAAAAAGAAGAAGACAAAGTCAGTTCATTGTTATCAGTGGTGTGAGGGCGAGAGGACCCACGCTGACATCAAACATGTTTCAAAGGGTGAAGAGAGAACATTTGTCATCATGAGAGTGAACACTCTGCACGGGAGGTTCCCACATGTCGTAGCTGGCTCGGCTCACTGAGCTCTAGCCTCTCACCCTGCCAACGTCTTGTCCTTGATCTCTTTCTTGAAGTCTTGCCAACAAGTGGCCGCTGGCTGCTTACAACATGAACAACTGCAACAACACAGACGAGTAAGTGTGTTCCTGCCTCACAGGCCGGGCTGGCCGTGCTGTCTTCTAGTTGCAGAGTAGAAGTAACCGAGTAGAAACTCAAAGCTCCAAGCCTCCCTTTTTGTGCTTCCTCCTCCGCTGGATGCCCCAGACCTCTGCTCCCTCTGGCTAGTTCCTTGCTGTGGGTTGTGATGCCGGTCGTACTGATTTTATCTGAACACACGTTGTGACTAAGACTAGTCAACAGCAGAAGGAGACAGGATCTGCATCGACCTGCATCACATCTTCCAGCTGACCCTCCTCCTGACCTCCCTCCCTGGTCTGCTAGAGCCCTGAATGCCCCTGGTAGTCCTCCTGCACAACCCTTAAAAACTCCATTTGTGGTCCTCAGCAAAAAAGAGGACAAAAAAGAGGAGATTAAAAAAGATGAGAAAAAGGAAGAGGAGAAAAAGGATGAGAAGAAAGACGGGGACAAGAAGGAGGAGGAGAAGAAAGATGAGAAGAAGGACGAGAAGAAAGACGAGAAGAAGGACGAGAAGAAGGATGAGAAGAAAGACGATAAGAAGGATGATAAAAAGAAAGAAGAGCCACCGTGAGTATCAGCAACCAGTCGCTCTGTGGCAGGGATCTTTGGCTCCAGATCAACTCTTCACTCTCAGTCTGTGTTCAAACAATCGCTGAAGTCAGCAGCGAGATCACGTGAGGCTGCGTTCCTTTCAGGAAGGAGGTGTGGATCATGGATCCAGCTACAGACATGTACTACAAGTGGCTGACAGTCATCGCAGGGCCTGTGTTCTACAACCTGATGATGATCGTAACGAGGTAAGCTAACGAGACGCGCTTCGGCGCCTCAACACTGGGCTCGCCACATGTAACGCACGCCTCCCTGCTCCTCCAGAGCCTGCTTCAACGACCTTCAGGACACATACACCAAGCTGTGGATCGTCCTGGACTACAGCGCTGACCTGATCTACTACGCAGACTCGTTCGTCAGATCCAGAACAGGTCGGCTGCAAGAAAACATCTGCAGCACTTTGATTCAAAACTGTAGTTTCTATTGTCATTCAGGTCTGCACATGAGTTGAAATGGGTCTGAGAAATATGTAAGAAAATAGCGCAAACAATAAGAAATAAAGGTAATCTCACAAGGCAGGCTAAACACAAGAAGTACAGACAAATAAAAACACACCATGCTTTGAGCGTCCACCGTGTCTGCTGTGCTGCTAACGTGCTGCTCTGCCCTCAGGTTACCTGGAGCAGGGTCTGCTGGTCAAAGACACCAAGAAGCTGAGGAGTAAATACAAGACAACCTCTCAGTTCAAATACGACATGATCTCCATGATTCCCACCGACCTGCTGTTCCTCAAGTTCGGATACAACAACCCGGAGTTCAGGTTCAACCGACTCTGCAAAATATCCCGACTCTTCGAGTTCTTCGAGCGGACGGAGACCAGGACCAGCTTCCCCAACATGTTCCGAATCAGCAACCTCGTGCTTTACATCCTGATCATCATCCACTGGAACGCTTGCATGTTCTTCGCCATCTCTAAAACCATCGGCTTCGGCTCCGACACCTGGGTCTATCCCAACATCAGCCACCCGGAGCACGGCCGCCTGGCCAGGAAGTACATCTACTCGCTGTACTGGTCCACGCTGACGCTCACCACCATCGGAGAGACGCCGCCGCCCGTCAGAGACGTCGAGTACCTCTTCGTCATCTCCGACTTCCTCACCGGAGTCTTGATCTTCGCTAGTATCGTCGGTAACGTCGGTGCCATGATCTCCAACATGAACGCCTCCCGAGCGGAGTTCCAGGCCAAGATCGACTCCATCAAGCAGTACATGCAGTTCAGAAAGGTCACCAAGGACCTGGAGGCCAGAGTCATCAAGTGGTTCGACTACCTGTGGACCGAGAAGAAGACGTGCGACGAGAAGGAGGTGCTGAAGAACCTCCCGGACAAGCTGAAGGCCGAGATCGCCATCAACGTCCACCTGGACACGCTGAAGAAGGTCCGGATCTTCCAGGACTGTGAAGCCGGGCTGCTCATCGAGCTGGTGCTGAAGCTGCAGCCGCAGGTGTTCAGCCCCGGCGACTACATCTGTAAGAAGGGCGACATCGGCCGCGAGATGTACATCATCAAGGAGGGGAAGCTGGCGGTGGTGGCCGACGACGGCGTCACGCAGTTCGTGGTGCTGAGCGACGGCGCCTACTTCGGAGAGATCAGCATCCTGGGCATCAAAGGCAGCAAGGCGGGCAACCGCAGGACGGCCAACATCCGCAGCGTGGGCTACTCCGACCTGTTCGCCCTGTCCAAGGACGACCTGATGGAGGCGCTCACCGAGTACCCCGAGGCCAAGAAGGCGCTGGAGGAGAAGGGGAAGGCCATCCTGATGAAGGACAACCTGATCGACGAGGCCGTGGCCAACGCCGGCGCCGACCCCAAAGACCTGGAGGAGAAGATCAGCAAGCTGCAGGGAAACCTGGACGACATGCAGACCAAGTTTGCCAAGCTGATGGCGGAGCTGACGTCCAACCACACCCGCATGAAGCAGCGCGTCACCGACATGGAGGGCCGGGTGAAGTCCATGCGGCCCGAGGATCTGACCGAGGTCGTGGCCGACAAAGACAAAAAGGTGCAGTGAGGAGGGAGAGGCGCTCCGCGTGTAGGCCGGCGTGCTGATGTGCGTGTACGTGTGTGCGTTACCACCATCGTGACGTGTCAAACTGTGCATGCAGCAGGTGCATGTCTGTGTGTCTCTGCACGAGTGACGCCATGAGACAGGAATAACACAACAGACTCTTCAGAGCCTTAGGGTAACGGTTGCGGTTTTCTGATTACTACTCCTGACATGTTGTCCTGAACATATTGATCTACCTGTGACCTGTGAGCTTAAATACGTGAGCGCATCATAAAGCGACTGCAAAATGTATTTGATACTGTATGTGGACAAAATAAAACCCAAATGTTTTTCAGTGTTTTTGATTTACCAGTAAACACTATCGGTTGTAAAATGCAATGTTATATGCAAATAAACATTCAAATGTTAATATAATGGATCATGTATTCGGGTCTTTTCTCGATGACTCTGCATTTACTGATTTTTAAGCTCCTGAAACACATCGACGTCTCCAGGAAGAATCAAGATTTAAACACAAAACCATCAGATGTGTTTGCAGGACGAGCCAGGGCAGACCGCAGGCTCAGAGCTGCTGCTAAACCCAGGACGGACCACAAGAAATATTCTGATGTTTCAGTGGTCTGATATCATACAAATAACTCTATTTCCCACAGATGAGGTGGATCAGTAATATGGGACAGAGGACATTGATCTCTTGTATTTAAAGTTAAGATTATTGGGCAGTGATCATGTGACAGACGTCGAACATGTTGTGGAATTCTGTGAAACAGGCGCACAAGATCATTTTAGAAAAAGCCACATTATGTATGAGCTTGTTTGTTTGCTTGACTTATTTTTAGGTGTACGTTGAGCACATTCAGGGCTGCCGGAGTCTGACTGTGACTAAACCACCTGAGGGTGAATTGTAGTGATAAACTATTGAGAGGTTGGAGGTGGTGGAGAGCCCAGCTTCACGTGTGAGGCAGTCAGAGACTGGCAGCAGCAGCCACTCAGCTCTGACTCTGCCAACATGTGGAGAAAAAACACTGATTCTGAGGAGACTGTCAGCTCATCAGATTATTCATACAGAACAGTTTCACAGTCAAATCCTGCCATGCAACATCAATGACAAATGCTGTGGATTCTTTGAAGCATTTATTTCACTTTGCATAATAATTGCTTTACATTAGTTTCACATTATCTGCACATTCTTAATGTACCTGAGATATTTGGCCAAATAAAACACTTCATGTGACTGGTAGGCATCGCACATGTGGAAATGGCACCTCTGAAAGTGCACTCTCACACTTCCTGGAAGGGCAAACAGACACTCTGCTCTCAGGATGTGAAAGTTTGAGCGACATGTGAATCCTGCCGAGCTGTTGAAAGCACTCTGGTCGGTTCAGTGTTTCAAAGCCAGCCTCAGTTCACCTGGAAGCAACAGGCACGACACACAACCCGTGGAAACAGCACTTTAAAGGAGACCTAGAGCGCTTCAGTGGAGTCTGCTCTGGGCTTAACATAGAAGCTATGAACTCTGGTTCCATCACAAATACTTAATCACAAAGACAGTCTATCTTGAGTTTTCAGCCCTTTAACAATCCTGTTTGTAGCTGTGGGAAAATGACGCTCTGTTTCTGCTCAGATCTGGCTCCTTTCATGCTGATCTGGCAACCACTAAGTGGTAACTGGAGCATTGCTGCTGCTATGGAGCGATGCGTCCACTGATATGTTGGATCCAGAGTCAGAGGAGGAACCAGAGACTGAGGAGGAACCTGAGGAGGAACCTGAGGAGGAACCAGGAGCAGAGACACCACAAACTGAAAGCCAAACGGCTGCACACGCTGTGCTGTCCTCTGGGGGACAGGGGGCGCTGCAGCCCGTCTCACTCATGTATTTTCACGTCTCGTTGCGTCTCTATCCAGATTCCCCTCCATAAATGGGGACGTGGCCATGTCTGAGAGGCTGCTGAGCGTTTTCTGTCCAGGTCTCCTTTAAAGTGAAGCAGAGTGGTCAGGACAGAAAAGGCTTCAGGTCAACGTCCGGCACTGACAGCCGTGACCAGGGAGCACCAGGAGGCCGTCCCAGAGGCCCAACACTGCAACACCACAAACAAGCTCAGAGAAAACACAAACCAAGTCAATAAATAAATATACTGCATGTGCTGGCACTCACTGAAACCCTGTGTGTAAGTGCACTTTCACAGTTTCACAAATCAAACTTTGTTCATTTTATGCCCAAAACAAAAACACACAGGAAGAACTCGACCACTGGAGTGCTGCCGCACTCTTTGGGAGACGAGCGCTCAGTGAAGACTCCGAGGAAGCTGAAAGGCCGACGTGGAGCAGGAAGCTTGTTAGGCACGGGTTATTGCAGCGTGTGGTTTCATGTCACCTCCCTCTCGTCCTCGTGTCGTCTGCTGTTGATGAGACGCAGCCAGGACAGAGCTCAGCGAGCCGCTACAGCATCCCGAAGCCTTTGGCGTAGGTGATGGCCTTGAGGAGCCGCTCCCTCAGCTTCTCCTTGGACGAGTACTCGGGCAGCAGCAGGGCGTTGAAGCAGGTGTGGGAGGTGGGCAGCCTGGGGGGAGCAGCACACGCATGAGGCCCCGCACCCCCGGCCTCTCCTCTGTGAGGCGGGGAGAGGGCAGCCTACCTGTCTGTGTCGGAGCCGTTCTTAGCGATGATCATCTTCAGCTTGGCCAGCCCCCCCACCGGCGCTCGGTCCGTGCCGGTGGTGAACTGCAGGAACAGCCTCTTCTGCTCCTCCCCGAACGAGTGGATGGTTTCCCAGAAGTCTCTGAAAGCGAGAGGAGCAGAGCAGGGTCAGAGCAGGAGCAGAGCAGGAGAGGGGCAGGAGAGGGGCAGGAGAGGGGCAGGAGCAGAGCAGGAGCAGAGCAGGAGCAGAGCAGGGTCAGAGCAGGAGCAGAGCAGGAGCAGAGCAGGAGCAGAGCAGGAGAGGGGCAGGAGCAGAGCAGGAGCAGAGCAGGAGCAGAGCAGGAAAGGGGCAGGAGCAGAGCAGGAGAAGAGCAGGAGCAGAGCAGGAGCAGAGCAGGAGAGGGGCAGGAGAGGGGCAGGAGCAGAGCAGGAGCAGAGCAGGAGCAGAGCAGGGTCAGAGCAGGAGCAGAGCAGGAAAGGGGCAGGAGCAGAGCAGGAGCAGAGCAGGAGCAGAGCAGGAAAGGGGCAGGAGCAGAGCAGGAGCAGAGCAGGGTCAGAGCAGGAGCAGAGCAGGAGCAGAGCAGGGTCAGAGCAGGAGCAGAGCAGGAGCAGAGCAGGGTCAGAGCAGGAGCAGAGCAGGAGCAGAGCAGGAGCAGAGCAGGAGCAGAGCAGGAGCAGAGCAGGGTCAGAGCAGGGTCAGAGCAGGAGCAGAGCAGGAGCAGAGCAGGGTCAGAGCAGGAGCAGAGCAGGAAAGGGGCAGGAGCAGAGCAGGAGCAGAGCAGGGTCAGAGCAGGAGCAGAGCAGGAGCAGAGCAGGAGCTGAGCAGGAGCAGAGCAGGAGCAGAGCAGGAGCAGAGCAGGAGAGGGGCAGGAGAGGGGCAGGAGCAGAGCAGGGTCAGAGCAGGAGCAGAGCAGGGTCAGAGCAGGGTCAGAGCAGGAGCAGAGCAGGGTCAGAGCAGGAGCAGAGCAGGAGCAGAGCAGGAGCAGAGCAGGAGCAGAGCAGGAGCAGAGCAGAGGAGCTCGCTCTTTCTCTCAGAATAACTCCTCACACAGTCGAGCTGCAGCAGCTCATAACTAACTCATCTAATATCAGTTGGTTGATTTGAGCCTTTAAAGCTGTTTTTGAGTGTGATCAAGACATAATGTTAAATTCTGTGGTATCAGCCTCTTCAGACTGAAGACTTTCTGGTGTCAGTCATCAGTGTCTGTCGGTGTACAGGCCTAACAACGGACCGAGACATGGAGAAACTCTGGGACGGACTGCACGTCGTGTGAAGCAGCTCCCTCCCTCTCTCTGCACTTTATTTCATTATTATATGTCATTATTATCAGGCTGCGTCTCACTGGTCTCTGAGCAGCTTCAGCCAGTCAGTGTCGACCAGGGAACAGAGAACCAAACGCCCCGTCTGCAGCACCAGAGCTACAGCCACACCCGGTGGTGAAACCACCAACTACAACTACATTTGCAAACTGAGGAGACTCAGTCAGAAGCAACACTCAGCCCTCCCAGGAGCTTCTGCAGCTGAGGCTTCGTCTCGTGGGGACTGACACATCCACAGAGGAGCAGGGTGGACGTCTGCAGGGGTCGCTGCTGCCGGGCTGCGTCCCTCACACTCACCTGATGATCTGACTGTCTTTGCTGTAGCCTCCATCGTATTCTGTCGTCTTCTCAAGAGCTTCAAAGTCCAGTTTCTGCAACAACACGTTCCTGCATCAGTCACTGCACTCGACAGCCAGAGCGGCTGAGGCGAGGCTGAGGAGCCGCTCACCCTGCTGCCACAGATGAGCAGCTCCACCTCCTCCGGCCGGAACAGATACTTCAGCGGAGACTCGTTGGTCACCATGAGGAAACCCTTCTTGAAGGCTCTGAACTGTGTCTCCACGCTCTTGTTGAGGATGTACTCAGTGTACAGCTCCACGAACTCCTGCAGGCCACACAACACGTTACTCACACCAGTTTATACTGTTTGTTCATGTAAAGAGTTTTGACCTTTAAATACATCTGAAACTAACCATGAACCCTGTGATTGGACACCTGGATCTACAGGCAGCTAGAGAGAGCTGGAAACAGCCACTGACAGCTCTAACTGATCTGGAGGAACGGGGTGGAGCACGCTCAGAGCTGCTGGGGCGTTCCAGCAGCTACACGTGTGTTTTCAGCCCATGTGTGAAGCTCCTGCAGCTCCTCACCTGTCGGTTCTCTGAGGTCACAGGGATCTGCTCTCCGTCCTCCTTCAGCTCGTATAAGACCGGGCTCCCGAACAGATCTGTGTGAGAGATCTGGAAGGTGAGCATCATGTCATCCTTCACGTTTCCGGAATATTCTAGCAGCTCCTTCAGACTCTGGTAGAGAACCTGCAGGAAAACAGAGGTTTCAGGAGGTCTGGAAGGGGCTTTATTTCACTTGAGTAACATGTTCACTGTGACTGTGTTTATGAGTGGAGGGAGTCAGTGTACTGGGTGTGAGTCGGACAGGTCCTCGTAGGTCCCCTTCTTCCCCATCAGCTTCCTGTAGACCACCATGGGGAAGTGGACGTCCAGGATGCAGTTGTTGTAGATGGCGAGGCCCAGGACCAGTCCCACCAGCGTGTACTGAGCCTCGTTCTCCAGGGACGACGAGTTGAACCAGAACAGCTTGGTCTGGTCGTCGTAGGTGAACATTCCTGAGCAGAGAGACACAGGCTGGGGATCAGATCAGCTGCTCTCTGCTCAGGCTTCAGACCGCCCGAGGCCTGAGGAGCAACCTGAGGATGGAACGTCTGAGATCAAAGCAAAACGTAGAAGCTGATAACGTGTTGACCATCTCCAGAACATCGCTGCTGCTTTAGTCGTCTTTAAGCTGAAACCTCCCTCCCTCTCTTCCTGCTTTCCTCTCTTTTCTGAGAGATATTTTTGGTTTGGAGCCTGTCCTTCACACTCCACTCAGAAACACTTCCTGTGGTGGCGTTACCACGGCAACGAGCCGACACCAGGAAGTGGCTTCAACTGCCTCCGATTCCTCCTGCAGCCAAACAGTCTGACGTTTGAAAGGAGAACCGAGTAGAATAGTATAGAAAACAATAGAGTAGAGTAGAATAGAAACAATAGAGTAGAGTAGAATATAAACAATAGAGTAGAGTAGAATATAAACAGTAGAGTAGAATAGAATAGAAACAATAGAGTAGAGTAGAATAGAAACAGTAGAGTAGAATAGAATAGAAACAATAGAGTAGAGTAGAATAGAAGCAGTAGAGTAGAATAGAATAGAAAGCTGTTATTTCAGCTTCATTGGCAACCACACAGAGGCTTCACTCCTTTTGCTCCACAGCATCAACAGCCTGTCTAATGCATTGTAGTCTATTTCATTAGTGCTTGTCTGTATTTTGGTGTCCACACATATATTTTGTACTGTATGTAACGATGAAGGTACATCATGGAGAAGTACATAAATACTCATAATTACATGGATAAAAAATCTAAAACCTGGATGGCCACTCACATGACCGATCATGTGACACGTGTGTTTTTCTGCCACGTTTACAAAGCTCAGGTTTCTCTATGAATGCAGACTGAAGATGTTTTAGAGCCTGAACTTTACTCATCATTAAACACAGCCAACCCAGCCCCCCCTGTCTCAGTTAACATTAATCATATAATATATAAATATAGAAAATCAAAAGGGAACTGGGTTTGTGCCTCACCGATGTCGGGATTGAAGATTTCCTCCAGGACCAACTGGAAGAACTCCTTGGAGACTCCTCCCTCGTCCACTCCCTGCTCCCCCACAAACTCCACAAACAGCTGCTTCTTCAGGTCGGAGGGGTTCTCCATGGAGATCATCTCCAGCTGCAACACAAGGTTGTCTGTTTGACTCCACACAAAGACCAGGGCGTGCTCTGAGAAGACAGCTCTGAGCAGACAGCTCTGAGCAGACAGCTCTGAGCAGACAGCTCTGAGCAGAGCTCTGAGCAGACAGCTCTGAGCAGACAGCTCTGAGCAGAGCTCTGAGCAGAGCTCTGAGCAGAGCTCTGAGCAGAGCTCTGAGCAGACAGCTCTGAGCAGACAGCTCTGAGCAGAGCTCTGAGCAGACAGCTCTGAGCAGACAGCTCTGAGCAGAGCTCTGAGCAGACAGCTCTGAGCAGAGCTCTGAGCAGAGCTCTGAGCAGAGCTCTGAGCAGAGCTCTGAGCAGACAGCTCTGAGCAGACAGCTCTGAGCAGACAGCTCTGAGCAGACAGCTCTGAGCAGAGCTCTGGGACTCACCCGGACCAGGGCGTCGTCGATGATGTGGTCTCTGCGTACTTTGAGCTTCAGGTAGGGGTTGGGCTGCTCGCCCTGCACCATGCTGTAGAGCGCCGTGAGCCGCCGCTCGCTGTACATGCGGATCCTGTTGTCGTAGTAGAGGCCCTGGCTCTTGGTGACCACGTTGAGGATGAAGGGGCAGCTCTGGAAGGAGAACTTGGTCTCTGCGTCCACCTTGAAGAAGGTGAAGTCCTTGTCCATCTCCACCACCTCGTTCAGCGACTCGTTGATGAAATCCTCGAAGGGCATCAGAGGTTTCCTGCTGTCCACGGCTCTCACCCCCAGCTCCTTCTCCAGAGGATCCACCCGAGGTCCCTTCTTGTAGAGGCGCTCCTCTCCCAGCAGCTCGTGCAGCGACACCTCGTCCTCTTCGTCCTGCTCCTCCTCCTCGTTGTGCTCGGTGTCCAGGTCTCCTCCCTGGAGGCTGGCGTAGAACACCACCTTCAGACACTGCGTGGCCGCCACCACCGTCTCGTCGTCGTTCACCAGGTTCTCGCCGTCGTACTCGTTGCTGACCACGGTGAAGGTGATGAGCTGCTGGAAGGTCTCCATCATGCGGCGGACGTGAGGAAGGTCGTAGGAGGACCAGAGCCTGGAGAGGCGGGCCAGCGCCGCCACCGGCAGCTTGCTCATGGCTTTGCAGAACTGCGGCAGCGCCACCTCCAGGTACTCGGGGCTGTGCAGGTTACTGTTCTCCATCACGATGATGAAGATGTTCAGGTAGTCGGGGTTGGTCTCGTACGCGTCCAGGTACTCCAGGTCCAGCTCCATGTTGGGCGTCAGGTAAATGAGGGCGTTGACCAGCGCCGCCTCCACCTGCTCGATGGCCAGGAGCCGCTCGTAGACCCTCCTCACGGCGCAGACGTCCACCGTCACCTCGCCAGGCTGCTCTTCACCGCCTGCTGCTGCAGACGCCTGCGCCTCCTCCTCCTCCTCCTCCTCGGACGTCTTCCTCTCCTGCTCGTCTGGGTCTGTGGGGGCCTGGGGCTCCTTCTTCCTGAAGCTGCTGAGCAGAGCGTCCACGCTGGAGAACACTCTGCCCACCACACGCACCAGGGAGGAGTAGTCTCCTTCCTCCTCACAGACGCTCAGGATCATGCAGACCGTCTTCTCTGTGAGGTGGTGAACATCTGGGAGCAGAGAGGAGAGGAGAAAAACAGTAGGAAGTCTGTCAGACAACTTCAGCTGCTTCACAGTCCTCACAACACCACGTCACCCCAGTCCTCAGATCTCTGCTCCGGCGTCCAGCGTCTCAGAGAGCAGATTTCCAAATACTCCTCCTCCAAATCCTCTAAAGAGGAGGTGTCAGTACCTGAGAAGTCCTCGCTGTGCAGCAGAGCAGCCGCCTCACTCATCCTGTCGTCTTGGAGGGCGTTTTCTTTGGCACTGCGGTCTGGACGAGCCGCTCCAGACTCCCTCTTGGACGGGTGGAGGTTGCAGAGTTTGGCGTTAATCTTGAACAGCTCGAGCGCTTTGGCGGCCGCGGCGTTGCTGTCCAGCGCTTGAAAATCACAGCACGACGCGCAGAACTCATTCGTGCAGTCGCCATTTCCACAGCCCTCTGTCAACTGCTGGAAGTAGCGCTCGATCAGATGCTTGGCAGCCGCTCTGTTCCTGTGAGAGGCAGGAGAACAGGAGGCCAGAGGGCTTGAACACGTGCAGACACATCCATCAGGAAACAATCACAGCTCGCAGAGAACAGAGCAGGCAGGAAGCAGGTGATCCAGGTCCAGGTCCAGGTCCAGACGAAACAACGTGGTGAGGAGATGATTCAGTGGCTAAGCAGAGTGTGTTCATCTATGCTCAACAAACAGTTCGGTATGAGCAGCTCTGGTGTTCAGTCACATTGTTACAGTGGCTAGGATGTCTGTTCTGCTGAGGGATCAATCTGTGAATTCAGGTAAATATATTTACTAAGAATCACAAATCTATAAGGTTGCTCTGAGAATCATATCCACAGTGCTTACTTTCACATGAGGTCATGGTCATGATTTAAAGATAGCTCAATGACTCATGTGCAGTCGCTATCCAAGGTAAAATAGGACCAGACTTCATTTATCCCCAAGCAGGAAGAATGAGGTGTTATCTGGATCTGTGACATTATCTGACTAATGTCACAGGCCGAGCTCGGCACGATGTAAATGTAACGTATTGAAGGAGATTTGCTCCTCTGCAGTTTTAAACACATTCACGTAAAGACAGGGATGGAGCGCACCACCCAGTGAAGCTCTAGAAACAGAAGTAGCAGTTAAACTCATTTAACTACTCATTGAATAACATGAGTTGGCTGGTTGGGTGCAGGTTCAGGTTCAGTCACTTACATTCGGCTGGATTCAGGTTTTCTCCTGCAGGTCCAAGTTACAGTCCTGAGAACAAGACAACAGCAGGAGACTTTCTCATCAAACTCATCTTCAATGCTGTGAGGATTTACAGCCTGCCACTGCGATGCACTCAGAGGTGAACAAAGGTCAGCCTCCCCAGTTTGCTGTTGGAGCAGCTCCTCTCTCCTGAGTCTCTCAGGTGTTTCTGGTCGGCTCCTGCAGCTCACAGGCAGGACTGGACTCCAGACTCTGCGTCCAGTCATTCGCTTTGAATCATGAGCGACGGTCAGATATCTGATTTCCTGCAGATCCGACTACAACATCATCTGATCTAGTTATTTATAGCTATTACTTATCATTCTAGGTGCTGTGATTAAAACTGCTGTGAAAGCTCCTTATGCAACAGCTGAAATGATGGTTTATTGTGAAAATCTTGATTGGAAAGCAGTTTTTAACTAATTAACTAATTTTTAACTAATTGTGTGGGGAGAGAGCAGACTGTCTTTAAGACCTATCAAGCAAACTTATACTTGAATTCTGAGTAGAAACAAACCATGTTTCTGTCTTGCTATAGACCATCAGATCAATAATAGTTATGTATGTTATTATGTCCACAGTAACCTAGCTTCAGATGCTCCTCCTTCTTCTTCAGCTATATAATTAGATAAAAGCTGGATCGTTTTAACCTAATAAATCCTACCACCCTCATTCCAGGCGTGTGTGACAGGGTGTGTTAATGAGCCCATTCTGTATGTGCAGCTGTGAGATGTGATCACTGCAGGTAACAATTCAATAGAATCTGATCTGATCTGATCAGTGATAACTGGGCTGATCTGGTGCCATGTCAACATGTACTCAGCAGAGTGAAATGGCCTGAAGGTAAATTACAACCTCACCTACAGAATGAACATTAATGTATAAAGGAGGAAGGTTTCTGTATAAGACACTACAGGCTGCTACTACTGCCACTGCCACGCCACAAACGTTCCACATTAAACTGAACAATTTGAAACAGATGAGGAAGCATCTGGAGAATCACTGGAGGAATACAGCTCGTTTTTGAGAGTAAACCCTGAATTCTGCCTTACGTTTGGTTTAGGAATGAGGGAGTCCCTACAAAGCAAAAGTTTTACGTTATGACGAAATAGTTTCCTGATCCAGATCAAAAGTTTTGCATTATGAAAGAAGAAGTATGAAAATTTTGAAAAGTTTGCCAATGTAAAGGAAAAAGTTTACCGTTATGTCGTGAAAAGTTTCACGTTATAACTAAAACGTTTCGCGTTTTCCTTTTCAGAGCCGGCAGCAGGGCTCTCATACAGGACACATTATGATGACATGTTATCAGTATGTTAACCCTGAGTTAGCCGGAGAATCATCCTCATGACGTCATCATCGTGACGCAGAGGTCGACAGCTGTCAATCACAGCTGACAGCGGCTGTCAATCACAGCAGCGCTCTGTTAGCCTGTTAGCTTAGTATAAGGTTAACAGCGGGCTATGAAAGCAGACAGTCACGGATCCTGAGCACGGGCTGCGGTGCCTCCTGGCCGGCTCTTACCTGAGCGGTGGCCGGGCTGAGAGCTCCGGGAGGCGGGGGCGGTGCAGGGGCGAGCCCCGGGGTCTGCGGAGCCTCAGAGCCGGCAGCGGAGCAGCTTCTTCCAAGACACAGAGCCGGACACCGGGGGAATTCGGTGGGAATTGAGCGGGGGTTCAGGCCAGATCTCAGCAGCGTTTTACACCGGGTTCAGAGCCCGTGCAGAGCAGCTATAGAGCGGACAGGTGCTGGGTCGTGAGTCAGGGGTTTGTCCACCGCGCCGCCATCTTGTAAACAACAGCTCAGTGTATCCCAGCATGCAGCGCGGGGCTGTCACTCATCACCACGACCCCGCCCACTGCCCATCACAACAATAACAAGATGGATAGATAGATAGATAGATAGATAGATAGATAGATAGATAGATAGATAGATAGATAGATAGATAGATAGATAGATAGATAGATAGATAGATAGATAGATAGATAGATAGATAGATAGATAGATAGATAGATAGATAGATAGATAGATAGATAGATAGAGCCATGACCAGAGTCAGGCCAAGACACAAGTTTCGAATGGGGGAAAGGTAGATTAAACATTTACAATTAGATTTACATTTTTTGTTAACATGGTTTAAACAGTTATTTTGAACATGTTATTATATTCTCACATGAATTTCATCCTGCAAAATTGACCAAATATGAAAAAAAAAAAGACCTACATATTTTGCTGAGATTTTACTTTTGGTGCCTCATACTGGTTATCTCAGTGTGGAACATTCAACCATTTAGCATGGAGATGTATCCCAGTAAGAACTGAACCACCACTGCTGCACTGAAAACCTACAGTCAGGTTTGAAGGTACCTTGCTCAGCCCATTTCATGTAATCCTCTCAGAGATCTGCTCTTAGCTGCAGTATTAAACTCATCGCTTACCTTTGCTGAACATAAATTATAATCAAATGAATTCTTAACACAGGTAAAATCAAGAGTATGTCCCTACAGAGATGTGGAAGAAGTGTGAAGTGTCTGCTGGATCTGTGCTGATGGAGGCCCTGACTGTGAAATCTCAAAATCATATTCATGAACCATAAATCGAAGCTGACGTATACGGCAGCCGTTCAAAGCCCTGTCATCTCATTCTACAACAGAGCCCTGTAAATTATGCATAATCTGATCCATGTGATTTGCTCTCATGGAGCCCAGGACACAATTGTTATTCTGTCAGCACTGGAGTGTGATGGAGAGTTTTAACTCACTGCAGACTGACGGCTTCTGAAGGTTCCTGTTAAAACCCTCAGGAGCTCCAGAGTTCAGACTGAAGTCAAAACACGAGGAACACAGAACATATTCATAGATCTGAAAATGCACAAGTGATCAGGAGGACTTTTCATGACAATCGGTAATGAGTATGTGATAAAATGTGGTTTATTTCTGTGTAAGGGAGAGTCCAAATTAGTCCGTTGACTGAGATGATTAAGATGCACAGAGTCAGTCAGTGTCTGTTCTCCATCTGCAGTGACACACATCAACACTGAGTGTCACTGTAGGCACACAGAGCAGCAGAGGAGGCTGCTGGACATTAGTGCCTTTCAGCGTAACTGATTTCATTCACACTGTAGTTTGGATGATAAACTGTAGATAATGTTGATATTGTAGATAACCAGTTTAGCACTTGTGATTTTCTCTTTTACATACTTTGACAGAGCGATACTGCTTCCTCCACCTCACATGAGTATCTTTTCACCACTGTGAAACAAATGTGTTTTTTCTGTTAATATATCTCATCTTTGATCACTACAAGAGGGCTCTGAACACCCTCAGGCTGGAAATCTCTGCTCACTCTGGTCAGCATATTTATCATACCAGCGCTGCATGTTTTGTATTTTAAGATCATCTAAAACATGAAATATGCAGTTGATTTCAAAAACATGGTCTTCTTCACCCACTTAGGAAAGATGATCACCTCAGAGACATCTGCAATGTCTTTATCTACAGCATTAATCTAGGATCCAGCCTGAGCGCGCACACACACGCACACACACACACGCACACACACACACACACACACACACACACACACACACACACACACACACACACACACACACACACACACACACACACCACAGAGCTGCTTTCTTTCTTTGTCTGCACCTCTGCTCAGCCTGTGTGAGGTTTGCAGGAGACCTTCTCTGCTTTTTGCTCCCTCCAAAAGATGTAGGGCAGGTCCTGAAAAATCACCACATCAATTTCAGATTTTCAAATGCAGTTAAAATCTTAGCAAAGCCACATCACTCCAGTTCATCCTTAGTGAAGGAAAAAGCTGATGAGCTCTGTAGATGCTAGGAAACGCAACGTCACAAGATCATCTGGGTGACTGTAAAATAACAGCTGAGGCGGTTCTGATGACATGACGGCTCCTTCTGTGTTGGCTCCAGTGAACACAGAGAGATGCTTCACGTCCCTCAGTGTCTCCAGCAGAGGAACCTGGTGCTGGACGTCTAATAATCTACGCTGTAATAATCCATCTTCCCCCTCCCGTCCATCTGATGCGGATGACGAGTGCCTGATGTGAACATTATGGTGGGAGGTCTCTTTCCTGCAGCAGACCAGTGCACCTGCAGCAGCTCTGCTGACAGGCGGGGTGGGTGCAGGGCGCTGAGGAGCTCCAGACGCTGAGGGTAGCGTGTCGGTGGCGTGGGGAGCGGCCTCCTTCCATCAGGCCTGGCAGTGAGTCCTGGGGGGAGCCAATCAGAGCGCAGCCAGCGGCCTGTGTGACCGGGGCCCGTCCTCACCCCGGCTCATCACCCCACAGCGCACACACATCTCAGCGGTGAGCGTGTTTGTGAGGTGGACAAACACATGAAACATCTCTGTCTGGTTTTTAATGGATCTGGTTCTAACAAAGCAAACGTTCAGTCACAGGCTTCACATTTTGTGTATATAGTGCTGCTATGTCAATTTATTTAATTGTATTGTATTTAATTTATTGTAAGCACCCATTGTATGCTACTTTAAATGTATTTTTATATAATTAGGATTTATTTTATTTCATCCTATTCTCTGCTGTGATCAAAGATAACAATTTCCCATCTTGAGATATATGAAGTAGTCTGTCTGTCTGTCTGCCTGCCTGCCTGTCTGTCTGCCTGCCTGCCTGTCTGCCTGCCTGCCTGCCTGCCTGTCTGTCTGTCTATCTGTCTGTCTGTCTGTCTGTCTGTCTGTCTGTCTGTCTGTCTGTCTGTCTGTCTGTCTGTCTGCCTGCCTGCCTGTCTGTCTGCCTGTCTGTCTGTCTATCTGTCTGTCTGTCTGTCTGTCTGTCTGTCTGTCTGCCTGCCTGCCTGTCTGTCTGTCTGTCTGCCTGCCTGTCTGCCTGCCTGCCTGCCTGCCTGCCTGTCTGTCTGTCTGTCTGTCTGCCTGTCTGTCTGTCTGTCTGTCTGTCTGTCTGTCTGTCTGTCTGTCTCTCTGTCTGTCTACCTGTCTGTCTGTCTGTCTGTCTGTCTGTCTGTCTGTCTGTCTGTCTGTCTGTCTGCCTGCCTGTCTGTCTGTCTGTCTGTCTGTCTCTCTGTCTGTCTGCCTGTCTGTCTGTCTGTCTGTCTGTCTGTCTGCCTGTGTGTCTGTCTGTCTGTCTGTCTGTCTGTCTGTCTGTCTGTCTGTCTGTCTGTCTGTCTGTCTGCCTCCCCCCTCATCTCCACACAGCTCCACACAGCTCCACGTGTTGTCTGGACACTGTGACATGCTGCTGGTGCTCTGACTGTAACTGTCTGTGAGCAGTTTGTGTTTGTGTGGCTGTGGATGGTTGTGGTGAGAAGGAGCAGGTGTGCTGGAGACTCTGGTTTGCTTTGTGACTGTGCAGAGTGGAGCTCCTTGATCGCTCCACCAACTGGGAGGCAGATGGCCCTGGCTCGCAGCGAGCCTCCATTTGTTGGTTGGAATCAGACGTGATGAAGCGTCCACGTCCACTGGTGTAAGTGAAGAAACACTCGGGAGCAGAGAAGCTGCTTTCAGGCTTCTGAAGAAGCATTGTTGCTCAATGACATTATTTACAAGGCAGCTTAGGAAATTGAAAACGTCCTGATTTACGCTTGTTAAAACAGTGGGTCACAAGGCACGTCAGGGCTGCTTTAATGACCTGCATCATGAAGGCTCCTCCATGATAAAATGCAAATGAAAGCCCATTAAGCTGCTGCAGGATTAGTCTCCTGACTGTCTGCTACTGCAGGTAATCAGAAAAGTCATTAGACCTGAGGAACCGACCAGGAATCCTTCATCTCCAGAGGAGCCATAGAGGAGCGGGAGAGTTTAATGATATGATCAATCTTTTACACAAATTCCCATAACACAATATACGACCAAAATCCATTTTAGTGCATGTGCAGCTGATGTGCAGTTATGCGGCTGAGAGCAGATAAATCACAGAGGAACATATTGTGCAGAGATGAGATCTTTGCTCAGCGGCACAGAAGTTCCACACTTACACACGCAGAAAAAACAGCTGATGAGAGCGAGCGCGTCCCAGCCGAGGACGGAGAGTCATCGTTCTGTGTGCGTCCGGACTGGAAGCTGCTGAGACTGCCCTCCACCTCCCACTGTGCTGAGAGGAGAGCTGGAGAGGCTGAATGGAGCATTTATATCTGTATAAGAATATAGAACCTTTCTTAACTGATATTGTTGTCTCTGACCCTCTCTCGTCTGTCTATCTGTCCATGGCATTCAGTAGGGAGCTGCAGGTCTCAGCTGCTGGACAGGACAGGTGTAAATCTCTGGTGTTAACGTAGAAGCTATGAACTCTGGTTCCATCAGAAACGTCTCAGAGTCTATTTACCCTCAGTGCTTCAACAGTCCTGTTTGTAGCTGTGGGAGTAGGAGGCTATGTTAGTGACCCCAGCTCGACCTCTGACCCCTGGTCCTCGCTCACATCAGGGTGCGATCGTCCTCGTCCTCCCTGGTGTTTGAATCCTCCGGAGACGCCTGATGTTTGTCTCTGTGACATCGGTGCTTTGGTGAGAATATCGGGGATTCGTGTACCTGTGATCTGAACACTTGCTCTGCTCTACGCAGCTCTTTGATCAACGCGGTTGTTTTTCTAACTTTCTGCTCCACTGACGTTAACTGGAGGCTTTGTAGTGAGACAGTCACTGTTGTGTCTTCATCTTGACTCAGACTGAACGTCTTCTACACCATGATTCACACTGAACACTGCACAGCAGGAGAGACAAAGGTGTGAACCACTCTATTCCACTTTGTTGTTGTTGGCTTCAGAGTCCTGTATTGTGCCTTTAATCTCATTCACACAACTGTTTGTTTAGACATCTGTGATAACGGTGCATCTATACTCTAGCACATAAAATGGGAATAAGGACACGATCTCCTCTAAAATATCACATTAGACATCAATACTTCAGTGACTGTCCCCCGAGATGGCTTCACATCTACTTTAACCCAGTTTGTGTGAAGCTACTTGTTGAACTAGTTTATACCTCAAAGCTCCAGACAAACTCAGGTCGACAGACGCATGGATCAAGCTGAGAGTCTGCACCTTCACTGCAGCCGGGACTCCAGCTGCAAAACAACACTGGGGCCGATGGCAGATCTTATCATATGGGACTGTGTAGCCTTTAGACTGTTGTTACATACAAGAGCATTAGGAACAGATGGACGACAGAATGGGGGCTTTCATCTATTTAATTTGTTTGCTGCGGTCGGTTTGACTTCCATGTTAAATGATAGTAACTGGACTTCTTCTTTGACATACAAAAATAAGGCATTCATGAAAACACAGGCTAAAACATCCAGCAAAGAGACAATTAATAATTGTTAAATTACACTAAAAAAGAAGGTTCTGAGTGGTACTGAATAAAGTGAGGAGGCTGAGACTGAAGAGCTGCTCAGTGATGCTAACAGGCTGCATCAGCGTATGAGTGAACATCCACTAAACCACATTATTTTCACTCCATATGAGTGGAAGTGGCTAAAGGTCGAGGGAGTAATGTTTCCTCATTCATTGATGAAATGATGCAGGAGATGGAAGAGGGGAAGCTGAGTTCTAGAGGGAAAATGATTTTGACCATTTTTTATTCACTCCATGAATTTGAGCTGTGGTTTTATTGAAGCTGGTTAATTATTACGGCTTTCTCTGGTGTTATCATCCTGCAGCTCTGAGGGGTCCCACACTCACAAAGACGCAGAAGACGAAGTTAGAAACTGAGGACTGAGACTTTTTATTAAGCAGAATACAACGTTCCGAACAGACGAGCAGGTAGCAGAGGATAAATACTTTATTATTATCATCAGTTTTATTTTGTTCACATGAAGCAACGGTGCAAGTAAAAGAATAAAGAGCTGTGCAGTGAACCTGAAGTCTGAGATCTTAGGTCTAAAATAAAAGTTTCCAGCTTGTAACGACTTTTCTTCACAGACACAGACGTTTGTGACGGACTGATCTCTCCATGAAACCGACAGCAGATCATCTCCTCCTCCTGGTGTGACAGTGATGGCGTACATGATGAAACCTCAGGTTCTTTGGAAGCAAAGTAGGAACACGGAGCGTGGTTCCCTGTGAGGACTGGGTGTTGCTGGATCTTTGGAGCTGAGCAGTGAAGGTGTTGGAGCTTGGTGCTGGTTCTTTAGTGTTTGGTTGGAAGCTCAGAGGAGACAGAGAGGAGCAACATGTCAGAGAGAGGCCTCACCCGGCCAGGACGCCGCGTGGCCCGTCCACAGATTCAGCATCGGGAGTGAAACTCTTCACGTCTGTAATCTCTTATCCAGTGTTAAGGCACAAACTATTGCTTAGATAATACAGACACATAAATGATCTTTGGTAAATGTTACACTTTACAAAAACGTACTGCGAGATTTACAACAATCATGAAAAGTTAAAGGTGCGACTGCTTGAAATGTTGAACTGGAAAGTTTGGTGTGGTGACAGTGAGGAACCGTCTCGTCCCCTCAGAACAAACAGAAGACGTGCCACTGGAGCCAGACACACACACTGCCCCTTCTTACAGGATGCATTCAAAGTGCAAATTTACACGTTAAAGCCACTTCCTTTAAGACTTTTGGAAAAGTTTTTGGTTTGACAGCTGAGCTGCAGCAGAGCGAAGGCAGAGAGAAGCTCTAGAAAAGCAGAACCTTCAAGTAAACGTGTTTGTGGAACAACAGCGGGGTGTGGAGCTCTGAGGAGCAGGTCAGGAGGGAAGTCTTTTATTTGCTTTCTGAACCGGCCCGACATGACAGAGCATGAACAATCAGCAGCTGAGTCTCACTTTAATCTGTGAAAATGAGAAAATGAGAGTCTTTTGTTTTCACTGAAGACCTGTCTGTGGCACTTTAATATGATATAAAAGGTTTAGGAGGAGACAGCTTTGATTAAGCTGGTAGCTTCGCTCAGCACTGGAAACATGAAAACTGTTGCCTTGACTGTCAAAAAGAAAAACACCTAAAAAACAAATACAAAATAACAAAATGCAGAAAAGCTTTATAAACGAAGCTACTTCCTGCTCGGGGGCAGTGACTTCCTGTAGAGCTGCTGGTTGCTAAGCAACATCACAGTAACAGCGAGACCGGAACAAGACAAGGTTCTGTAACGGTTTAAAAACGAATGGATGCCTTTTAAAGTGCTGGAGGGAGGATTCTCAGTCAGATGACATGTTTCCTGGGCTGTGCTAAGCTAAGCTAAGCTAAGCTAAAATAAGCTAAGCTAAGCTAAAATAAGCTAAGCTATGCTTCACAGCTGACATCACACAGTTAAGATTGCTGCTTGTGGTGTCATGTAACTCTTGGTAAGAAAGCAAATAAATGAGTCCCAACATGTGAACACACACAAACACACACACACACACACACACACACACACACACACACCTGGACACACACACGCAGCATCCTCTCTGGTAGTGATGATGAAGCATGATTTTGTGTGATCTGAGCGTCTGGAATGATTCAGTGGGATCAGCTCTGACCTCACACTCAGTCTTTAAAATCGACCGTAATAAAATCCTGGAGCTCTGGAGTTCACATGGAACCAATGCCACAGTTTACTGCTGCTTCAGAGAGCTAACCTCTGGGGGCTGAGCACGAGAAACAACGTCTCCGTCATCTCTGGGAAACGTGAACCGACTCGGAGCCGAGGCCGGGTCGGAGCTGCTGCAGCAGTGGAATGTTCTGGAACCTGATCAAGTACTGAGATGCATCTTTGTGATAGAAAAACCTCCCAGGCTTACAAAAACAACCCGGAAGATATTCCAGTTCTTCCATCTCCCCAACCTCAAAAATATAAAGTACCGATCTGCATCTTTTATAAAAGAATCTCCTGCAAAAATACAAATAAGGTTAAAAAACTAATCGTGCAAATTGGAGCCGTGGCGGCGGCGGCTCTACGCCTGCGGCGGCTCTGTCCGCTCGTCCCGGGTGTAGCGGGCGCAGCGGGGGCCCCCGTGGGGGGGCAGCTTCAGCTGGACACTGTCCACCGGGGGCAGCAGAGGGCAAGACGTCACCCAGCCCCCCTCGCCCACAGTCTCAGAGTCTGGAGGAGGAGGAGGAAGAGGAGGAGGAGAAGGGTCTCTGGTGTAGGGCAGCGTGGGGGCCTCTGAGGGACCAGTTTGAACCAGGGGCTCCTGGGGGGGGCGGGGCTTCACCTGGACCCCTGACCCCCCCGGGACTCTGCTCAGGCTCAGGATGTTCTTGCGCGTCTCTGCCGGGAGTTTGTCCAACTGCCTGCCCAGCTGCACCGGGCTGGGGAACAGCGCCCCCTGGAGGGCCCGGTAGAAGTACCTGGGGGGGGCAGCAGCAGACACACAAATTATCAAGTTACTTCATGATGCTTTTACATTACAATGTGGTGTAATTAGGTGATACTGAGCCCTTAAGAGTGTGTGTGTGTGTGTGTACCTGGGTAGCAGTGCGGCCACAGGTGTGATGGCGCAGAGCAGGTAGAAGAGCGGCTCCTGGAGGAGGCGCTGCATGGTCCAGTAGGGGTTGGAGGGGGAGTAGCAGGTGGGGCAGGAGGCGTTGTAGCACAGAGCCACGGTGAAGAAGAGCGCCACGCTGAAGGCGATGGACAGCCAGTTCATCCAGGTCTGGAGAGGAGGAGGAGGAGGAGGAGGAGGAGGAAGAGGAGGAGGAAGAGGAGAACAGCTCAGAACCTGGACTCAGCACCATCTGGCTCCACCCCCAGACGCCCCCACCTCCAGAACAATTCCCAGTGTGATAAATGTTCATATGAAATATGATACAATAGGATCAAAGTACAACCACACATGATGTCCAGTCATGTAGTGTCATACAGACACAGAGCCATGTGAGGACAAACTATGGCACAGAGTGACGGAACCATGTGATCATTCATGAGAGTGGCAGGAGAGGCTGGTTGCCAGATCAGCATGACAGGAGCCAGATCTGAGCGGGAAGATAGCGTAATACCCCCACAGCTACAAACAGACACTCTGATGGAACCAGAGTTCATAGTCTGCTGCCGTAACCAACAGGAGACTTGTATCTTCACCTCTGTGAACATGTTCTGCTGCTCTGTGATGAGTTCTAAGCAGCTGCAGCGAAACCTGTGCCCCACACACACACACACACACACACACACACACACACACACACACACACACACACACACACACACACACGCACACATACACTCTGGCACAATGAATTGCTGGCTCTCACTGCAGAGAGCGCCCCCTGTTGTCACCTTAAATACCTTGACTTTGGGAGCGCTCAGGGCCTTCCTGAAGCTGTGTGAGCTGGACGTGTTTCTACCTGGCTGGACGCTGTGGGCGGGGCTGGCACGTCCAGGAAGGCAGTTAGAGAAAAGGACATTTTTCATGTACACAACTTGTCAGGATGGATTTACAGCCCGAGCATAATGGAAAGGACTCTGATTCAATGCATGCTCGTAAATTTCACGTGGCTCACGACCAAGACGGGCAGGAAGTTTACGAGAAGCACATGTGCACACCTGAGAGGGAAACGGGCTGGGGGAGTGGGGGGGGGGGGGGGGGGGGGGGTGTACTAGGGGCATTTGGGGGCACGGAGGCAGTGAGGGTGCAGCCTGATGTGGAGGCAGAAACACTGTCAGGCTGATCTATTGGCTCCGACTCTGCAGAGCTTTCTGCTTCAATCTAATCAGCTGGAGTTCAACATCTAAGGGAGTGAGGGAGCGAGAGAGAGAGAGAGAGAGAGAGAGAGAGACAGAGACAGAGAGGGAAGACATAGAAAGAGAGTGAGATGAGAGAAAAATAAGAAACAGAGAAATAAGAAAGAAGAGAGAGAGAGGAAAAAAAGATGGAGAGAAGAAAGAGAAAGAAAGTGATACAAAAGAGAGAGAGGGAGAGATAATGGGAGAGAGAGAGGGAAGGACAGAAGAGTGAAATGAGGAGAGTGAACTGTGCCTCTGCTCTGCTCTCACCCAGGTTTTGGTCTCGATGCCCAGGTGCACCAGGATGGTGAACAGGGCCAGGGTGGTGATGGGAGTTCCCCATGTAAACAAATCCACGTCAGAGTCGGCATAGGCCTGAGAGTGGAGGAGGAGGAGGAGGAGGAGGAGCAGGGGGAGGGGGAGGAGGAGGAGGAGGAGGGGGAGGGTGGGAGGACAAGACAATGAGTAAGAGCAACAACCAGGAAACACTGAGTGGAGAAAAGTCAAATGACAGACTCACAAAGTACGGAATGAAGAAGCAGACCAGACTCTGGTAGAAGGCGTCGATCATGTTCATCCAGAACATGTATGGCTTATATTCCTGCAGGCACCACAGGAAGTATCAGAACATCAACAAAAAGGTTCACGAGAAGTTGCAATTCTCAGAAATAGAAGGCTCGGTGATGAAGAAGCACCTCAGACAGCTTGTTGGCTGTTACAACAGAAGTTACAACACAAAAACGTAGATTTAATGTCCAAAAGTACATGTCCTGCCCCTGTCAGATATCTTCATCACACCACTGTGGTGACACTGTGGCAGTAGCTGACATGATGTCCAGTGAGTGTGTATGTGGAGCTGGATCAGTGGCTACTGAGGAGGAAGCTGAAACATCACATCATGTTAGCCTGGCCCAGCAGCAGCTCACACAGAATAACAGCACGTTTCACTCTGTTCTCGTTAGCACCTCAGGACACTGACTGACTCGATACTGCAGCCATCGATGCAGCTGTGCTCTCAACACCATCACTGCAAAACATCTGCAGACGAGGGGCCTGAGAAGCTCCTAACACGTCACTAACCATGTTGAATACATGGACTCTGACAGCACTGAATCAGCAGTCAACAGCATGGCCAGCCGGTCAGGCTGGTCGGGCTGGTCAGGCTGGTCAGGCTGGTCAGGCTGGTCTGGTCAGGCTGGTCAGGCTGTTTAGGCTGGTCAGGCTGGTCAGGCTGTTTAGGCTGGTCAGGCTGGTCTGGTCAGGCTGTTTAGGCTGGTCAGGCTGCCCAGGCTGGTCAGGCTGTTTAGGCTGGTCAGGCTGGTCTGGTCAGGCTGGTCAGGCTGTTTAGGCTGGTCAGGCTGCCCAGGCTGCCCAGGCTGGTCAGGCTGTTTAGGCTGGTCAGGCTGGTCAGGCTGTTTAGGCTGGTCAGGCTGGTCTGGTCAGGCTGTTTAGGCTGGTCAGGCTGGTCAGGCTGTTTCGGCTGGTCAGGCTGTTTAGGCTAGTCAGGCTGGTCAGGCTGGTCAGGCTGGTCAGGCTGCCCAGGCTGGTCAGGCTGGTCAGGCTGTTTAGGCTGGTCAGGCTGGTCAGGCTGTTTAGGCTGGTCAGGCTGTTTAGGCTGGTCAGGCTGGTCAGGCTGCCCAGGCTGGTCAGGCTGGTCAGGCTGGTCAGGCTGGTCAGGCTGGTCTGGTCTGGCTGGTCAGGCTGGTCAGGCTGGTCAGGCTGGTCAGGCTGCCCAGGCTGGTCAGGCTGGTCTGGCTGGTCAGGCTGGTCAGGCTGGTCAGGCTGGTCAGGTCAGGCTGGTCAGGCTGGTCAGGCTGGTCAGGCTGGTCAGGCTGGTCAGGGGAGACAAAGCGTGAGGAGAAAGGTTTCTGCTCCACAGACCTCGGAGTTCTGGCCGTTGACGTAGAGCTGAGGTAGTTGCTGCAGAGTCTCTGCTGACACGTCTTTGTCCAGGGTGCCAGTGATGAGTTGTGGGAATGCAGAGAACATCAGGTTGAAGAAGATCAGATACCACTGGTCGATCATGGCTGAACCTGAGAATCCACAGTAGAACTGATACCAGAAGATGAGCGCCACAAACATCTGGTGGGACAGACAGGAGAGACATGTCAACTTCATTCATTAGTTTTACCTCGGTTGAACTCAACACACAAATCATTGAGGAATCATTCTGGGTCTTCTCTGTTCTTCTCTTGTTTTTTCAGCTTAAACATTGATGTTTGATTATCAACACGAGTGAAACTCAAAACAACTTTTATCACCTGTTGAAGGTGAAGAATAGCTGCGCTATAGCTGCTTCTTTCATGCTTATGTATTGTTCATATTCTTTGAACAAGTTGTTATTTATGTATTTCTTATTTGTTGATAACACTGGCTGACAGTATTTACAGCTGCGGTGCCTTTCGTCTATTGATCTATCTATTGATCATCTATCTAATCGGAGCTGGTGATGATTGAAAGGCATTTCACTTCCAGACTAGCCTGATCTATCAGCTGCTTCTGAAAAACCTTCTGCAAAGTTCTCAGATTCAACAATCTGAGAACTGTGGAGGGAGGACACAGCCACAGAAACAAACGGAGAACTGAAACATTCCTCAGCAACCATCAGAAACACGGCTGTGATGGGGGAGCTCTGCAGCCTGGCACCGCTGTGCAGCAGGATGCGGGAGCAGCTTACAGCGTTCTTGTAGAAGAAGTAGAGGATCATGTTGGCCAGGCGGGAGTAGCACCAGTGTCCGTGGACCAGCAGGAGCTTCTGGAGGTAACGGAACCGCGGGAGAGCAAAGTCGCTCGCCATCACCGCCTGCAGAACAGAAGCAGCAGACACTCAGTCTCCTCCAGGCTGGGACCTATGATGGGGCCTATGATGGGGCCTGTGATGGGGCCTATGATGGGGCCTATGATGGGGCCTGTGATGGGGCCTATGATGGGGCCTGTGATGGGGCCTGTGATGGGGCCTATGATGGGGCCTATGATGGGGCCTGTGATGGGGCCTGTGATGGGGCCTATGATAGGGCTTATGATGGGGCCTATGATGGGGCCTATGATGGGGCCTATGATGGGGCCTATGATGGGGCCTGTGATGGGGCCTATGATGGGGCCTATGATGGGGCCTATGATGGGGCCTGTGATGGGGCCTATGATGGGGCCTGTGATGGGGCCTGTGATGGGGCCTATGATAGGGCTTATGATGGGGCCTATGATGGGGCCTATGATGGGGCCTGTGATGGGGCCTATGATGGGGCCTATGATGGGGCCTATGATGGGGCCTATGATGGGGCCTGTGATGGGGCCTGTGATGGGGCCTATGATAGGGCTTATGATGGGGCCTATGATGGGGCCTATGATGGGGCCTGTGATGGGGCCTGTGATGGGGCCTATGATAGGGCTTATGATGGGGCCTATGATGGGGCCTATGATGGGGCCTGTGATGGGGCCTATGATGGGGCCTATGATGGGGCCTGTGATGGGGCCTATGATGGGGCCTGTGATGGGGCCTATGATGGGGCCTGACAGGACTATGTGAGACTGGACTATAGAGTACGTGACCTCCCAGAGTTTACACCACTTTACGGCTCTGCTTTACAGGTTTTTCTGGCTTCATTTAAGTTGAAATGTTTTTCCTTTGCTGCAGGACGTGGGACAGGCTTCCTGACTCTGCAGCTCCAGCCGGTCCTCCAGGCTCCTGTCCTCCTGTCCTCCTCCAGGAGGAGGAATGCGAGTGTGGGCTACAACATGCCATTAAGTCTGCTACAGAACGTCACCACCTCCCTTCACTCCCCACCTCCTCCATCCTGGACAGCCTCTCGCTGCTCCGCTGCTGCCTCTGTATCACTGCCTCCTCTTTACTCTCCTTCTCCTCCACATATACCTCCTACCCCTCCTCCTCCACCACATCCACCTCCTCCTCCTCACCTGCATCCCCTCCTGTCCTGAGATGCCCACGCCCACGTCTGCTACCTGGATCATGCTGACGTCATTGGCTCCATCACCTGGATGAGACGGGAGAGACATTAGAACCCAGACACCTCTGGATGGAGCAGCTGCAGACTGGAGCCCTGAACTGGAGAGAGGATTCACAGAGACACCTTCACTCGATTACAGCTGCAACTAGCCATTAGTTTTGCAGTTGATTAATCTGTCCATCACGTTCTTAATTAAGTGATTAGTTGTCTGGTTTGTAAAATGACAATGTTTCACAAAGGCCACGATAAGTGAGTACACCTATTTTCTATAGAATGTGATGTTTAGTTGAACTTGGACCTAAGAATCAAACACTAGTTTACATGGAAAACTATGACTGCAACAATCATTATTCGATGAGTTGTCTTTTTCATAAAAAAATGCAAAAACTAAGAAAATTGTAAATGACAGTTTCCCTAAAATCAGATCTTTTAATGAACTGTTTTTGTCCTCGCTGCAACAACATTCACATTTCTGTATTATCAACATTTAAGAAGCTGAGATCAGGAGATCAGGAGGACTGTCGAGCAGCAGGCCACAACAGGCTGAGATTAGATAAGACTGGGGAAGTAGAGCATCAGTAAAGAGGAATAGAACATCTACACTTTCAATACAAGCTAAATGCTACAGAAATCCTGCACAGATGTAAGATGGACTGGTCAATGAGATTATTATGATTATTATTAAATTAGCTGTGGATGAACATGGACCCTCAGGAGAAGCTGCTCTAAAGTTTAGTCCAGTTCCAACAGAACTAGTGGATCATCTCAGCAGTGTGTTGTGTGTAGTCGCAGCTGATCACATGATGCTGAAGGATTCAGCTCCACCAACAAAGCCTTCACACAACGTCTGTTATGACGTTAAATCAAGCTAACAAAGAGCAGCACCTGATGAATTCTTTCACAACTTTCACAAGGGTTTCAAAAAATATCATTACTATGTGATCCTGATGTTATTCTTATTCAAAAGTATTAAAAGCTACTGCATATCTGTAATATTTATGTAAATGAATATTTTTTTGTATATTGTCACTGTTATCTCTACTACTCAGCCATTATCATTATTGTTAATATGTTGTTAGTAATGTATAGTGATATGCATCAGCAGACATAGATGTATAGAGATGTGTAGATATCCCTAGCTATCATATGAATATGCATGCATCAAGCCATTCTAGGATCGATTGATTGCATGTGTGCTTTCACTCAGTGTTTTGCACGGTCACATCTGTGACTTTGATGCAACTGTGATGTGATTGACTCTTGTCCTGAACATCATGTACACCTAACTGTTCGGCTCTGTATGAAGCAGATCTAGATCCTTTCTGTCTAGCCTGCCGTGGACCGTTTCAGCTGCTACACTGACACAGCAGGCTGCAGAGCTCCCAGAACACTGTTCTCTGTAAAGCTTTAATATCTATCACTTGTCTGATCTTATCACTGTCCCGTCCCCACAGAGAGAGCAAAGTGTGAGGAGCTGCAGAGCGGCCTCCCTCCCAGTACAGCCAGAGGAGCAACGACAGCAAAACGCTGCGCTGGCACAATCCACATCCTCTGGAGAACAGGGAAGAAATGACTGGCAAACACGGAGCAGACAGTGGGACGTCACTCCTGCCTCCTACATTATTCTAGCGCCTCATTCAGACAGAGTGTGAGATCATGGAGGAGCTTGGAAGCAGATGGTTGTGCCTCGGTGGTCACAGCCAGGCTCAGGAGGGATTCGATGAGTCTGCACTTCAACAGAAAAACTCAGAGAGCATTTCCTGTGGCGAGCCAGAGCAAGCCCGGCACCAACACGACGCTGACACATTCACAAGCTCACATCCACTGAGTGATTTCAGACTCTGGGGGATTTGTTTTGTTCTTCATTTTCAATCACCAGGAATGTCCTATGAGTGGGTTCAACGATGCTGACTCAAACAAACAGACTCAAAGAGCATCTGGATGCAGAGCAGCAGACAACAGGTGGAAAGCCCTGGAAACTATGGTGGCGATGTTAGATTTGGGAACTCATTCCTACATGTCTGTCATGTCATGTCTGTGTGCGAGACATTTTTCTAGTTGATTAATCTGTTGGTTACTTCCTCGGTTAAGTGTTTAGTTGCTTGGTTTATATAATGACTCAAAAATGTCTCAGGCCTGTTGTTTCTGTCCTCACCTCATCCACATGCAGTTTTCTGTCACAGAAACTAAAGAAACAAGAAAATATTCACATTCAAGAAGCTGACAGCAGAAAATGATGGCTTCATTTCAAATGCCTAATCCACTAATCAGTTGTTTAAAAGGTTGTGAGTCTTCCTTTGTGAATACTCTGTTTTATTGTGGTGTATGAGAAGTGCTTCACAGGTGAAAGCTGGCTGACTGATGCAGCGAGCGTTCAGGCGGCTCCCTCTGAGAGCTCTGAGGGAGTTTGGCCTCAGGTGTCTTCCAGGTGTCTTCCTCTGTGTGGATGCAGCTTCACCCCACCAACCCTCAGCTTCTCAGATGAACCAGCAGGAGGCGTGCTGCATCATTCAGCATGAGTAGCAGCGTCAGCGCTAGAAGCACCTGCCTGGTTGCACTGTTGCACCATCTACCACCATCTTCTGCCTCCTGTGCAGCCATTCATTGCTGATTGTTGTTGTGCAGTTTGTTGAATGGATCAACAAAGTCTACTGCCAAACGTGGTTTGATGATGATACGACTGTGACTACATACAGCATGATACGATAGGAGACAATATACTGTGTTGTCCCACTCTCTATGGTCATAATCTAATGAAGGATATTATGGGATGGTCAGGCGCCTTCCTCTGCTACGCACCTATGGCCAGGGTCATGACCTTGAGCTTGTTGCGGACCAGTTTGACCACCATGCTCTTCTGCAGCGGCGTGGAGCGGCAGCACAGCACCGAGCGGCAGCTCCGAGCCACCGCCAGGAACTTGTCCTCCAGACTCTTGTCCAGAGCGTAGGCCAACGTACGGCCGTCGATCACCAGGCCCAGCCGGTGCACCAGGAAGGGAGCGGAGTGGGAGGAGGAGGAGGAGGAGGAGGAGGAGGACGGAGACGGCGAGGCGTAGAGGTGGCAGGGGGAGAAGGCGCCGGGCTGGACGGCCTTGGCGGCCTGCTCCGCAGCGCTGCACAGGAATTTGGCGTGGATGTAGTGCAGACTCTCCTCCAGCAGCAGCGCACACGCCTCCTGGTTCAGAGACAGACACGAGGCGCGCTGGAATTCAGGATCGGGTCACTCAGTGTTCAACATGGCTGCTCTGAGCGGCCGCACGTCTGGCGAGCAGATGTGCAGCTGCAGCAGGAGCCAGACAGGACCGGTCCAGACTGTCAGAGCTCCACGAGCACTGAGAGGGACAGGCCCTGCTACGATGACACCACTCACATGCTGCTGGGAAGAAGCTACAGAGAACAGCTGCTCTGGTATGGTCCACACTGCTGGACCCTTCCGTTCATAACATATTCATCAATCCTCTTTATCCATTTCATTTCTGTGGGTTACCAAAACAGGAGCAAGACCGACCTCTTCTGAGAACATCTCTTCTCATAAATGACCATTCTTCATCCCTCTCCTCCTCCTCGTAACTCCTCCTATCTAGAGCTTCAGCGGTAGAACTGTAGATTAAATGTTTCTGTCCAAGTCGCTCTGAATGAAAACATCTGATAAATAACTAAAGCTATACTCATTCTGCAGGCAAAAGACTTCTTGTCAGATTTTACTTCCATTTGACACTTTGGTATGTCCTAAAGCTGATCCGATACATGCACCTCATGTTCTCCATCATCTGTTGTTGAGGCACCTCCACAGAGGACCATCTGTTCTTTCCATCAGAATGTTGTCGCCTCGGGTTGAGCTGTGTACAGTGACATCACGTCTTCTTCTTCTTCATGCTGCAGGGTCAGACCTGCCGCCCTGCAGGGCGAGCCTTCGCCTGGCTGCTCACCTGAGAGTCTGCGTTCAGGGTGAGGATCTCCTCCTCGGGGTCCAGCAGTTTGCAGGCATACGCGATGTTGACGGCCGTCTCCTGCTTGTCCCCCGTCAGGACCCAGATCTGCAGGCCGGCCTGACGCAGCGAGGCGATGGTCTCCGGGACTCCGTCCTGCAGCCGGTCCTCGATGCCCGTGGCTCCTGAGGAGACGAGACGACACGGTGAGGCGGTCAGAGCTGCTGCTGAGGGTCCAGCACAACAACCGTGACGCTCTGGCTTCTGCAGCTCCGGACAGAAGCACGGTGATCACAACATCAGGCAGGGTTCACACACGTTTTCAGGTCAAAGACAAACATTTCTTATGAATTTCAACCCTTTGTTAAACCTTTCCCAGCACCTCGCTGTTGTGTACTATTACAGAATCACATGATCATACATGATCAAAATGAATTCCTCACTTTATACCCATAAACAAAATGAACAACCAAAAACTTAAACAAAGCTACAAGAGACTACAAGAGAATGTTGCTCAGAGTATTAATCAATGAATTACTTCATTCATCCATTCATTCATGAATGAATGGATGAATGAATGAATGAATCCACTGTTACCCAGAAGCTGGAGGTTTGTCTCCAGCCTCAGTGCCGACTCAAACAGCTGCTCCTCTCTGCCCTGGATGGCCGTCTCCGCCTGAAGGTGATGCTGCAGCCAGCAGGCATACTGCTCCTTACTGAGGACCTGAGACACACACACACACACACACACACACACACACACACACACACACACACACACACACACACACACACACACACACTTGGTTGTTTCTATGATCTAATCATCTATGAAATCGAAGCTATGAGCTCTGGTTCCATCAGTGCTCAGTCTGTTCTAGATTATGTTTGTATCTGTGGGAATATGACGCTCTTCTTCTGTTCAGATCTGGCTCCTTTCATGCTGATCTGGCAACCACACGTAGGCTGACTACAGTCACTCCTGCTACTCACATGACTGATAATGTGACATCCCATTGCTTGTAACCCATGTAATAACCCCCATATGTTCAGCAGCTCCTCCTCCTACTTGTCAGTCTCTGTTTAGATTCACCACTTTTTAACTGTATTTCAATATACCCTAAATTTATCAGTGAGGATATGATGATGTTTTAGGACCTGCTCAACATCTCTGGTCAGGACCGGACTGGTTTATTCCATTTCATCACATAGCTCTAGAGCCGGGTTTAACCAGGCAGGGATGTCATGAGTCCTGCTTGTGAGAGCATAAATTATCAGGCTGGGAAAGAGGCACAGATTGCAGCTGAGTCACGAGGAATGTCACTGTCGAAGGAACGTGGTTCCACGCCACCGTCTGCAAACAACCTGCCACAGGAGGATCAGCTCCAGCTGCAGGGCAGCTGGCTGACAGACAGCTCAGCTTCTGGATAAATTACCTTTTTTGCGATGCACAGTGTG
Source organism: Karalla daura (assembly GCA_029224185.1). Classification (NCBI taxonomy): domain Eukaryota; kingdom Metazoa; phylum Chordata; class Actinopteri; order Chaetodontiformes; family Leiognathidae; genus Karalla; species Karalla daura. The sequence goes on from CM055194.1 coordinate 25,530,839, forward strand.
CGGAGGCCGTCTGCAGCGTACAGGTTCAGGTAGTTCTGGGTCCTGCTGATGATCTTTTTCTGGCGCTTCCCTTTGGAGTTTCCTTTAAAACAGGGCAAAAGAATGAAGATTTAACACCCTCGTTTCCAGGGAATTTGCACAAGTGGTTTTGCTCCCAGGTTTCTAGGAGATTCTATGAAGGCCATCTGTCCTCACACCTAAATTTACCACCTAAAGCCGAGTCTAAAGATACTCCAGCAGGCCTTGGTCCGACTCCTCAGGCAGCACAAACACAGAGACACCAAGCACTTTCAATTAGCTGTCTGACTAATCTTCCTTTGATTGACTGCTACATGTTGTTTGGAAGTCTGCTGTTTGGTATTAGTCTTGCTCGCTCGCCCGCCTCATCTTTTTGGCAGAGGCACAGAGCACAAGCACATCGGCTCCATCAGTCTCCTGACACGCTGTGATCGCCAGCCTTGTAATCTCACTAATAACACAACAGCTTGGCAGGCAGCGCCGCACCAGCAACGCCACGCTAACGCGCTTTTACAGAGAGGAACAAATGAACACAGAGCTGTCAATCATCAGGAGGATTCAGAGAGGAACCAGGACCTTTTCTTCCTGTGACAGAAACTCTTGTTTTCCAAGGATGACAGAGATTCCCCTCCTGACAAATGGCTGGAAGCGCAGGTGGAACTTCTTACCGTGTTTGTTTAGTCTAAGTCTGAAAGTGGGAAAAGTCCACCCAATGAAGGATTTGTGTCCAAGTGCTTGAAGTTCCTCGTGGGAGTTTTTAACCTCCATCAACCTGAAAGTCTTTAAGAGCAGCACGGCTTCTGTTTGCACACAGCGATGTGGCGCACGCAGCTTCCCAAATGTTTTATGAGAAAGGAAACAGAGGCAGCACATTTGTTAAAGCTCAAGGACAAACACACACACACACACACACACACACACACACACACACACACACACACACACACACACACACACACACACACACACACACACACACACACACACACACACACACACACACACACACACACACACACACACACACACACACACACACACACACACACACACACAGCGCAGGGTATTTGGCTCTTCAGGGCCCAGTTAAACCTACAATAGCTGGAGCGAGAAACAAGCTGTAAACACAGCACTCACATATTGTCACCTTTAAGTTGATCTGGCAAACAGCTGCCCATTCAATCCTACACAGAGCACCACTGTCACTCAGATGCCACTGTGAGTGTGTGTGTGAGTGTGTGTGTGTGAGTGTGTGTGTGAGTGTGTGTGTGAAAGCAGCTCAAATATTCACTGTTTTACCTCAATTTGTTCCACTCTTGAGGAAAACAGCTGTTAAAGGCTCCTCTGTTTGCCAGTTTCTACCTGTGTGTGTGTGTGTGTGTGTGTGTGTGTGTGTGTGTGTGTGTGTGTGTGTGTGTGTGTGTGTGTGTGTGTGGTGTTTTGGAGCCATAGACAACTTGACTTGACAACGATATTAGGTGAAAATGTGAAACTTTTGTTGCGTTTTGTCTGTCTAGAATATAAGAACCAGCTCCAGTGTAAGCAGCTGACTTCTCCATGGCGACGAGGATAAGCCAACATGTTGAGAACATCCATCAGCACTGAGGTCACCCCAGGGTGTGAGGTCACCCCAGGGTGTGGGAAGTGTCACATTTTAGTTGATCACACAGTCAGAACCACTGGCCGGGCGAGTGTACTGGATAGAGAGAAACGTCACTGATCCTTCTGGAAGGTTCCTGCTACTACGCTGGAGGTGACAGGTAAACCACAGAACAGACAGTCCCCACTAAACTCTGCGTTCATCTAAGACAACTAGGCAGAAACAAATACTGAAAGTACAAATACAAATACTGCTTTGTGTTTCCTGGTCTCATGTGCAAGAAGATGAAGGTAGAAAAAGTAACCTGAGAGGCACGACATACAGAACGGCATGGCCATAGGAACTTAGTTTTGATTGATCCATCTTCATAATACAACTAACAACAGTGTAGTCACTACTGACTATGGTGCCTTTCTATGTCTCAAATGAATCCAAATGACAACTTGAAAAAGGATGTTGTTTACATTCACTTCAGGATGCTTTTTTGTTTTGTGATGATGGTGAAACATCAACTCTACTAACTAATAATAACTTGATTAGTGAAACTCTAGTGAGTCCCGGACCAGGACTCAGGCGTTCTGGGTCAAACGTGGAACTGTGGTGGCCTGAGAGGGAGAAGTGTGCTCACACACTGGCCGGGTGCTCGACAGAGACACTGAGCGGCTGAATGGAGCCATTATGGACGTCTGTGTAGTGAGGAGGCTCAGCCCAGCCGCACGCTCACTGGCTGCTCTCAACCAATGCTCTCACACACAGAGTGTGAGGACACACCCCGTCTGAGAGGAGCACATGGTGGAGGAGGGCTGAGTGGCTGGGTGGGGGGGGGGGGGGTGTGTGTGTGTATACATGCCAAGTCATAAGAACTAATACTTCATGACTGCACTTTACTAGATTTTTCAGGTGTCTATACTCATACATGCTTGTTACTGTTCCTCTGTACTGGGACTGTGCAGGTTGTTCAAAAATAAGAAAACAATGCAGATTTTTTTTCATTTTGCCAAATTATCAAAAGTGGATCAATGAAGCTAACTTTTACTTTTTTACACAAACTAGCAGAGTCGTTTTTAACACAGGAATCTGTACCTCTGGTGTGTGTGTGTGTGTGTGTGTGTGTGTGTGTGTGTGTGTGTGTGTGTGTGTGTGTGTGTCAGAGCGGTCCTGATGGAGTCTCTCTCCCCTGCTTCACAGCAGTGATGCATTTTAACTAGGTGAGAAGCTTCTGGAGGACGTTGTCCAGGGCCTTCAAAATGACGAACCATCAGCTACGACCCTGAACGCAGCATGGGGCTCGTGATGGAAGATCAACACAATAAATCATGTAGCAATTATAAATTCCTCTGTGGAGCAGGAGGAGTGCAGGAGGAAGAGAAAACGAGATGGAGCGCGTCCTGGGCCGGCAGGGGGAGGAGAGCCTCCAGGGAGCAGCGTCTCCGGGAGGCGAGGAGACGCCTGCAGCTCGGACTGGGGGACGGAGAGAGGGACGAGCGGCTGCACAGGTCGGTCCATCTCATCAGAGCATGAACACTGGGGACTGGTCAGATTCACACGGCTTTTACATGAACTTTAAAATCTGAAATTTAAACTGAAATGAGTCATGATGTCTGTGAATGTACTGTCAGCATTCAACAAGGACAAGGTGGAAGAGTTTTTTCCATTCTAACTCCTTGGAATGGAAGATTAGACTTCTTGACTTGACTAAATGCAACAAAGTTCCCAGAGATCCGTTAACGCTGAGCACAGTGCAGTCTGTTAGGTTAAACATTAGTCGATACAGCAGTGAGAATAAGTGCCTTTCTAAGCAGCTAATCAAACTCCTCAATGACCAAAGCCCAGCTGAGCTGCAGCTGAACTGCTTGCTGGGCAGGTCCATGCTGTGCATGAACTACACATTATGTCAGAGACAAACGTAGAAATCAGTAAAATGCAACAAGTTGAAGGGAGCAGCATTTCTGCCAGCAGCTGTGGAGAAGGAATCTGTTCATCTTCGGTTTTCCAACTTTTGAGGTTTTAAACTACAGTAGATGAGCTGAGTCTGACTTTGCTCCATTCAGTGAGGTCTGGATAATCCTGGCAGGCCGTGGTATTTTTAAAGTCTTTCAAAGGATTGGAATAATCCTCCTCTTTAAAACATCTTCATATCTGCTTCACTGAGTAACAACAGCTGTTCCTCAAGCTCTAGTTCCTCCTCAGTCTCTGGCCGCCTGAAGCTCAGGTTCCTCCTCAGGTTCCTCCTCAGGTTCCTCCTCAGGTTCCTCCTCAGGTTCCTCCGCAGGTTCCTCCTCAGCCTCTGGTTCTTCCTCAGGTTCCTCCTCAGGTTCCTCCTCAGTCTCTGGTTCTTCCTCAGGTTCCTCCTCAGGTTCCTCCTCAGTCTCTGGTTCCTCCTCAGGTTCCTCCTCAGTCTCTGGTTCCTCCCTAGGTTCTTCCTCAGTCTCTGGTTCCTCTCCAGGTTCCTCCTCAGCCTCTGGTTCCTCCTCAGGTTCCTCCTCAGCCTCTGGTTCCTCCTCAGGTTCCTCTTCAGTCTCTGGTTCCTCCTCAGGTTCTTCCTCAGTCTCTGGTTCCTCTATGAGCTATGAGCTCTGATGGAACCAGAGCTCATAGCTTCTATGCTAACACCAGAGAATAAGAATAAACAGTGGTCAGTCATTCTGCGTCCCTTTGATCACGGGGCTGAGGACTTGTTTCCTACCATTTGTCTTCATCAGAGCTGACTGAGAGCTTCCTGCTCTGAGGAGCCGTGAGTGTCTGCTGATGACAGAGCCGCTGCAGCAGCTCGGCCGGAGAAGCCACACAAGTTATTTTAAACCTTCAGGAGGAGAATCGCTGCCATCGGCAGGCCCGCTCCAGCTCGCGTGTTAGATAAACAGAACGCCGGTGGAGCTGCTCTCTTCTCTGCATTCCTCTCCGTTCCACCGTCTGAAGCATCAAACGGGCTGAATAATGAAACTAATCTTTATTTGTAGCGTGACAAAGTGCGTGTTGTGGTGTGTGGGCTGAGCAGCCACTGCTAAGCACCCCTGGACAGATGTCTGGTGACTGTGTACAAAGCATTAGTGAGAAGTGCCTGTGTAGCTCTTTGTGTGCCTGGAATACTAACAACCCGCTACACCTCTGCCATTAGCACATTAAAGCTCCCGAGGAGTATGGAACAAGGTTTTAGGATCAGAGAGGGGAAAAAACATCAGGAAGTGTTTGTAAGGCATAATCGAGGGTTTTTCAGCAGCAACTGGCTCTAAAAATACTATTTCTTACATAACGTGTCAGCTTATAGGTTTACATCAGTGGAAAGTCTGAAGTTGGAGTGGAACACAGAACTCCTCCCTGGGCAGGCTCCACCAGCTGTTTACCAGCAGAAGGAGATGCTGCCCAGAACTATCCATCACCAGGTCTGACCAGTGAGGCAACACGTCTGCCAAGGTCCCGTCATGACGAGCTTACCTCACATGATTTGTAGCCGATCGAGGCCAGACGAGACGACAAAAGACACAGATCACACGAGTGTTTCTAACAACTAGTCCAAACGGATCATCTTCTTTAACACGGAGATCTTATGGTTTCTTTTGTTTCCTCTGACATACAGTAGCACTGAACTTCGAGGTACGTTGTGTATGGTGGAGGTGATGTTCCTATGTGTGCCTCTGGCTGCTGGACAGGACAAATCAAGTCAGAAGGTGCTCTCCTCCTACCTGTGTCTGGAGGTTTGATGAGGTCCATGATGGCCGAGTCGGCCCCCTTGGTGTAGACGGTGACCTGCTCGGTCAGCGGGTGTTTCACCACCACCGACATGCGTTTGCGTGTGGAGTCGAAGCCCAGCGTGTGCAGCAGCTCGAAGCTGAGCTTCCCCAGGTGTGGCAGCTCCACGGTCACCTGGTCAGGCAGCCGTCCAACCAGAGAGCACTTGTAGGCTCTGGCCGCGTACACCAGCGCCGCCTCGTCCGGGGACTCGGCCTCGTAGCGCAGCTCGCCCTCCTGCAGGCTCCAGCCCTTGGCGTCGCAGCAGTGAGGGGCGGGGCTAAAGGCGTGCTGCAGCCCCCCCGCCGAGCGCTCCTCGTCCAGCTTGGTGAGCGTGCTCTCGGCCGAGGGCGAGGACAGCAGGCTGGAGCAGCCCCGGGTGGAGGAGCGGCTGGTGACCAGGCTGGACGAGCTGCTGCTGTTGGAGCCCGAGGTCAGGCGACTCGGGGTGAAGCGTTTGATGAAGTCCTCGATGGTCTTAACGGGCGACTTCAGCTCGAACCTCATACGGACCTGGAGGAGCAGAAACACAGTCAGACCTGCAGACCAGCTGATTCACAGCACTACTAGACATCAGTGAAGGCGAACAGTGTTGCAGCGGTCGGCTGGTGACACACATACACACTAGTGTTTCCATCACTTCTAGGGTTGCACAAAACCTCAACATGTGAATAAACCTGGAGATAACAGCTCCATGGAACCTCTCAGATGCCTCTGAACACAGCTCCTCTCCTGAGCTGCTCCTCCAGACGTGTCCATCTAGAAGCTGATCTCAAAGTGTGATGGAAACACTTTGTTGACATCTCCAGGTCACGTGACCTGACGTAGGGGTCACATGACCAGTTCCCTTCAGACCAGATGGACAGAGGAGGAGACTCAACTGTTTCTACATCTGATTCAAAGATCTAAGAAAACTATGTTCTGGACGTCCATCTTCCTCAGAGTGGAGGACCAGGACCACATGGTACCAGGGTTATTATGGGATGGAGCAGGACCACATGGTACCAGGGTTATTATGGGATGGAGCAGGACCACATGGTACCAGGGTTATTATGGGATGGAGCAGGACCACATGGTACCAGGGTTATTATGGGATGAATACAGGATAAACTACGGGTCATGTGCCTACACCTCTAGTTGCAGTTGGACTTTTGTCAGTATTTTACTTTTATTTTACAAAAAGCTGTGATGGAAACACACATGAACACACCATTGACTCTCACATCTTTGGGCCACCGCCTCCAGTCAACCTACAACATGCATGTTTTGAACTTAGTCAGGAGACCAGAGCAGCTGGGGACAGGCCACACAGACAGCCAGAACATGCACACTTCAGTTAAACCCTTGGAACAACTGGGAGTCAAACATGGAACCTTGGTGCTGTGAGGTGACGGTGTCTTTAATATTCAGATTTTTATTTCCACACCACAGTCTCACTGTCACACTAACATTTTGCCTCTAACTTTATTTACTTTGTTCTGTTTGCACAGTTCTTCATCTCACGCTCCTTTGCACGACTCAACGCCTGTCAGAAGCAAACACTCCTCGTGATCAGCGCTCTCAGCAAACAAGACGATGCAAAGAGGCTCGGACGCCTCCAGCCTTCACCTCCAGCCTTCTCCACCTCCAGCCTTCACCTCCAGCCTTCACCTCCAGCCTTCACCTCCAGCCTTCACCTCCAGCTTTCTCCACCTCCAGCCTTCTCCACCTCCAGCCTTCTCCACCTCCAGCCTTCTCCACCTCCAGCCTTCACCTCCAGCCTTCTCCACCTCCAGCCTTCACCTCCAGCCTTCACCTCCAGCCTTCTCCTCCAGCCTTCTCCACCAGCCTTCTCCACCTCCAGCCTTCTCCACCTCCAGCCTTCACCTCCAGCCTTCTCCACCTCCAGCCTTCACCTGCAGCCTTCTCCACCTCCAGCCTTCACCTCCAGCCTTCTCCACCTCCAGCCTTCACCTCCAGCCTTCTCCACCTCCAGCCTTCACCTCCAGCCTTCACCTCCAGCCTTCTCCTCCAGCCTTCTCCACCAGCCTTCTCTACCTCCAGCCTTCACCTCCAGCCTTCACCTCCAGCCTTCACCTCCAGCCTTCTCCACCTCCAGCCTTCACCTCCAGCCTTCACCTCCAGCCTTCACCTCCAGCCTTCACCACCTCCAGCCTTCACCACCTCCAGCCTTCACCACCTCCAGCCCTCTCCACCTCCAGCCTTCACCTCCAGCCTTCTCCACCTCCAGCCTTCTCCACCCCTGCTGAAGTCAGGGTTTGCTGTGGGCAGCCACAGACCCTGGGCGTCACACACAGATCTGCTGCTCTCAGCAGAAAGACTCTGAAGTTGATCTGTTGGTGGTGCTGTCATGAGCTGACGTCACAGCAGCAACATTACACCCTTAACTAGAGTGTTGGCATTAGAAAAGAAGTTGTTTGGTTCCTGTGAATACTACGAATACAATCAAACAGGTCTGGCAGCATCAGCAGTGCTGCAGGTATTTCATTAATGATCATGATGCAATCACGCCTACGAATGAACATGTGTACGAACTGTGACAAGTTCTTCTGGGAAACACTCCCTGAGCCTAATAAAATCCTTCAGGTGTGTTTTGTGGTTATCTAGCATGAAGAGGCTGCAGAGAAACCGTCCAGGTCTTCAGATGTGATGAGAATGCAGCTTGGCCGTTCTCTGATTGGCCGAGGCTTGGTCCCGAGCTGCTGCAGCACAGCGCAGAGAGTGAGTCAGTGAGGGCGCCGGGCAGGACGCCTTCTCACATACATTTATATAAATCATTCAGGTTCTGGACCGGCCACAAGGGCATGACAATAAAATGCAGAACAATCACACGGGCCCAGAGGACTAGAACAGGCACAAACAATATAAAAAAGGGAAAACAAAGAGTCCTTCCTCTCTGATAACCTCTGCAGAGGATGTGACTAACGTGTCACTGTGTGACCGCGTCGGAGCAGGTCTGAGCCTCGGACTGGCAGAGCTGCAAACACAGCATGTGGCGAGCAGAGGATATCACCTCTGCACAGGACGACACACCCAGGCTCACACAAAACACTCAACAAAACACGGATACACAACTACAGCCGCAGCCATCATCAAAGCTGCAGCCCGAGCTACGTGCAGGAGCAGACTGGGAGCACATTCTGAGGCTGTTTTTGGAAGGAGAAGTAGCCAGAACAACACGCAACAAATCAAATTCTTTTGGTGAAAAGATGGAAACTACTCCCATGATGTTCAAAGCAAACCAAAAAACATTAGAGAAGCTTTTGTGTTGGTGCTTTGGAAGCATATCAGTGGAATTTGTCTCTGCAGGATCATCTATTGAAGCTCCACATGAAGCAGCTCCAGCCTGGGTGTGCTTCTTTGTTCTTCAGGCTTTGGACCTTTGAAAACAACGCAAATCTACATGCTGTTCCATCTTCATCGAGAACAATCGCATCTCACATTAAGAAGTCAAACGAGCAGCTCTGTAGGGCAGTGTGCACGCAGCACGCACGCACGCACACACACACACACACACACACACACACACACACACACACACACACACACACACACACACACACACCCTCTCTGAGAGGAGGACATCAGCAGCTGCAGGACCAAATCAATGTGTGAGAGACACTTTGATCTGATCTGATGGGCTCTGGTGTTGCCATCTTAATCAGGTTTAGTCTGACTTTTAAGAGTCAGACTAACCATTCTGGGTTCTGCTTTGTTTTCTTCACATTTATTTTGTTAAACACGTTAAGACAATTACTGCTCCCAATAGTAACGCTTCAAAACTGATAGACACTATTTCTGGACTGCGAGAGTTCTAAAAAAAGAACTGTTATTCAAACATTCCTCATTCTGCTTTCTTGGATTGAGTTATTTTTATATGGCAAGGGGAGAAAAGGCTGCTGAATGCATCCTGTTAATTCTGCTTTATTTCATTTCCACTTCTGTCAAGAGACAGGAAGAGACAGGAAGAGACAGGGAGAGACAGGGAGAGACAGGAAGAGACAGGGAGAGACAGGGAGAGACAGGGAGAGACAGGAAGAGACAGGGAGAGACAGGAAGAGACAGGAAGAGACAGGAAGAGACAGGGAGAGACAGGAAGAGACAGGAAGAGACAGGGAGAGACAGGGAGAGACAGGAAGAGACAGGAAGAGACAGGGAGAGACAGGGAGAGACAGGAAGAGACAGGAAGAGACAGGGAGAGACAGGAAGAGACAGGAAGAGACAGGGAGAGACAGGGAGAGACAGGGAGAGACAGGGAGAGACAGGAAGAGACAGGGAGAGACAGGGAGAGACAGGGAGAGACAGGGAGAGACAGGGAGAGTCGGACCTGTCTCTTCCATTCACAGCAACCTGCTACATGTACATTTTATATGATTTATAAAACATTTTGGTAGCTGACATTGTGTTCACATGATAAAATGGAGGAAGTGATGATCAACATGGTGTTCAGCTATCATATCATCTGTTAAAGTGATGGTGCAGCAGCTCTGAGGGCTCATCACACTGAACCCTGTAATGCTGAACTGAGCTGGGGGGGCTGTACCTTCTGGCGGGGCTGGTTGGGGGAGGAGACCACCACCGTGTTGCAGATGGTGAGGGCGATGAAGAAGTCGATGATGTCAGCGAGGTCGGAGGGCAGCTGGGACATGGACTGACTGTGGAAACGCATGAAGTCCATCTGGCTGCTGCACTCGTTGACTTTGTCCAGGAGCTGAGGGTCAGGAGTGATGTCCTTCTCCTGCATGGGACACAGAACATGTTGTGTCACATTAGCTTGTGTATTCGTTGCAAGTTCATTATGTATGTAGGTATGACAGACTCAGTCATTCTCCATACCAGACTTTTCACCCTGAAACTATTTGAAAAGAGTTGGAATGCCGACAAAGGCTAATATCTCACATTTAAAACTTCATTTTCATTTTCCACAAGTACTTTAATGCTTTAAGACCCAGTGGACACCTTGAACAGTAAAACAACAACAACAAATTTCAGATCTACGTTACACTGTCATGTAAATTATGGTTGTTATTGTCCTCTCCATCTCTTCTGTTCCCCCGTCTAGCCCCGTCCAGTGGATCTGCTCCACAACAAACAGTTCAGTAAAGTAAGAAGAGCTGCAGCAGCCTGGGGACTGACCATGGGGCTGCTGAAGGCCGTGTGCTTGGACAGGATGCTGGCTCGCTTGGCCTCGGCGCGGCTGCCCGTCCTGCGGTGGGACTTGGTGCTCTGGGAGCGCAGCACCACCCTGGCGCTCTGGTGGCTGGAGACGCTGTCCCTCCGGGGCAGGGTGCCCCCATGAGACGTACACTCCTCCTCCTCAGAGTCCATCTCCTGGTACATGGCCAGTCTCCTGGCTGCAGCACACACAGCACAACACAGCGTCACTGTTAGAGCCGGCAGGGGCCATCACTGAACACTGATGGCGTAGCTGCAGAAGGTTTCCTGCTGAACTAGCTGAGACAATAAAGTCAGATCATATCGTATTTACTGCCCTCTATTATAGGTGTGTGTGTGTGTGTGTGTGTGTGTGTGTGTGTCTAGAGCCTCGTCTCACCGTTGGCATCATGCGAGTACTCGACCCCGGCCACTGTGCAGCGGCGGAACACCATCTTGTTCTCGGTGAGCGTTCCCGTCTTGTCAGAGAAGATGTACTGCATCTGGCCCAGGTCCTCGGTGATGTTCAGAGCTCTGCACTGCAGGTGGGAGTCGCTCTCCTCGTCGTACAGCTCCATGTCCTGGTGGATGAAGTACACCTGGCAGATCTTCACTATCTCGATCGACACAAACAGCGAGATGGGGATGAGCACCTGGAGGAGGACAGAGGCACCGTTGATCAGAGGTCCTCACACACTTTGTACAGGTGGCTGATCATCAGGGGGCGGGGGTCAAACAGAAACTAAGCCAGTTTCAAACTATTGCTTAAAATGACACAATAGTAACAGCTTAAACAAAAGTGATAATAACTATTACTCCTACTATTAGTAGTATTCCTATAGTTATTACCATTATCATATTATCAAGCTGCTAGAGGAAAATGAAGACTTCAGATCTGTATTTTGTAATGCTCAAATCAACTTAATGATTATTAGAACAGTTGCTGATTGGTTGATGAACCCATTAGCTGCTGCAGCTCTTGTTCAATAGAAAAGGATGCAAAGAGCAGAGCTATGAGCAGACTGCAGGGTCACGCCTGCTTAATGACTGTGGAGAGCATGTATGAGTGCACTGGGATGGTGCTCTGCTTGTTTGGGAAACGTTGCTGTAGTTGTGGGAGAGATATTTCCAGGCAACATTTCTGAAGCATGATTCCGGGGAAGTGAGTCACAGCTGGTTGAGCCGGCGCTCCAACGCTGTGTTTATGTTGGAGTTGATGGAGCGCCGGCTGGCAGCGCTGGAGCGCCTCCATCCCCTCACTCGCTGCTATCTCCTCAGACTTCTCCTTCATCATGACGGCTGAGCTGAGCGCAGCAGAGGGCAACACTAGAGACAAACTCTCCCCACTACCATCAGTGAGCCTCAGCGGCACGCTCCTGCTCTGATCCTGTGCTACACAGATTATGCTGCTGCATGAAGGAACTGCTTCCTTCCTGCTTTTCCAGATGAAAAGTGGAGATAAAGATCTAGAGGTTGCACACCTGCAGGGTCTGGACCAGAGCCGGTGTTTTCATCCCAAACATAATAAAACCTTCCCACTGATACTGTACGTCCTCTATCTCTGTCTGTGCCTTTGGTTCTCAGAGGTGTGTACCTGGAAGACGATGATCATGGTGAGGAAGAGATAAATAGCAGACATGATGGCCGACAAGTCCGTCCCCTCCGGACTAAGAACGTCAAACACCGGCCTCTTATCTCCGTACTGAAACATCCAGAGCCCGTGACCTGGAACAGCAGCAGCACAAGGTCAACTGAGAAACTCACAAACACACTGGCTTCAAAAGACAAAAAGCATTAGAAGACAGAGATAACCCGGAGATGTACAAACCAACTATTTGCAAAACTGTTTAAGCCATTTATTCAGAACATGCTTGTGAATGCTTTGGCTCTTCATTTGGAATATCTATCTATCTATCTATCTATCTATCTATCTATCTATCTATCTATCTATCTATCTATCTATCTATCTATCTATCTATCTATCCATCTATCCATCTATCTATCCATCTATCCACCTATCTATCTATCTATCTATCTATCTATCTATCTATCTATCTATCTATCTATCTATCTATCCATCTATCCATCTATCCATCTATCCATCTATCCATCTATCCATCTATCTATCTATCTATCTATCTATCTATCCATCTATCCATCTATCCATCTATCTATCATCTTTCTAACAGGGTTATTGTTGAGGACTGATGTCCTTCACTAATGCCATTCTACTGTCAACTGCACTAACAGAATTGTGAGAGCTTGGCTGGTCAGATGCTGGTTTAGAGAGGCAGGCCTGACGTTTCCCTTCATGTGGTGGAGACGAGGGCTACGCACCGACAGCAGCGAACAGGCACATGACCAGCAGGATGATGACGCACCAGAACACGTCTACATTCATCTGTCGCTCCAGTTTGCTGCGCTTGTAGCGCGGCCCGTTGTTGTTGAGCATGGCTTTGGTCTCGTGACCTGGGAGGACACAGCACATGGTGAGGAGCTGGAGCAGCTTCATCTGAGGCTTCATCTGGAGCTTCAGCAGCAGCTTCATCTGAGGCTTCAGCAGCAGCTTCATCTGGAGCTTCATCTGGAGCTGCAGCTTCATCTGAGGCTTCATCTGGAGCTGCAGCTTCATCTGAGGCTTCAGCAGCAGCTTCATCTGGAGCTGCAGCTTCAGCAGCTGTACTGAGGTCAGTGACTAGGTGTTACAGCAGCTGGCTGTGGGGTCAGACCTGCATAGATGACGATTCCTACGGCCTCCTCTGTGTTCCGGATGGTGCAGCCTCTCAGCAGCAGGTTCTCCTTGTAAAGTGCATCTCTTCTACCACTTCGATGGATTCTGTCATGTGACCATAAAGTTACCATAAAGTTACCATAAAGATACCATAAAGTTACCATGAAACTCAGAAAACCAGCAGCATCAGTGTTAAACAGAAACTGAAAAAATCCAGCCTGGAAGTTCTCAGAGGATTCTCAGAGGACGTGTTTGTCTAAAACAGAGGTGTGAGATGTTAAAACAGGAACAACTGTGTGTGTAATGGTGAAGAGCAGAGATTAAAAGGGCAGCTCTAATCTCATTACTAAATCAGGGATTAGGAGCGTGCTTGTTAAAGAGCGGAGCAGCGCTCGTCCCACATCACCACCAGGACTGATTAATCTATAATCTATGACACGTCGTAGATTACAGATTAACCACGGCTGGATCAGCTCACACTGTGCAGGAAGTTGATAACATTCAGAGACTTTCAGAGTTTTCTTTACACAGGTTACTGGAACTACCAGATTAGTGTTGTCATGTCAAAAATACTCCTCCTCCTCCTCTTCCTGCTCCTCCTCCTCATCCTCCTGCTGCAACTCCTCCTCCAGTTCTACCTGCTAATCCTCCTCCTTACTCTTCCCTCCTCCTGCCCCTATTCCACCTGCTGCTCCTCCTCCTCCTGCTGCTCCTCCCGATCACGCTCACGTTTTTAGTTTCAATGATGCACAGCTCTGTACGGAGCAGCACTGTAGGGAGCAGACAGACATTATTCACAGAGGCGAGGTGAGGATGGTTTCTATTCTCCTTGAAGTGAAACTTGGATGAGTTTTCCTCCTTCCCATGTCAACACACATCCTGCCCCTGCCCCCTCCAGCACTTCAGCTGCAAACAAAGGCAGCAAGGTGTAGGGCAGGAAATCAACTGGGAGGGAGCAAGTTGTTGCTAAATTCTTACACTGTCTCTCGTCTGAGCTCTAGAAGCGACAGCTCCATGAGGCAGCGAAGAGCAGCTGGAGCTCAGTCATGTCCTGAGTCCTGGGACCACATCCCAAACAGGCAGAATCCTAATCTAGACTTGGAAAAACTGTTCAGCTCATAATTACAAGTGGGAAGCGACTGGCTGGTCAACAAGCCACAGTTTCACGTTATTTCCATTTGGTAGTTTGACACGAGAGGAAATGTCACACTCACATGTAGCCTCTGAATCTGTTCAGGTCGTTGTTTGGCTTCTCACATTCAATGATGCTGTTGTACTTTAAAGGGTCAAAATCACAATCCTGAAAAACAAAGAGAGCCGCTGATTATCAGGCACAGACGATGACCACCTGAGTCACAGACAAAATGAACTCAACAGGATAGAGCGGCTTCACAGAAACAGTCAGCAAGGTAAATATTAAAACCCCAGCTCCAGCTGTGGTGCTGTACAGTCAAGGAACGACTGCTGTCATGTTATTGTCTCATGTGGTGGCTACAGTCACGTATGAAGCAGACGGAACTCTGCAGATACCTCTCAATGAATCAATGAAGTCTGTCAATGTTTTAAATACTGTGAGAGTCACAGACTTGAGTTCCTAGCAGAGTGTGGGACTGCTGAAGCTCTCACCAGGTCGAAGAAGCTGCGGACGACCTGCCTCTGCTTGAGGTTGGTCTCTCCGTCCAGCGTGGCTGTCTCGATGTGGCAGAGGCGGTCGGGGTCGCTGGAGCTCAGCAGCAGAACGTCGGCCGGGAGGATCTCGTTGCAGCGCAGCCGGATGAAGTCTCCCACACGCACCTCCTTCCAGTACTGCTCGACGTAGCGTCTCTCCACTCTGAACAAGGCAAACAGAACAGAACAGAACAGAAGAGTCAGCGCCTCTCCTAGGAAACTGCACCAGACAACAGGGAATCAGTTTTTCTTCATATTGTCTTTGCTTTGCTATTTGTGGTGTTTGTATGAGACATGACATCTGCTGATTCTTTGCATTGTCAATGTTTCTGTTTGAGAAGGTTTGTATCTCATTTGCACGCCTGACTTTACTATAATATTTATTCTAATATTTCTGTTTTCTTCAACTAAACCCAAAACTTTTGGAGTTTTGTGCTGTTTGAACAGCAGGAGAGGAGGAGGACCAGCCTCAACAGTGAAACAAACATGACCCTGGAGGAGGAGAGACACGCTCCGCAGAGTGTTCACAGAGTGACCGTACATGTTACAACCACATGAGCAGACAGAAAGGTGCACCAGCACCAGCAGACAGACAGATGTGAATCTGTGTAGGACAGAGGCAGCTGACGGCTTTCATATTCCTGTCAAACTAACGTAGACAGTGATCAGACTTATCTACTGCAGCTTCACTAGATAAAACACAGATCTGAGATGGAGCCCGATGAGTTCTTTCACAAAGTAAACAAACATGACACCACAAGCAGAAAAGCAAACCTCGGACGGGTTTCCCCCCTGTTTTTAGTTCCAATCAACTTCGACTAGTGACAAATGAGTCTGGTGCAGCGTCTGTTCCTGCCATAACTGTGAGGAGCACCTGTGGACAGACTTCATGTGAGAACAATGAGAGATTCCTGCCACAAACACAGTGAATAATACATGTCACTGAGCTATAAACAAGTCATGAAGTGAAGGGAAAAGAGCACTTATTTATTCATAACCTACCAGGCCCTCCAGCATAATGACTCATGTCCGTGCATATAAAAACATTCCTTTCCTTGGGATTTTGTCGCTGCAATGTGCACGTGGTGTCAGCATGACAGGCAGAGCTTTTCCACGCACTCGATGTTCTCCACTGGACAAACAGAGGGACGGACAGATGAGGCCAGCCAGCCTCAGTCAGGTCAGCTGTTGCCAGGCGCTGGACGTTTTTGCCACAGCAGAAGTTAATTCAATTACTTCCAACCATGACCGACCCAAGGAAAATCAGAGGAACAATGACAAAGTCACAACTCTGGCCCAGAAACATCCGCTCCTCTCCTGATCCCCACACACTTTCAAATAGATCAATAGCCTGAGGCCAAGGAGTAGATTCACCGGTCAGACCTCAGACCGGCTCAACACGTCACAATACGTTTGTCAAGTTTACTCTGACAGGAAGAGTCTGCACAGAGGGCGTTAAGGAGAGCGAGAATCAGCCTGTGCTGCCCTTGTTGAGTATTGACAGTCTACACCCGGCCGGAGGCAGCTCCTACAGCATCCCTGTGTGAACAGCCTCGACGTTCACACCAGAGAGCAGGGAGAAACCCTCCACTGGACCATTCCAGGGACCACATGTGTCAGTGGGGCTCTGGTGCAGACCATCAGTCATATAAACCACTATGATGTCTGGGTTTCATCAACACAGCCCTCAGCTGCAAATATTAACCACAAGGATTTTCATAATCAATTTTCAACCAAAAAATGCCAGATATTTCCCAGTTGTGGTTTCTCAAATTAGAGGATCTAACTGCTTTTGGTTGTCAAATCTGACTGAAAATTGATCATCTTTGGGGTTTGGACTGTGGGCAAAACAACACGGACTCCCAACACATCACTGTGGGGCTGCAAACATTTTTCAGTCCTGTCAAAGATCTACACATTAATCTGGAACTTAAATGACTACACAGCTGCAATAAACCTTATATTAGCACCACATAAAGAACAACATGGGACCGGACGGCACAGATAACCAGCACACAGCTCAAGACAAACAGACACACGGCCGACATTTCCTGCACCAGGGAGCAAGGTTCTAAACGCGTGAATCTAATGAGCACATGCTTTATATTATCTTTGACTTCACACATTAAATGTACGTAGCTCAGTGTAACCGTAGCAAACCAGGCTGGAGCGTCTCTGGCTGACTGCTGGAAATAGCCCGGCCGCTGCTCTCAGCAGACTGCATGCGGCTCCTCCATTAAGGTTCTCCACATACTAGAGCATCTTATACATCTTGTTAGTCTTCTCTGCTGCTATCAGAACACTAGAGACTGAATGACAAGCGGTAAGGAAGTGGAGGCAGGAACATTCAGGGACTCCTGAGATGCACAGGGAGTCAGAGGTTCATCCTAACAGATGAAATCTAGCTTCTGTCTAACCCTAACCCTGACACACGCCACCTATTCATCTCCCTCAAATGGAGGCGGGTACTGAGATGCTGGAGCAGGAGGAGTGGTGCGTTCAATGACCTGGAGTCCTGGCTGTGGATGGCAACAGCAGCGGATGTTGTTAGCAGCTGCACAATGCAGATTAAGAGCAAACTATTTACATTCCAGGAAACTCAATTTATGAGTGGGAACGTCCGATCCGACCGGTATGTCCACATCTATGTGGCGCTCCAAACTCACCATACGGGAGGAAAACCTCAGAAGCAAATCAGTCCTGATAAAAGCATAAAAACATTCAGCAGCACGTGGGTGTTCCCATCAGCCTGCCTCTGTAAATATTAGCATTTGTGATAAAAAGAGAATTTCTCCTATCAATGGAACAGGCTGCCTGTCCTGCTGCGGCGCGTGAAGAGGCAGTGAGGTCTACTCTGGCCAGCGTGGGCAGAGGCCGAGCTGCACAGCGTCTCAGAAATGAAGCAGGCCTGTCGTGAAGCTTCAGTGGAGTCAGCTGCTCCAGGTCGGCAGGAGGAGGATGTTTTGAACAATATTACCACAGCAGAGGAAAATCCAATTATGTCCAACCTTGACAGAACAACTTGGGTCAAGACTTCTTCGCTGAAACTGTGGAGTCACTGAACACTGAGCCTTTTGATAACCATGAATTATGCTCTGTACACGGACGACAGTGCTGCTTTTCATTAGCAAAACACACTCACACACACACACACACACGCACACACACACACACACACACACACACACACACACACACACACACACAAGGCAAAACAGTCAATAGAGGAGGATGCTAAGGTTGAGCTACAGGTTGTCAAGGCATCAGACCAACGTACAATCAATAACAACAGCACTGAGATGGTGTGTGTGTGTGTGTGCGTGTGTGCGTGTGTGTGTGTGCGTGCGTGCGTGCGTGCGTGTGTGTGTGCGTGTGTGCGTGTGTGCGTGTGTGTCTGGGCTCAACACTTTCACACCTCTCTGGCAGAGCAGTGGGCAGAACATGCAACGTTTCCCGGACTTTTGGATTCCACATGTGATATATTCTGCTGCTGTGAGACTAAACTACAGATTACTCAACCAGCTCTGCAGCAGTCTCACACACACACACACACACACACACACACACACACACACACACACACACACACACACACACACACACACACCAAGAAGTGATGCTCTATTGTACCTGTAGCCTGGTCTGTTCCTGTACAACAACTTTCTCCTCTGTTCTATTCTGTTGAAAAGGTCTTTTTTTTCTTTACTTTTCTATGTTTTTAGTGCATGTATTGACTTTCCCTAAAGTATTGAGCAGCTTCCTTAATAGTCAAAATGAAAGTTGTGTTCACAGCTAAACATGAACCAGCAGTTTGATTTGACTTAAACCCACATCCTGCACAAACACACTATTTGCTGTTTCTCCAATGACACTCCTCTGTCTTACTACTGCAAAGATGCACATTTGTCCAATCTGACATTAAGAAACAAGCAGTTTGATTAGTCCCTATATTATGTGTATTATCTTGTTTTTCTGTCTTGATATGTCTTTATTTATTGTCTCTATACCTGTTTATTGTCACTAATTGTTCATGTCTTATCCTCACTATCGGGTTTGAATGTCGACTACTGTTAGCTTTGAATAAACTCACTTGACTTGTTACTCTTCTTTTTCAGTTTTCTTTCTGCTGCTATGATGCTAATTTCACCACAGTGTGGGCACATTAAGGTAGCTCCTGTCTTATGTACCAATGACAGATGTTAATGGTGTGTGCTGGTCTCCAGCCCACTGCAAGGTGTCTGTCAGGTCTTAGAAAGAATAAAAAGCCCTTAAAAAGTATGAATAAGTCTTAATCAAGATTTCATGGAGGTATTTGTTCGTAGGATTCCAGTTTTTTCCAGACTACAGAAAGCCTGGTGCATGTATGGAGAATATGTCACTTGTCATGATCAGATGTTTACTTCAACTTTACCTGTGGTTTAATTTATTTTTGGAGAGTTGTTGTTTCTCAGCTGATCTGAGATCTGTTGTATGGTGTTCTATAGATCTAAATGCTGACTGCAACTGTTTAGTAAGTTAAAGATGTCTTAAAGGGAAGTCAACTCCAGGAAGCTGCAGAGAGCAATGACCTGTCCCTAGGTCTAACCCTGAGGACTGAAGGAGCCAGAAAACATTCACCTTCATGAAGCGGACATCAAAGAACTTTGATCCCGAGCTTTAAAAACGGCGGTCTAAGTTGTTATTTAAATTGTTGTCGATCACTGTATTAGTCGAGTAATAGTCGATGAATCGACTACTGTTGTAACTCTACAACTGCACTGTGTGTGGAGGTGTGTAGATGTGTGTATGTGTGTACAAGTGTGTAGAGGTGTCTAGATGTGTGTAGAGGTGTGTAGAGGTGTGTAGAGGTGTGTAGATGTGTGTAGATGTGTGTAGAGGTGTGTAGAGGTGTGTAGATGTGTGTAGATGTGTGTAGATGTGTGTAGAGGTGTGTAGAGGTGTGTAGAGGTGTGTAGGTGTTTGTAGATGTTTGTAGAGGTGTGTAGATGTGTGTAGATGTGTGTAGGTGTGTGTAGGTGTGTGCTGGTCTCCAGCCGTGTGTGAAGCAGCTCTGTAAGTCCAGATGTGTGACCACACCTGTGCAGGTGTGCTCTGGGCCCAGCCCAGGTGAGTTACCTGCTGTAGACCAGACAGTCCATGTGGTTGATCTCCTTGTCGGAGCGGTGTCTCCGGTAGTCCTCCCACAGGTCCTTGATGGCGGTGACGGACAGGATGAAGACCACCGGGGCCAGGGCCAGCTCCGGCTGGAAGGCGTTCACCACCGGCACGAAGTTCAGCAAAGCGA
This sequence comes from Karalla daura, assembly GCA_029224185.1. Taxonomy (NCBI): domain Eukaryota; kingdom Metazoa; phylum Chordata; class Actinopteri; order Chaetodontiformes; family Leiognathidae; genus Karalla; species Karalla daura. Next base: position 25,551,023 of record CM055194.1, read on the forward strand.
TGAACACGAAGTAAACATTGGCGAATCTGTGGAACTGCTCGAAGAGGTTTTTGGGCAGGAAGGAGAGCAGGGTATACTTGGTGGTCTTGATCTTGTTGCTGGCGTAGTGTCTGTTGGGGTTGTCCTCGCCTTTAGCCTGGTCGTAGAGCAGGTTGGGATGGACAGTCCTGGTCTTGTTCTCCTTGGTTTTCCTCCTCCTCTTGGACCTCCCGGTGTCCTCTCCGTCCCTCGCCATGTCCCGCTGCTCGCAGGCTCAAACTTTCCCACAGTTCAGCTTTTCTCGTCCTCTCATAACAAACCGCTCGCAGCTGCGTTAGGCTAAGTTATCATTCTCTCCCCGGGCTCCAAGCTCTTTGCCTCGGCCTGCGGGACCCGTCACACTCGCAGCTCCTTCTCATCCATGTTGACTCTTGTTTTCTCGAGTCGGAGGAAAAGTTTTCGCCTGCTCGGCCTCTCCTTTCTCCGGGGAAGGATGCTGGTGTCTCCGGCCCGGGACGCCCCTCGGCCGGGCTGCAGATCTCCGCTCGGCCTGGATGGGCTGAGGCAGTGCGGCTGCGCAGCTGTGAGCATGCGCAGACTGTATGTAGATCTGCGGCGCTGTGCAGCGCACGCAGCAGTAGGACGTTCGTGAGCGGCTCTGCTCTCCGCTGCTGGGGAAACCCGAGCCTCGCGCCCCTCCTCGAGCCCCTCCTCGCGCCCAAGTGCCACGCGGTGTTATTGGAGTGAGCAGGAGAGCACAGGAAGCAGCTCCGCGAGGACAGGAGTCAGGGAGCAGAGAGGAAGTAGCTGATGATCAGTCAATTATCAATACAAAACTTGAATACTAGAAAAGACTCTTTATTGGCAAAAACGTCAAAAGTCCTTTTAGTGAATAAAGAACAAGGGAGGAGAAAAGTGATGATGTAGATGTGTTAATGCGATGAAGGTAATATATATAACTATAATAGCTTACTACGGCTTATATTTCATTCATAATTGTATCCAGTAGATTTACTGCACCATGTTCAAACTAGAGCAGCGGCCTTTTAAGGAACTAATGTCCAATGAACTAATTAGTAAGATGAGTAGCTTTTATTTACAAGTAATTCAGGATATAATGTTGTAGGCTTATTGGTAATGTAAATATTATATATAATTGATATAATTTAAATATTAAATCAGACAATATGATGTTTTTTAAACCTTAGCGTTGTTGAATAACGCCAGTCATGCCACACCCAAAGATCTCCAGCACGTTCTAAAACATTATGCTGTTCTCATTCAAGAATAGATTGAACCAACAAGTGAAATTTTGAAATGTAGTTATAAAAATTGATGAATCTGAACAAAGACATAATATGACATACAATGGGTGTGACTCCCCCAACAGCCAATCAGAGTGAAGCTTATGTGTGGTTTCCAGATCTGCATGAATGTTAACACCAGAGAACAGGGATAAATGCTCTGCTCTTTGTCGCTAAGACTTGCGTTTGACATAAGTTTGACATAATGAGCGACTCAGTGTTAAAGAATGCATCCAGGTGTGCACCATTATCCCGTGGGAGGACAGAAACAGGGAGCCGTGAGGCCTGTAAGACACCAAACCCACGCCAGGCTTAGAGAGCTGATGTATTAGTACCTCCAGAGATTGACCGGCCATTTAGCCTGCAGGCTCCCCGGCAGAGATAAATCAAAGGCCTATCTCAGGCCAGTCCACAGCAATTTGCTGTGGGAGCATCCAGCTGTTGAGCTAAAAACTAATGGCTGTTTGTACCCTGTGGCATCCTGGCATGGAGAACAATTCAATTTCCCTGTGATGAACGAGCAGAGTGAGGTGGATCTGAGACAATGGCCCCACTCTGGCCTCAAAAATACAGCTATTGCACTGAGCAAAGACAGGGAGGAAATATAGCTGAACCCGGCTGTGCCTCTCCACTGGAAATGCGTTCATCCCATACTTTTGTTCCTTTTTTGGGAAGTAAGGTTTTATGTGTGTCCAGCGTTCTTCACAGGGTCAAACAGCACAAAATCTACAGTCACAATGGAAAACTGCAGCGACTGATGAATGTTGAGCTCTGGCTTCTACTACATTTGTTCTTGACATGGCCGTTTTAATTTCCTCTTTTCTCTGTCTGCACGTAACGTCAGAATACCTTTCATTTTTGAAGTGTCAGATTTGTTTGTGTAGCATTCATCCTTCTCATTCTTTCCCTGAGTCAAGTTTTTATCTTCATGTTTTCAGTTTGCTGTGGGTCAGCGATTATTCTGCTCCGTTCTGTCAGAGCTACAAAAACATCCTGAAGTCTTACGTGACTTCTTGTCTCGTTATGAATATGGAGGCAGAACATTCATCAAGAGATTCGTATGAAAAGTGTTGGCAGCCATGACACACGGCTTTCATTCTTTGTAATGAATATTAAAAACTCTCCCGTCTCCATGGTGATGAGAGGACGACACTTTCAGTCCCTCACTTCTCTCTCCATCTGGGCTCCTCACACGAGCATAAAAATGAGTCCCGAAGTGAAATGGAAGTGTCGTCTGCCATGTGTATGTATATCATGTATGTCATGGCTTTTTCATGTAAAAACACACGGTGAGATGAAGAGACAGTTCTCCTACACCTTACTCTGTGTAGAAGCATCGTCAGACCTGAACCTTCCAGTCTCAACAGCTTTACTTTTAATACGATTTTAAAATCTTCTCTGTATTCATATTCTAAATATTGCTGTGGAGTACAAGTTTGTTTCCTAGAGTTAACAAATGTAACACACTTAATGCTTTCCCAAGCTGTGCACACCTTGAATAACCAGGTTATTTATTTACAATATGATCTTACATTGTATATTTAATAATAAAACTTGACTTGAACAAGACTTGAAATAAAGAAGTATAGAAGCCAGTACCAACAGGACTTCTCAGGTCAGTTTAACTCTTGTGTAAGGTGTGTAACTGACTGTGCGACTCTGCTCCCTTTAACTGGTCCAGAGGGAGAAACAAACGTTTTGGGATCGGAATCTAAATGAATGAACAGCGAGTTTGTCAGGCGTGCAGCTCCCTCTCACCTGTCACCAGTGAACCTGTTTCACGTGTTGAGTTAGGTCAGTCTGTAGCTGCTCCTGTCTCGACTCGTCTGAGCCACGTCAGCTGGTGTTTATCTGCCTCAGACAACATTATCACAGCACTGTACTGATCCCTGTGAAAGAAATCAATCGATGAGCTGATGAGGTCAAACTGCAGAAACAGTTCAGAGCCCTTGTGCTGTTTCCAGTTGTTTCTGTGTCGGGAATAATTAATAAACTCACTGTTTTCATCTTCAGGGTCCCAGCAGTGTTGTCAGATTATTATTCTGGATCCAGCGATACTTTACACAATATTCTGTGTGATGTCGGTCAGACACCAGGTTAGGAGTCAGGTTAGGAGTCGAGTCTGAGACCACTGTTTGTTAAACCGTTGACAGCTGACGAACCTTCTTCTTACAGTTTTTAAATGGGAGAAAATGGAGCACTAAGTGCTGTGCTCGATGTGTTTTCATTTCCCTGTGGTTAGAACAGACGCCCTTCATAGCAAGACTAACATCCAGATCCAAAGCCAAGGGTCAGAGAAGGTTCACACATGAATCAGGCTGCAGTTCAACCTGTCACAGACAGAAACAAGCTGCCAGAAGAGGGCATGATACTCCAAACAGAACACACTCCATGCGTCTGTGCAGCTCCTCAAACACAGTGTGTCTCACACTCAAGGGCTCTGCATGTGTGTGTGTGTGTGTGGGTGGGTGCAGAGAAGGTAGATGTATGAGAGGGAATATATATTATATACTAGAACATCTCCTACCATATATTGTCTATTATTCAAGTCTAAAAACACAAATTCAAAGTCAAACCTTCAGTTCACTTGATGTCTTTGTGTGTGTGTGTGTGTGTGTGTGTGTGTGTGTGTGTGTGTGTGTGTGGTCACATTACATTTGGCCACGCGTGTGGTCCATCAGACACATTCTCATTTCCCCTCACGCAGTGTTTGACCTTGATAAATTACGAGGGTTTGGATGTGAGTTTCTGGACTGGAAGCCTGTGAGATCTGTGTGTGTGTGTGTGTGTGTGTGTGTGTGTGTGTGTGTGTGTGTGTGTGTGTGTGTGCTGAGAGCAGCCGGTGCCTGTTGCCTGGAGACGGAGGAACGTTTGGCACCTCGGCCTCGTCTGAAGTGATCTGAGGGTGTTGAGACACCACCAAGAAGCCAGAAATGTACCAAAAAGACAATGTTATGCCAGATTTCTTTTTGCTCTTCCAAGCAGACCAGCTGCTGCTCTGTGAATCTGCGTGTGGAAATAAATCAGGACCAAACAGTCCTCGAATCATCTCTGGAACCATCTCTGGAAACTGAGGCAAACCTGCAGTTTGCTTCTCCTCCTCCTCTCCCAAAGAGAGGAGGAGGAGATCTGCGATGTGTTCACCTGCAGGTCGAGACGTTTAGTGTTGCCAGGTCAGATACTTCTCCTGGAAAATCAAGTTATTTCTGCTTGACTTGCTCACTCCCCTGTACCTTTTATGGATATTATAACAAACAAAGCTTTATTTGTCCCTCAGTGGAGGGTTTTGTATGCAATAACAAAGACAAACATAAATAAGTACACACAAACAAACCGAAAAAGAACACCTACATGAAGTATCTGAGTCCAATTATCTAGTGTTCTTGTTGTTTTCATTTGCTTTGTAAATGTTTGTTTACAGTGTTTGAAAACTCAATTCTTCCCAAGCTCGTCCTGTCATGTTGCTAACATATTTGACAGGATCAAAGTTGTAAATACTTTATTGACCTTGTGACAAACTTGAGTTTGTTGAAGTTGCTCCAGTCAGAAGAGAAGGAGAAAGTTTCACGAGGTGAACCATTTTAATCAGTTGGCTGTCTCACCTTTTTGGGCCTGTCCTCAGAGGGAATGCTCAGCTGACACGGATGAGCGATGCATGCAGTGATGTCCAGGTGAGGACCCCTGCTGCTCCTGATGGAGCTGCAGATCAACCTGCTGGGAGACGTGAGGAGACTCCAGGCCGCTGGAGACACGACCATCAGTTACTGGATGCTTCACAAACACCAGGAAAACACTCCGTGCTGTGGTAAACTGCAGACAGGTCCCCTCTGCCACCCACGTCCTGAACTTTAATGTTTTATGCTTATGTTTTGCTGTGAGATGAGAAAAGATCACTTCCAGTGATTTCTGGAGTCTGCACTACTTCTATGACAAGGCAAATCATGCAAGAGCTCACAGGTTAGAGACTGCAAACAAGTGGTGAATAAAAGCCAGATGAAATCGATCTGAGGTGGGAACTCAAAACAAGGGAAATGATCTGGGGACATGGACAGATAATTTCATTTGACAAGATTTCGTGAATTGCTTGATTGATCTGTGTGAGATGCCAATGTTAAACCTGTAGACACACTTCTTTTTATCTATTTATTTGTTATTTTATTTTCACGATAACGACTCATTTGGTTGCACAGCAGTCATTCTCTGATAACGCATTGATGGATCTGTTTTGTTTCCAGGCTAGTCTCCTCCTCATCTGGATGTCAACTCAAACACAAAGACACAATGAAACTGTTGCATCTTTAACATGGAGACATCAAAATGAATCGAGGTGTTATTGAGAGACAGACTTTGTTATATCAAGTTAACAACACAATACGTTGTTACTAGCACAATGCAGAGAGATGAAAAAAGTAGATATGTGGCTGTTGTCTGTATTCACCCACTGGTCTCGAGCCTTGACTCTGATGCGTCTGTGGTGTTTACCTTGTTTACCTGTTTACCTTCGCCCTCTGCTCCTGCACACACCCTCCTCCACACACACCTGCTCCAGCTCTCAGAAACAGGAGAAGACGTGTCTGAAGTGCTGGCTTTAATAGGAGCGTCTTGTCTGTTATTAACTAAAGTGAAGCTGAGCAGCGTGAAGTGAGAACCTGTGTACACACAGTCTGATTGGTGTTTAATGAGAAAACTCATTGAATTAACATTTCTCCTGAGGCTTCACACTGTGAATCCTGGTCTGCTTAATTAAAGAGACACGTTGCCTTTCTGATGAAGATGAGCGTGATGCCTCACGTCCTGCTCCTGGGACAGAGCTGGAAGACGGAGACGGGCCCAGCGTTCCTCAGGTTTGGATTTTGGTGTTTTCTATGAACTGAGGTATTTATTACAGCCTCCAGAGGATTAATCTTTGCCTCAATTCAGTCTGAGGGAAAATGTTCAACTTATCAGTTAAAACATTTAAACTAGCATGATTCCCAGAAGACAAAATCTTCTGAGTTTAGTTGTTGACTGTGTAGATTTCCACATTACTTCATAATAGAGCATCTCCATCGACATATCTCAACATCTACTGGATGAATTTCCACTAAACCCTGTGCACATATTAATTTATCATCAGGACAAATTCAGATTCACTGAAGACTAAACACCTGCAGCTGCGAGCTGACAGTGACTGTCTGGATGCAAACACCCCAGGCTGCGTGTTAGATATTCTTCCTGCTCCAGCAGAGCCACCAACGGGCTGCAGAAAACCCCAGAATCACCTCAGACGTCCGTTGGACTCTGACTCTGTTGTGTTGCTGGTGATCCAGTGGAAAGCTGCAGCCGCTCAGCGCTGAGCGTGCGTGTCGTCTCAGGATTCAGCTCACTGCCTCCAACGCTTGATGCATTCACAGGCTCACTGTGCAGAGCCCCAAATAAATCAAAGTAATTAACTTGGTAATTGATTTGATGAATTTCCCTGCAAAATGGAGACATTTCTGCTACATCTGCAGAAAGGTGCAGCCGGCGGGTGCTCAGAAAGGAAGGAGAGGGAGATGTTGCATAAACAATGGGCACATTGTGCCAGAGGCTACGGCGCTTTTAATTACAAGGCCCCAGAGTCTGCAGCCGCGATGTGACCCTTTAATCAATGACTACGTGGTGGAAACGTGCCAGTCAGGTGTGAAAATTAAAGCTGGGAATGAACCTCGCTTCAGAGTCTCATCTTCTGATTATTGCACTGAGATACGAGCAGCCAAGAGCTAATGATTGCTTGTTACACCATGGAAAGAGAGTTTGAACACAACCGTACAGTGGCAAATGGCTAACAGCCAAAAGCTGCAAATACAGAAATAATACAAAACCAAAACCACACAAACTCACAAAACAAATGTGAAACAAAAATGCTGCAAATACCAAAGACCAAAGACCAATCCCACAGCGATGTGCAGAAGAGCATCCCGATCATGAGTGTGTAAAGAGGGTCTGGTCCCATAGGACTGGTGGCTGGTTGCAGCTGTGAGTGAATATGCTGCATTTTTCCTCCAGAGAAAGAAAGAAAATTTTCAATCGCCCCGTCCCAGTCGAGCGGGCCCAGCCTTTCCCAGCAGTTCACCCTCTGTAGACCATGATGTCTGCAGCAGTTCATCCATCCAAAAGATTTTGGTCTGTTAGTGCCGATTAGCATGTCCACTACATGAATACATAATGACTAAACATCACAACGTGATGAATTGAAACCTTATGTAATGTAAATCGTTGTTTTCAGATGGCAGCAGCTCTGTCGAGTCCCTCAACGTTCCTCAACGACCTGAATCAATATTTAATTCCAAATTAAGAGCAGTTTGTTCTTGGGCAGGCATCGATCCTCACACAGACCTGCTGAAGACTTATGGCACACAAATCATTAGGAAATATTTCCTGCGCCTGCTCCACTGGGATCCACTGGTCCTGTCTGACAGTGTGAGGCATTTTAAAACAGGGACAAGGATTCTGGTCCAAGCAGCAATGCTCTGGTCCAGGATGAGCAGGAAAATCAGTCAGTCAGATGATCTCAGTGCAGGTCCTCATGCTCCACTCTTTCTTTTCTTTTTTTTTGCTGAGATCAGATATTTTTGAGTTGTTCACATTATATTGTAACTGTGATGCCTGACAGCATTATGATGGACTGATGAACGGGAGACAAAGGTGAAGAACATAGAGAGCCCAGGTTCTTAGTTCTGTGGAGCTATGGATGTACTGTAAGTCTCATCTGATCTGATCTGTTTAGACCAACATCAGATCTGAGACACGATGAAAAATGGGGATTCTGGCCACTATTGCTGCAGTGTGAACACAGCCAAACGAGAAGATGTGTGAGTAATAATATTACTACTAAAATGGCAATAACTCGTTGTAGTTATTATTCTAAGAGTCCAGTGAATGTGTGTCCATGTTTAAGGCAGGAGGATCAAGTTAGAGGCTGAGACTGAGGCAGGGCGGTCTTCTGTCTCATTTAATGACCCTTATTTGTCATTATGCTTAATCTGACATGAGATTGGAGATTGGTGCTGTTGGTCATGCAGAGGATTGAAGCTTTCCATTCACAACGTCGGCATAATGAGAGGAACGACTTTGCTGCTGGTCACATAAATCACCTCCCAGAGCCCACTCAACCCTCCCAGCACTAAAGCCCTCCGCTCTGCAGATTCTCCTTAGTACAACGTGATTCTGTCTATCTCAGTTAAACTCTTTTAAAGAGTAATTACACCTTCATATTCTGCTAGAACCACACATCCCAGTACATTTTAAAAGTGGGAGCAGAGACTGTTGGGGGTTCAAACAGTCAGTATCAGAGATACCGAGACATGGAGAGATACAGAGACACAGAGAGACAGAGATGCAGAGAGACGCAGAGAGACAGAGAGACAGAGAGACAGAGAGACAGAGAGACACAGAGACACAGAGAGACAGAGAGACGCAGAGACATAGAGACACAGAGACACAGAGAGACAGAGATGCAGAGAGACGCAGAGACACAGAGAGACAGAGAGACAGAGAGACAGAGAGACACAGAGACACAGAGAGACAGAGACACAGGGAGATAGAACTGATCTGATCTCCATCTCTCGTGGTCCTACATGCAGGTCTGAGGCTGACTACAGACTCAGGTTCTTGTGGAGGTGGTGCAGGTCGAGCAGAGCTGAGGGGGGGCTCTGGGCGATCAGGTGAGAGCAGCATATGTGCTCTCGTTAGCTCGTTAATCTGAAGGGTTTCTGGGCGTCGCTCCAGGCCTGCTGAGGTCTGCTGGGCAGCGGAGCGTCTTGGAGCCGGTGTTACTCAGAGATGCTACTCTGATCTACTGCAGGGTGACGTGCAGGGTCCCAGGTTCCACTCGGTCACTGGTCTCTTAAAAACGTCTGGGAGCAGGTCAGCTCCCGTAGACCTCCACATTAACACCCACAACTTTACAAACCTGCTGATCAGCTGAAACAGAGAAGGCTGGCAGGCTGAGGCTGAGCAGCTCGGCTCTGATTGGTTGAAACCAGCGTCTTCAACGTTACTCTGATAACCACCCTTTAGCCTTTTCCTGCAACACTTCATGATTTTACTTTGAAGTTGTTATTTTGACATTGGATGAATTATCCTTAATTATATATGGTAACATCACATCTGCAACGATACATGAATATATATTTCTTCATGTTGGTTCAGATTCTAGAGATGTGTCTACATGTTAAGCAGAAGTAGCACCCCACGAAAAACATGTCCATGGAGTGCAAAACAAAGCTGAAGAGAAATGGAGCAGAAGTAATTGTTTAACAGGGTTTGTGTGTGTGTGTGTGTGTGTGTGTGTGTGTGTGTGTGTGTGTGTGTGTGAGAGAGAGAGAGAGAGAGAGAGCAGTCAGCGTAAACAGCAGATCTCCACATTTCTGACTTCCTGCAGTGTGGCTGCTGCTCCTCAGCTCGAGGTCAGTCCTGGGAGCGCGCAGACGTTGTCAGGACTGTCGATGGTTCTAATGGATGAGACCAACACTGAAAACAATCACTGTTTTCATGAATTGCTCCCATAATCCAGGTTTGGTTGGATGGATGAGGAGATAATCTGCTGCTCTCGTGTTTTTTCTCCTTTTTTCTCTTTAAATCGATCGAGTGTTTCACAGTGGAACCTTCATGGATTTGAACTTATTTTGTCAGCAGTTTCTGCTGCATCCGAATCCTCTGTGCCCCCAGACCGGTGGGGTGTGTGTGTGTGTGTGTGTGTGTGTGTGTGTGTGTGTGTGTGTGTGTGTGTGTGTGTGTGTGTGTGTGTGTGTGTGTGTGTTTTATCATATCTACATATGTGCTGCACTCACATTGCTCACATATACACTTTGTGTCAAAGCGTCTCATGTCTGGTCCTCACATTCATCTCTCTCCTGTTTTCAGATTTGTCTAATCTGTCTGTAAGTCTGAGAACATGCAAAAAAAAGCATAAATAATAGACTAAATAATAGATTAATGAGACACTTTGGGCAAGGTTCAAGTGTAATACTGACCTCTACGCCCGCATTAATCCCCGCCCCTGCCCCCCTGCCCCCCCGCCAGGCTGTGGTGGAGGATGGGTCAGACTCCTGCAGCTGCTCCTCTCCTCCTCCTCTCTCTCCTCCTCTCCTGCCTCCAGAGCTGCCACTCTGGTGCTGATGAGGAGTTTCTCTGATCTGCCTGGAGATCCTGATCGAGCTGCTGCTCCTGCTCATCGTCCCCGGCTCTGGGGCTTTTACTCTCGCTGCAGCTGCTGTTGTTCCTCCCGCCTCCAGTTTTAATATCACTCATTTAGATTAATTATCCTGTGCCAACGTACAGATATTCAACCTGTCTGTCTCATTAAACCCAGAAATTTACGATCGCCTCAGCCTAATTAGCTCGCTGTAGTTTCCCAAAGAGGCCCAATAAAGTCTCCCTGTTATTGCTTTTATTGCTCACGCGTACGGAAGTTCATTAAGACACAAACAAACAGAAACCTTTGGGTTTTCACTCAGGAATGATCTCATTTCTGAATATATCCTGGAGTATCATGTGCAGCTGAGTCTCTCACCATCATCCCTCCTCACAATCTTCCTTTTGATCCAGTGACTTCCCAGGTTCATCGTCCTCGGCTTCTTTTGGACTTCAGATTGTACTTTGAAGCCTCAGCTTTTACACATCTCGAAGGAAAAACAGCCATGATCTTGAACGTATCCTGAATGTCACTTTGTGCTGCTCCAGCCGTTAGAGAAACAAACAGAAATCTGCTTCTGAGATATTTTGTTTTGTACAGTCCAGGTTTGTTTGAAGAATTTTATTTTGTTGTCTTTTATATCAAACCATTCTTATTTTCCTCCTCAGTCTCAATCAGAAATCTCATTTGGTTTGATGAGGTAAAAATGTAAAACAGCAAGAACTGTGTCATTTAAACCATCGTCTAACGTTAAAACACTCGAGAGAACATTCGTTTACCGTTAGAACTGACTGACGTCTTGTTGAAAGGTTTTACTGCTTCATGTTTCTTTGCTTTGATGTTTCAGTGAAGGTTCAGTCTGTTTGTGGCTGATTAACAGGATGTTTGCGATGGCAAATTCAGGCACAGACAGAAAAGTTCAAGTGGTGTTAAGGAACAAATGTGGTGAGACTGCAACAAAAAGAAGATATTCCAGCAAACTGCTCCCATCAGGTCCATGAAACATGCTGCAAACAGTCTGGGGAAATATGATGATAATCATAAAAATCATTAACAAACAGCCCTGAAGTTCCTGCACTCCAGCTGAACTTTATGATGGCTTACAGGAGTAGGACAAGACGAAGAGTTTGATTTAATCTACATGAACTAAACTTTGTGTTTCTTCCCCTGGAGTTTCAAACTTGAATCTCTCACTAAACCTGGAGAGCAGCTCCATGAGAACCTCTCAGATGTCCCTGAACACAGCTCCTCCCCTGAGCTGCTCCTCCACACGTGTCCATCTAGAAGCTGATCTCAGCTGCTCAGCACCTCCAGGCTCCTGGTGGCTTCATCTCCTCTGTGTCCAGGACAAAGTCATCGTCTGAGTTTTATCACGTTGTGGACACAGGTTTGGTGGCGGTGGAGACGACAGAGACAGAGAGAAGTTTCACTCCCAAACTCTGCAGCTCGTGTGTCACGTCATGGTGATGAACAGCTCAGCCTGAAACACACACCTGCTCTTCTTTCTACCTGGAGAGAGCCCAGATAAATCAGCCCTAATCTGCCAGCAGAATTATTACAGCTTCAGCTCAGCAGGCAGCCGTCCATCCATTCACCCCACCGCAGCCCACAGCATTAACAGGAGCCAGGGCGGGTGGGGTGTGTGTGTGTGTGTGTGTGTGTGTGTGTGTGTGTGTGTGTGTTGGCGGGGGGGGGGGCTGAAATGAGATTAAAATGACAAACGTGTGCAGAGATGAGACGCAGCAGAGAGACGATGCTCCAAGTAAATGAAGAACACACATGACTAATGAATGAGTGAGGACGCGGTTACAGTTGTTTTTATGAAAATTACAGCAGTGTTGTGACACACACACACACACACACACACAGACACACACACAGACACGCACACACACACACACACACACACACACGCACACACTCTAAAACAGGCATCATATCAGTGTTAAATGGTGTTTTCAGTCCTGTTTTCTGCTGACGACATCGCAGCAGGAAAATTACCTCCTGTGGCTGAATTATAGCTTCCACTGCTCCATGCTTTATGACGCTGTGACAGCAAATATTCATGAAATACACACACACACACACACACACACACACCACACATAAACACACACACACACAATCACACACAGACACACAAAACAAACTTGTTTGTGAGGCTGTGTCTGGACTGGGAGGACGCTTTCTACTGAACAGAAATCTGCTTCAGGTTTACGTTTCAGTCTTCTACCCATGGGATGACAGTTGTATGGTGTATATACTGTATATGTATATATTGTGTTTTATAATAATGTATTAGAATTATAACCACATATATTCATACTTTAAAAATGTAGCATATACAGACCTGCGGTATTGGATCCACTGACCTTGTCATCACAACTCTAAAAACTACAAGGAATGAGAATTCATGACCAGACTGAGTTGGCCTGCTGACCTTTCATAGCGCCACCTTGTGGTTGGATGTATTGCAACATGTAAAACCTTTGCTGAAATTACGCTTCAAGATATTTGATGACCAATCAGATGTCTTTCAAAGACAACCTAAGACAAAAACATTAAATGTGAGAAAAAATGTCCTCAAAACAAGTGAAATTATCTGTCCAAGACTTCTTAAAAGAAGATGGTTGTTGCTTGATTCAAGATTACAGTGTAAAGTTGAAAATGTAATTAAGAAATTAACAAGATAAATTAAATGAAATCTAAGTTTTGTTTTCCTCCAGGTAAGAGCCAAACTGTTCGCAGTGTACATAGACCATCTCTGATCTCTCTGACACGCAGTTATGCGTGTTTGGCACCCTGGAGGAAGGTTCCCCGCGGGGCCGGGCAGACGTGTTCCTCTGACAGGAGGCGTCACTCCTACGCAGATACGAGCGGCAGATGGAGCGAAGCAGACGACGCTCTGACACCATCCTCCACCGACTTCTTCAGGAAAGAACGGAGATGATGACCAGCTGAGACACTGTGTTTTATATTTACAACACAAAGAGGAAGTTATAATGTTGTGTAAAGAGTCTAACAAAACAGAACAGACCAGGCCAGAAATCACTGAGAAAAACAGCGGTGACAACAGAGCCGTGTAATTAATGAGAAGTGAGAGCTGAGAGTTACAGTCTGCACAGTGAGAGATGAGGACGTGGAGGTCGCTCCGTCTGACAGAAACAAGGCAAGTGATGTTTGACAAACTGAACACAGGTTCCACAGAATCACCAGAGTCCTGACACCTGAAAACAGCCTTTGCTTCAGACAGATAGATAATCAGGAACATTTCTGTCCATCTATCTACCTGTCTCTAATCTGTGCAGGTGTCAGGTGTGAATCAACCTCAGCACAACACAGAACTGCTGGAGAAACACTTTGAGATTCTGAGAAACAACCAACGCCACTCTCATGTCTGCATGTGGCTCAGTTTAGCTGAGCTTAGCTTATCTTATCTTAGCTTAGCATAAAGACTGGAAACAGAGGGAAAGCAGTTAGCAGTGTTCAGGGAGTTGTAGCGTTATGGAAGCTGCACTCGCTGCAGATTGTTGAAGGTGTTTCACCATCTTTCAGGAGGCTTCAGAAGGCTTCCAGAGAAGTTAAACCCTGGTCTCATCCTCCAGCTCAGACACCTGGAGAAGACTCCAGGATGAAGGTGGAATGTCTTCAAGAAGCTACGACTCCTTGGATGATGAATGAGAATCTCCAAAGACGTTAGCATAGAAAACTCACTCAGCAACATCTCCAAGACTCAGATCACACACACACACACACACACACGCACACACACACACAGTCCAACAGAGAAAGGTAACACTGATCAGCTGTTCCTAGTGTTTCCTGGTGGATCTTCTCGCAGATGAACAGACGAATGACAGACGAACTAACAGGTTTATAAAACGCTGGTCCCACGAAAATAAAAACAGGACTGCTCCAACATCCTCACAGTGTTACATCAAGTTAAAAGAAGTTTGCAGCCGCCAAAGTGCACACACACACACACACACACACACACACACACACACACACACACACACACAGGAGCATTTCCCAAAACACTGAATTGTTCCTTTAAGTCTGTTTCCAGGTGTTAAAGTTTGAGCGTGAGCCCATCAGCCTGTGTGCAGACTGGCCAGAGGAGCAGAGGAGGTGCAGAGGCCTCCTCGGCTCTCTGGGCTCCTCAGGAGGATCCTCGGTCCAGTCACAGAGACCGAGCTGCAGCAGCGCTGCACAGCGTCCGGCCGTGACAAACAAGTCTCAGTGTGAGTCTGGATGATTCTTCAGTCTCCACTCACTACAGTACCTTATAAAAACAGTTCATGGGGAATTAACCAGACTGAGAAACGTTCCAATAAAACAAACAGATATGGGTTAAAAAACAGGTGCACAGTGCGTTAGTTGACATAGTAGAGCCAGTAGATGACGTTGAAGAGGGAGAAGCTGAAGGGGAATATTATCCGTGACCATCTGTCGATGGCGTTGACGTCGGTCAGGTCTGGGATCTTGATCTTGAGCTGCGAGGAGCGCCGGCGGAGCCGCGTCTTCTTCAGCTGAGCGTTGCGGTCCAGGCTGAGGCGGCCGGGCTCGCGGGCCGCGCTGGCCTTGCGGTACTGGACGCCGGCGCTGTCCAGCAGCGTGGAGGAGTTGAGGCTGTCGCTGAGCGAGGCCGTGGCCGTGGTGGTCACCTCGTTTCCTCCCACCTCGTTGTGGATCTCCAGCGTGGTCAGCAGGATGTTCCCCTGGGAGTCCACCTGGAAACACACAGCCCGTCAACACCACACACACCCTGGCCTGCAAGGCCCCAGCTTCACCTTTCCAGGACTTTTCCAGGATGTGCAGCATCAGCATCACGTCCCTACTGACACTGGTTAATAGTCAATATAATGGTTACATGGGGGGCAAAGCTGTTGATGACATGAAGTGGTCATATCTGGCGCACCTACGTCTACGTGATCTTTTTGATAACTCATTCATTCATCTCTTCATTCTCCTGAAATGACCAGGACTAGTCTGAACGGCCCGCGGCCTTCAGGAAGCAGCTCCGCTGCTCCAAAGTGAAACCACCGCTCCCCCAGCAGCTCAAGGCTGCAGCCTCACGGCCTCAAACATAGAAACAGATCAGTCAGAAGAGCTGGAGCGCGGCAGCCTCGGGCTCCAGGCTCCAGGGACAGGGGGAGCATACTTACTGCTTTTTCTATTTGGACCTGTGTAAATGATACAGACATAGACTGTTCTGTCTGCTCTACATGTTATATGTTACATATATGTTTTATGTTTTTATGTGTATATCTATGTTTTCACGGAATCAACTTCTGTGTATTGCGTGTATCTCAAGATTTTTCTGCTCTCTGATTAAAGTGAATACGATTCTGTCAGGTAAATAATTAATAAATAAGTCATTAATAAATATAATTTATAAATAAGTCTTGCATGTAACTTGCATGTAGTCACTATTATTATTGTTGTTATTACTATCATTATTATTTTTCATAGATGATCTTCATAGAGGTCAGTGACCTCTTTAAAGGTCACCACACAGAACAATAAATAAAGCCAAACCCTATGTGAAGAAGTTCTCCAGTGTGTGTACAGACAGTGAATGAAGCTTCCTGGTTGTTGTTGTTGATCCTGTGAAGCTGTGAGACCAGACGTTGGACACGGACAGACACAGAGAGGGGACGGGGACGCCGATGGTTTCGGGACACACATGGCTCAGATGTTTGCCGGGAACATGAGCAGATCAAACTTTGCGGCAGCAGCAAAGTTTCGGTTCGATGGAAGTTTCACACACGACAGGAAGTGACAGACACTCACCCGCCGCGAGGGCCGACGCCCCTCAACCTGATTGGACAGTTTAAGTGACGAAGACTTGCAATTCCCACCCTCCTGGACGGACTGTCCGGGAAAAACACAAACACACACATCCACTGAGCTCCAGGGGAGTCAGGCTATGACATCACTGCACCCTGATTGGTCGGCTCAGCGCTGGTCCTGGAGCACCAAGAGCATTAGGATGCAGGAGAAACAACCATGTGTGACATGGCAGTACGACTCGGTTCACACCCCCTTACGTCTCAGCTGTTTCCTCATAGAAATGTTGATGTTGAACCTTATTTCTACTGTTTGTTGGTGCATGTCTGCATGTTCACAGATGAGAAGTTCAATGAAGGTTTGAATGAAGAATCACAGTGAGACAGCTGGAGCTGGGACTTCCAGAGCTTCTCCTGTGAGGTCACGCTCCTCATCACATGTGGAGAACACGCTAACGTCTGATCTGCATCCACCGCTGGACTGACTCAGCTTCATGAGGTAAATGAAGAGGAAGATTTACAGCCCCTCTTCCTCCGATCCCTGGAGGATTCCTACCTTGGGTCTGTCGAATCGTTCCCGCTCGTTGTTGGCTTTCTGAGCTTTCTCCGCCAGCTTCTTCTGCATCTGAGGACCTCGACCGAAGAAGATGTAGTTGACGAAGGCGTACTCCAGCAGAGCCAGGAAGACGAAGACGAAGCAGCCCATCAGGTACATGTCGATGGCTTTGACGTAGGGGATCTTGGGGAGAGTCTCCCTCAGGTGGGTGTTGATGGTGGTCATGGTCAGCACGGTGGTGATCCCTGAGGGACGAGACGAGACTCGTGAGCGTCATCAGAGAGACACTCGCAGACTCATCGTGACATCTGGTCAAATGAGCTGAGGGCTGATAGGTCTGCAGCCGGGACATGGCTCCTCCCACATCACTGAGCTCAACATGCTGTGGTCGGCCTGACCTCCGACAGCAGGACCTATGCATATTCTATGTATATTTTATTATTATATAAACATTTTTATTTCATTTTATTCTATTTCATTGAAACCTTGCACAGTTGTACAGCAGGGTCACTGTGGTGGGTGACAAATGAAGAACCTTGAATCTTGGCCTCAGTTTCACACTCCGAGTCTGTTCTACATCCTGTTTGTAGCATAAGAAAATGTTTTAAGACCTTCTGTTTCTCTTTGTAATGGAACTGACTAGTCACATTAAAAGTTAAATCGAGATAAAAAGGGTTTTTTAAATTTTATTTCATTCCTGAAATCTTCTTGTGCCACTATTAGAATCAGGATCTGTTGTTGAGGTTTTACATCACTGCAGATACAGCAGCTGCCACAATCAATATCTTTATGTTCCTCGACGTATTCTTTCAGTTTTGGAAGAATCAAAGTGAGAACGATCTGAAGAATAACCAGATTCAACATTCTGTTTGGCTTTGTCTCTTACAGCCAGATGGTTGGGACCCTGTGTCTCAGACTCATCACGGAGCAGCTTCAGTCTGAAGCTGAAGACAGACAGACTCGCTGCCGCTCACTGGCCCCAGTCCAAAGAGGCATTCCTCCATAGACCGCCATTAAAACCACGTGTAAAACTGCAAACAAGGTCAATTATTTCAATTATTTATTCTCTGCTTTATACATTTTTAAACCACAAAAGTCTTACAGCTGCAAAACTTCAAACAAGAGCCTAGAAAACACTTTACACGTGTCGAGGTCCCAGGACAAAACCAGGGACTCGATCTAAAGTTGGTGCTGGGCTTCCTGTTCTTCATGGTCATAATTCTGTTTGGAAGAAGTTAAAAAGTATTTTCCTTTAATCGCAACTTAAGAAGTGGTTTGTGCAGCAGTACTTCTGAAAAAGTAAGGTTTTCTTCTTTTCATTCACTTCATTTTCATCTGGTACAAACATCTCCCTCAAACCTGTTTACAAAGGTTTTTAAAAATGCCATAAACCAGAAAAAGATTGTTTGGAGGAAGGTCGCTGGAGCCTCTTGGAGCCAGATGTGAACTTGCTTTGCCTGGAAGAACAGGAAGTGCTCCAGCGTGAGGCTCCCAGCGACATCAGCGATCAGCAGCAGAGCTGCCTCTGCCTGGAATGCAGCATCAACAGGAAATGTGTGTGCGTGTAGCTTCTGTGTCTGCTGGATCTCTCACCAACCAACCAACGCGCACGCTGCGTCTATTTCTGTCGACTCAGGTTTACATAATTAAAACAGAAACGATGCCGCGTACAGTACAGAGTGTGTGGGGGTGTGGAGAGCTCTGTGGGCGCAAGGCATCGATTCCTGCAACAAAGGAAGGAGGAAGAATCTAAACTCTCCCTCTCTGTCTCTCTCTCTCTCTGTCTCTCTCTCTCTCTCTCTCTCTCTCTCCCTCTCTCTCTCTGAGCAGGATGAACTCAGCAGGGATGACGAGTGTTTGCTGAGCGGCTCGTGAAGCAGCCGGCAGGCGGAGCAGGTGTGACCTGCAGGACGAGAAGGTTCAGGCTGAAGCTGCAGGTCTCCACACATCCTCCATCCCCCTGTCCACAGCTAGGAGAGCTGAGCAGCACAGACTTTATGTTTCAATTATATCTAGAGACAAAGTTTTGTGAAATAGAAGAGCCCTGTCATCTGGCCTCGTCTCATCATCATCATCAACTTATTCTGCATGTGCTATAATTTAGCTGCTTGCATGGTTGTCCAGCTAGAAAAGACAGATAGATTAAAAACTGTTAAAAAAATAGCTACAATCTGATGATATCCCTGCAACCGCTGCTTCCAAAATACCTGCTACCTGTCCATGCAGTGGGACGAATAATGCCATATTCTACTCTATTCTATTCTATTCTATTCTATTCTATTCTACTCTATTCTATTCTATTCTATTCTATTCTATTCTATTCTATTCTACTCTATTCTATTCTATTCTATTCTATTCTATTCTATTCTATTCTATATCTTATTGCAGTTCAGTTCAGTGCATATTCTTACAGCTGTGTTACAGCTGCAACAACCAATGCATGGAGATCAAACAACTATTATTTCAATCTTCAATTACACGTTTTCAGCATTTAAACCATTTTTGAGGAATATTTTAAGAAATTGAAATTCTCAGCTTCATTATTGTGGATATTTTCAAATTCAACAGGTACAGAAATGGAAAGGTAACATTCAGCGTGTTTTGTTTGTTTACTCATTTTGCCCTGAACACCACACAGTCTAGAGCAGCGTTAACCAGAGGAGGAGGTTCAGCCTCCCCCGCAATGCTCCTCCTCCTCCTGCACCTCCGCAGATCTGCACATCCTGCTCCTGCACCTCCACAGATCTGCACCTCCACAGACCTGCACCTCCTCCTCCTGCACCTCCACAGACCTGCACCTCCTCCTCCTGCACCTCCACAGACCTGCACCACCTCCTCCTGCACCACCACAGATCTGCTCCTCCTTCTCCTGCACCTCCTCCTCCTGCACCTCCACAGACCTGCACCTCCTCCTCCTGCACCTCCACAGACCTGCACCTCCTCCTCCTGCACCTTCACAGATCTGCACCTCCTTCTCCTGCACCTCCTCCTCCTCCTGCACCTCCACAGACCTGCACCTCCTCCTCCTGCACCTCCACAGACCTGCACCTCCTCCTCCTGCACCTGCAGGCCAGCTCACATCCAGCTGCTCTGCTCTTGGCTCTCAACCTGCAGCGCTGCAGAAGGCGCCACGCCTCTCATCAGGGCTTTAACTCAGAGGCTCTGCACAGGTCGATGCAGCTCTGGCTGGTGGGCTCCAGCTCAGACCAGTGGAAAGACCTGGGTCCAGTTCAGGCTCCAGTTTCACCACAGAGCAGAGCAGTCTGTCCTACAGTTCCAGTTCTAACAGTCCTCTGAGAGCAGAACACAAACAGAACTGAACAGAACTGAACAGGACGCATCGGCTCAGCATTAGACTTTTTTTGACTCTATTTCTTGAAATAGAGTAGAAAAAAGTCAAAGTTAGAGTTACAAGATTAATGATAATACTATTCTGATTAGAATATTGACAAACAGACTTTTCCTAGATCTAAATGACATTTGCTATGATGCTGTGATATTTAGGCCAGATTCATTTATTCTATTTTAAAAGAGTAGATCTCACTGCAAAAACAATACGTAAAGTCAGAGAGGAATCTGGGAGGAGGGTGTGAAGCCCACATGTTGTTCACCAGTTCAAGCCTCTCAGCCTCGTAAAGGCTATTGAAGACTGATCTTATAACGTATGTTCTGAAAAGGTAAAACAGATGATAATTCTTTGTGGATTCGTCACCAAGTGCTTAATAAATAATGAATAACACTGGACAACATGTAAATGTGGTGCAGGTTTAACTGCAGGCCTGCGCCGCTCTGACCTTTACCTCTTCGTCTGTGTTTTCCTACAGATGCGTGAGACACAGAAAACAGCTTCAGCGACATAAATAAAGGAGAATCGTAAAGGTCAGCTCCTGCATCTGGCCTCCTGCCGGGCCAGCAGCCCACCCATCATCCTCTCAGGTCACAGCGCCGTAAATTACACCCGACATGATCTCCCAACAAACGCTGTGTCTGCTCGTCTCTGAGGGGGGCGAGCCCATCCATCATAACTGAGTCTCACAGTTTCTGTGTGTAGCCGTCCACTCAGAACATCCTCATTACCTCCCTGTCTCTCCTCTGGGTCGCTGCTGTGATGTGTCCATTACTCCCTGTGAGACTGAAGCGATATTCAGATAAAATGCTGGCTGAAGACGTGGACCTCTTGTTTGACACTGGAATAATTCTACTTTCTGAAACGTGACGATGAGAGTGAGAGCTTCTCCTCTAGAATCTGCTCTGTGTGCGTTACTTCTTTTGATAAGCAGTTCCACCTGCTTCAGTCCCTCACTGAGCCTCATATCTCACTAATACAAGTCCAGACACAGGATCGCAGCTGCTCGGAGGCTGAACAGCACAGATCAGGTCCAGGAAACGTTCACCTGTCTTAAATCAGATCCACCAGCAAAACAATCAGAGCTGAGCATCAACACCTGCATTATGAACATGGTCTAAAGGAGTCTAAGCTTCAGCTCAGAGCTTTTCTACAGCAGAGCCTCAACCTCACACGCGTTGCTGACAGTATTATCTAAAGTTTCCATCATTTTGTAGCTTTGAGGCAGAGACTAAAGGAGAGCAGAGGTGTGAGTGACGGTGGAGCTGCAGAGCTCAGGCCCGTCTGCTGCTCGGGACGTTTCATACCTAATGCGACTCTGGCAGCCGAGGCATCGTAATTTATCCAGAAGGACACCCAGGACAGGATGGTGATGAGGATGGAGGGCATGTAGGTCTGCAGGATGAAGTAGCCGATGTTCCTCTTCAGCTTGAAGCTCAAGGACAGCCGAGGGTAGGCACCTGCAGGAGGAGGAGAGGAGGAGGAGGAGGAGGAGAGGAGGAGGAGAAGGTGAAGGAAGCTCTTTACTTCAGGAGGAACACAGGGACGTCCAACACTTTGTGTCCGTTTCGATGGACGTCATGAACCGGTTCCGTCACCATGGAAACAAGCCAGCGTGGATCACATTATCAAAAACATCTTACGATACTTTCCTTGAGATGGCTGTGTCTGCTAACACACAATACAGAGCTTTGTTTACACACACACACACACACACACACACACACACACACACACACACACACACACACACACACACACACACCTCTGTTGATTTCTGGTTAAGGTTCAGCAGCTTCTGAATTTGAGCCTGTTGACCAGGCTGACTGAAACGGGGCCCCTGAGGGCCCTACACCCTGTGGGATGGTGTGTGTGGGCAGGCGCGACCCTGCTGTTGACATCTGGATCGCAGGACAAAAACAGGCGTTTCAAATCTGTAACTTTCACTGTTTTTGTATCATTTTATTATCCAAACTGATGGATTAGTCAAGAAAGTAACAGAGTAATCGAAGCGCTCATGGGTTTTTTTCCTCCGAGCCCTAGATAAAATGCTGTGCTCTCACCTGTGGAGAAGACCACGTTCCTGGAGACCAGTTTGTAGTCGACGATGGAGAACTGTGGGAGCTCGATGCGCGTCACGCCGGTCACCGCCGTGTCTCCTCCCTTCCAGTAGAACTCGATGTCGTCTGTTGTGTAACCATCTGCAAACAGGACGAGGAGAGCAGGAGAGGAGAGGACCCTGTGAGCTGTGACAGGCTAAACCATGATGCTCTCTTCAGAGGAACCTTCAGAGGAACCTCCTGAGGAACAGCTTCAGCTGATCTTCATCATTTACGCAGGTTAGAATTAGGTTAGAATTATGATTTAATCTCTCTTTAATCTATCTACTGTATCTCTGCTTAATGTCACTGGTCATCTCTTATTGTTATTGAGAACATTCTGTTGGTAATTTGAAGATGATAAGAAGATAATAATGCATTACATAATAAATCCTGTGAATAATGTATATATGTATATGTATCAGATGAGTCTCATCAGATGCGTCTGGAGGTGCTGCTCATGCGTCCCCTGGAGGAGGACGTACACCCCGCTGCACTATTTCTCTCCAAAGCACAAGACCAGGAGGTCAAACTTACAACTCTCGATTTCCAGAGTGCAGTTCTGCTCGTCCAGCGGGTACCGCCGCAGGTCCATCATGCAGGCTGCTGTGGTGGTGATCCTGGAAGCACAGAAACACGGGACACGTCACTGAGAGAGCCAGGGCTAAAACATGGGCTCAGAGGTGAGAGGATGATGGAGCAGCTCATCTGTAGGTGTTCCCCTCACTCTGGAACAGTCTGAGAGCAGTGAGGTGATTATCTGTGTAGACTCAGACCCTGTCAGCTCTAGTGTTGGACTGTGAATCTGTTCCAAATTAACACATGAGAGGAGCCGTGTGGTATGAGCTGATGACAGGCCTGCTGTATTAGGCTCTGAGCGCTGTGCCACACTGTGCTCAGCCAGAACTGACCCAATCACATTTCCTGTCTCGCTAATGGAGACTCATACAGAGTGAGTGTCCTGTTAATAGAATCCTACAGTGTGTAAAATAGCCTTTAGCTGCAGTCTGTGCTGCTTTGTTTAAAGGAGGCCTAGAATGGTTGTTTATCCATGTTTATCATCCTCAGAAATCACTTCACTCTGATTGGCTGTCTCTCCTGCCACTCACATGAATGGTCATGTGACTTTACGTGACTTTACATGACTGAATGTGACTTAATGTCACTTTATGCAACTTTTTATAACTTCACATGATATTTCTGGGCTTGTGATACATTTCAGTCGTATTTCAATAAATGAAAGGCGAGCTGTGGTTACCTGAGGCCGTAGAGCACCGTGCCGTCTGGATGCAGTCGGATCATGCGGTTTTTGACAGTGACGCCGTGAACGAAGGACTTCTTGTCGTTGAGGAAGTAGGTGTCAGGCACCCACAGCTGGTCTGCCACCCGGTTGTCCAGCGTCAGGTTGAGAGGGATGCCCGCGTAGGCCAGCCTCTTGTCCCTCCAGTACTGCTGGAAGTACATGGTCAACGTGTAGTCCTGAGAGGAGCAGAGCAGCACCGTGAGCCCCCGACACTAAACCACAGCCTGGCAGTCACAGCTGAGGCTGGCTGCAGTCTGGAGGAGACAGCTCCCTGAGCTGCTCCTGCTGCCACACCCTCAACACTCACTGTATAGATCTATAGCAGAGTAGAGACAGCAACTACAACAGGTCTGAGGCCAGACCACAAAGGTTTCACCTGCAACAGACTACTGAACTGGTCAGCGGATGGATGGATGCATGGGGAAAGGGATAGATAGATAGATAGATAGATAGATAGATAGATAGATAGATAGATAGATAGATAGATAGATAGATAGATAGATAGATAGATAGATAGATAGATAGATAGATAGATAGATAGATAGATAGATAGATAGATAGATAGATAGATAGATAGATAGATAGATAGATAGATAGATAGATAGATAGATAGATAGATTTAATGACTTATGAGCAGTTTAATGTGCAGTGATTTGAGGCTCCTTCAATAATTCATCAGCTGCTCATTCTCAGCTTGCTCCACAAGTGGATCCATCAGAAAACAAAAGCTTTTCCAGGCCTTTAATGGAGCTCTTTACCAGCCCGCTCTGCCTCGTTCTGCTGACTAATGTCCTCTTAAATAAATAAGCAGGTCTCAGGAAATAAACAAAAACTCGTGCCTGGGCTGAAAATGCCAACATTTCATTTCTCTGCTGCAGAAGCATTTTCCATAATAATAACATGGTTCACAAACGCCTGTATTATTTACTCTGGATGTAAAAATCAATGAGGGGGCTTTTTCCACACTGAGCTAATTATCACGACTGTGTTTCCTGGGCTTCCTCGGAGACTGCGATCCGCTTGACACAGGGAGTTCTCTCTGTCGGTCCAGGCTGACGTCCAGGCCCGGCGGACCCCGAGCCCTCGCTCTCACACAGCTTCATCTCTCGCTCAGCTGTTTGTCAGAGCTGCAACAAATCGTTGCTCATAGTCGATGAATCTGTCGATTACCTCAATAGTTGTTTTGTTTATAAAATGATACAAAACCATCATTCCACATTCATTCAACCCCAGCTACCACTCCTGCACTGTCCACTTCTCTGTTGTGTTGCTTCCCCATTGTAGTACGAATAAAGGAAGATTCTATTCTATTCTATTCTATTCTATTCTATTCTATTCTATTAAAACAGTTAATGCCCGCGTTACAAAGGCCAGGACTGTTTGTCACACAGACGAAAGAAAAGCTGAGATAAGAGGGTTTTGACTTAATTTCTTAATATCATTCTCAAAATTATTATTATTCTTATTATTTTATTGGCTGATTGATAGTGTTTGAGGTATTTGAGATGCAGTGTTTGCAGAAATATCATCAAATTTGAAGTCATTTTTGAAACAATTAGTGATATGATATGCACACAGGAAGTAGTATTTGCATGCTAATTAAGACTAAGGGTAATTATCTCCATAATCTTTTTTTCACAGTCAAACATCTATGAATCAATGAGCAGTTGCAGCTCTAGTGTGTCTGTGCAATCATAGGAGCATTGATTTTCCTGCAGTGTGTTGAAAACAAAGTGAGCACCTTTCTGATAGTGAGAGAAACAGATTCCTCAGACTGAGGAGAAGGCTGAGTGGTCTGCTGGCAGATGCAGCAGTGATCCGAGCTGTTTCATCTCCTCCCTCACTACGCTCTCTCCCACTCTCCGCTGAGGTGTGGGCTGGTGAATCAGCTTTACACAACAGCTCTGATACTACAGCGATGGAGCTGCTCCACAGCCCGTCTGGGCCGACACTATTTCAGCCTGTTAGATAAGATCTGCTGGATCTTCAGATCCCACCCCAGCTCTTGTTCTGCTCTGCTGTGAAGGCTGCTGCAGCAGCTCAGGAACAAAGCTGAAGCACAGCGCTGCTCGCTCTACACCCTGTGCACACTGTGGACACTGTACACACTCTACACCCTGTGCACACTGTACACACTCTACACCCTGTGCACACTGTGGACACTGTACACACTCTACACCCTGTGCACACTGCACAGAGTACTGTGCCATACTGCACGCCGTCCTGAGTCACCTGCTCTCCCACAGAGAGGTTACGGAGCGAGCACAGGGACAGTCGACACGATCAACACTAAAAACAGGCAGCTAATCACGAGTCACTTGTGACAATATCAAACAAATCCCTGTTTTAAAGGGGACATAGAATGGACCCTGTTCTCTGGAGTCAACATAGAAGCTCTGACATCAACATGTAAGAACAGGTTGTATCAGTGGTTCTGACCCATGTCACCCAGAACTGATCCAATCACATTTCCTGTCTCGCTAATGGAGACTCGTACAGAGTGAGTGTCCCTGGTAATAAAAGCCTACAGTGTGTAAACTAGCCTTTAGCTGCAGTCTGTTCTGCTTTATTTAAAGGAGGCCTAGAATGGTTGTTTATCCCTGTTTATCGTCCTCAGAAATGCCTCAGTCTGCTCTACATCCTGTTTGTAGCTGTGGGAATATTACGCTCTGTTCCTGCTCAGATCTGGCTCCTTTCATGCTGATCTGGCAACAACATGAAGGCTTTACTCTGACTGGCTGTCTCTCCTGCCACTCAAATGAAAGATCTTGAAAGACCTTTGCTCTCTTCCAGGTTGTAATGCTGCATTGAGGAAGATGACTGGCTCTCACTCTCTGAAAGGTGCTGACTGAAGCCTTTACAAAACCATTAAAATAGACATCACATTCAAAATGTTCCTGTCTGCAAGCGGAACTATTTGAATTCAGTGACACAAAAGGCAACCCAAAGTTGTCATGTACAACATGGAAGCCCAGGCTTCCAGGACGAGCCCAGGAAGAGTTCCAACATGTGAACTCAGTGAAGGTGAAAGCCTGTGGTGTGTTCGGGAACCCTCAGCACAGGTGTTGTTTGTTGTCACATGTGACGACCACAGGAGACAGAGAGAGGTTTGTTCTCAGCACCAGTGAGTAAATGAGGCCCAGTGGGAGGAGGAGCCGTCACGTCACCTCCAGCTCTCAGTCTCAGCCTCATGCTCAGACGTGGCTCCTCCATCCCAGCATCTGCTGGGAGGACAGGAACAGCTCTCAGAGGAGGGGCTCTTCATCTCTCCCAGAGACAGCTGAGTGTTCCCAGTGGGATTCACAAGCGTACTATATATGTTTTACAAACCATGCGTTTGATAATTCCACTCAGTGCCTCCTCCTCCCACGTAAAGGCTTCATTCAGTGCTTCCAGTCTTTGTACTGTCAGAGCTATTATCCTGGAGGAGTGTTCCTGTGGAGGGGAGGGAAGCGACCTCGGGAGAAATCACTTTTCTCTTCATTGGTTTGATTATTGCAAATTGTTGAGTTTGTAGTTTGTCTCTCAGGGATGATTATTGGTTCTGTGACAAATACTGAAGCTCATAAAAGCTGGGGGAAACTTTATATATCATCTTGTATCATTTTTGCCACTGTTCAGTTTTTTGTATTGATATTACATTCATGTCTTTGGGGACTTTATTACCTCTACAGAACTGTTCATTTCACTGCTGTGTGTCGTTGCATGAGTAAAGGCAGATTCTATTCTATTCTATTCTATTCTATTCTATTCTATTCTATTCTATTCTACTCTACTCTGTTTAACTCCTTTCAGACTCCAACTCCAACATTCCTTTCAGATGAGATCATTAAGCCGACAATATGTAGAAAGAGGTTCTAATGGAACCATAACATAAGATATAACTAAAATATATAAATATATAAATATAACTTTATATTTCAACTTTTTATCTTAACTTGACATTGATGTCATGTATGGTTGGTTTGACAGTGACATAAATGTCAAGTTTAACTTCCCTCTATGACAGTCTAAGTAGTGTTTAACTTTGCATTGACTGTAACAAAATTCACGTAGCAACATTCATTCAAGTTCCTCTTCGTAGGTGTAGAGGTTGAAGTTGAGGAGTCATGTCTTACAGTGTTTCCTGTCTATTTTCTATTGTTGTGGTTCTTCTCTAGATTGTGTCAGTATCAGCTGATTAGGATAACGACTGATTACTGATAATGATTGAAGCTCCACACAGTGGCTGTGCTGCAGGCTAACACACACCTCACCCCTGTGAAGCTAGAGGTTCTGATGGACCTCAGTCTGGTGGACACAGTCGACCCCTTCCAGCCGCTGCTCCAGCCCCCAGCTGCGGCCGGCTGCTTTATGCCAATATAAATCTGGGAGAACATGCGTAGTATGAGATTTTTAAGGGTAGCACATCCTCCAGGCAGAAGGTGGACAATGCTAAGGTGTCAGAGTGGATGTCTGTTTTAGCACTTGATGGATTCGTCTTGCAGCTGACTCACACTGTGCAACAAGACGGCGGGAAGCCCTGCTGAACAGTTCAGACCGCTGCACGCTCTCACACAGGTGCTGCTTCAAAGCCGAGCCAAAGCTCACATGAGACAAGAATGAACAAGCATTCGTTCCTCGAGAGCACTTGAATAACACGTCTGGAGAGAGAAGAGTTTTAAAAATAACACTGCAAAATGAATTTCCAGGCTATAAATAAAGAAGAGCAGCAAGTAAAGACAGAAATATATTAATAATCTCATTTCCTAGACAACAAGCTCTGCCGCTCGCCCACCAGCCGGCTATAATGGTCCAGGACGTTGTGTGACTGGGCTGTGTGCAGGCAGCGCTCCAGCAGCTTTGCAGCTATTTCTGCTCCGCTCTGTAAGACTTTCATTGATTTACCATGAGAACAGCTCCCTGTCTGCCACTGTAGATATTTAAGATGAGGCTTAATCTTTCCATCAGCTCCACACTCTATTCATAGGATGTAAACGCAATATAGTGCAAGACAAAGTGGCGAAGCAAACCGTTGTGTTACGTCTACAGCGTTTTATCTACAGTCACAAACCAGCGACTGGCACTTTAAAGGTTGCGTTTGGTGAAGTCCCACAGGGAGAAAACCTCCTCAGGTTGGGAATAGTACAAACAGATCACATCGTAGAGCATCCAGGTAAAAAGTCCAGGAGATGAACCTGATCTGGAGCCAAGTTTCTGCTGGTTCTGCTCTTCTTTTCACTTCTCTACAACGTGCTTGTGTCAGGGATTCACACTCTGCCGCAGAGACCACAATCGCTTTCTTCTACAGCCCCCGAGCGCCAGTTTCAGGCGTGTTTTTCCCCACGGTGTCGGAAAGTACAGACAGTAAAAACATAGCTGTAAATTTTGCTCTGATCGAGTGTTGTCAGATAGTTTGCCGACACAAAAGCAGCTTAACGAGATAATGTCGTGCTTCAGAGAGAGAGCAGGTGCAGGAACAAACACTCAGTGTTTGGTGAAAAAGTTTGATTGACCTGCACACAACTCAACACTTCTGTGCTCCTGCACAAAACGTGAAGAAAGGGAAACTCACTGAAAACAGGATCCTGATGGAGTCTAAACATAGAGCTAATCTCACTGCTCCTAAAGCACAGGTCTAAGGAGAGCCCCAACAACCCACTGATTTACTATATGTAGCCTCTGATCTTATCAACAGATTAAATGCTGCTGCAAATAGCACACACATGACCATGCATAAACACACACACACACACACACACACACACACACACACACACACACACACACAAAAAGCCATCAGAAGCTCCTTAAAGGTGGCAAGGACACATTTCAAGGAGACCTTGAGGACAAAACAATTCACAGTGAGGCTGAGAAATTACTAAATCATCAGGTTTACAGTGAGACGAAAAGTCTTTGTTTAGTTTGCAGGGAAAAAACGACTTTTCCCTTAGATTTGTTTCTATTCCTGTACAGCAGCTCCTAAAGCATCATCTCATCCTCATTCATGCAGATTCCAGCTTGAACAAGCATTAAAATGTGTGAATCCGAGCAGAGACTCTGTGAATGTCAGGTGTTTGGGGGACACATCTTAAACTGGTTCAGAATCCACAGGCTTAAGATGCTGTTGGGAAAATGGGCCCAGTTCAGCCAGCTGAATCCTCCGTTCAACCAGTGTGAGTGTCTCAGAGTTCAGGGTGTCTGAAGGCGTCCATCCATATGAAGCCACTAACTGGTCTGACTGGGCTCTCTGGCCTGTCATCTCAGACTCCTTGGAGACTGGAGTGATGCAGCAGCGGCTCAGGAAACCTGATGTCACAGAGTTTCTGTATAAACTGGAGCTGCACACACGTTTCAGAATTGTGTTGAATGCTTTCAGGACGTTACATCATCTACAGTCTCTGTAAGACAGCCACAGCTCACACACAAGTCTAACAGAGTAAACAGGGACTCATTACATCTGAATCTTATTGAAGACTGAGCTTGAAAGATCTAGTCTGGCTTCATGATGCCAAACACATCATTAACTTGAGAGTATCTCACAGGACTAATGAATCAAGATCTGAGGCCAGAACAAAGAAAGCATCATCTGGACAATGACTGAGGCTCATTACAGTCCTCCTTCTCTCTTATTCTCCTTTCTCTCACTTCCTTATATTCTTCAAACTTCATCACAGTAAATATGTTTTTTATCTGACTTCTCTTTCCATCTCCCCCTTGGCCTTATTAGCGTCTGATTTGATGTTCTTTTCTACTGACTGCTGAACTGGAACGTGAAGTGTTTATCGGTACGTGTTATTGCTGCAGATCTACGTTGGTTAGCACGTGTTGCAGATTATAAACAGACCCTCACATGAGCCTCTAATCATCATGCAACAGCCTCGACGAGCCAGGGTTAGGGTTTCAGATGGAAAAAGGCGCAACAAACATCTATTCCCAAAGAAATAATGATGAATGCATCAAGTTGTATCTGACAAAGTCATTCTTTACCAACAGATCTGAGTCTTACTGGAACAAAAACACATTATTTTTACTTGGGCCTGTCACTACTGTAATTAGCAGCAATATAGAAAAATCCAAGAAATTCTTTGCCATGTTTGTGCAGCGTTCCAAAATGATTTCTTACAGAGTTGTGCTGATTCTCTACATTAGTGGCTGACTAGGTTTTTTATGAATGCCTCATATTCACCAGCAAACACATAACTGCACAAGTTCAAACCAGCAAGTCTTTGACACATTTGCATGGGAAATAGTTGGAGCTGAGTTTTCTTGCCATGGTCTAATGGCTACAGCTCCATCAGGTCTGCTCACAGCTTTTTGCTTGATTTTTTACAGCTTTTCAACGGCAGAGACTCTCTGCAACCAGCTTCACTCGAGGCCTTAAGATGCTCTGATGCACAAACTGGGAGAAGAAGCTGGAAATGTCATGGCTCTCTGGAGGGAAGGCTGGAACGCATCAGGGACAGAGTGGGAACAGAATACGGTGCCCATGTCTGCAGATAAGGCAGCAGCAGAGTGTGGTGGAGCTGCTGCTGCTCAGGAGGCCCTGCTCACAGTGATCTATAGCTGCAGGCGCTGAAGGAGTAAAGGGAAGCAGCGCTGATGGGAGGTCACTTTGCTTGCTAAGTCACAGCAGAGTCCGATATATTAGAGGCGCTGAGCAGTGATTAGTGGCCTGTCCACGCCGTGTCTCCACACTGGTGGAGGAAGCTGAGAACCAGTGAGCCTCTGGGAGGAAAGGAGACGTTCTGTGGCCTTTTAAATGTACAAACTCTTATAAAAACCTGAATCAGTCAACTCCGATTTGTAAGTATTTAGTAGAATAAGTAGGTAGAATAAATATTTGTGTCTTTACTGGGAAGATTGAAGACTAACAGCTGAGTTTTCTTCACAGTTAGACAGCAAGTTAAATGATTCCTCTTGATCTGTGGTGTTGGGGAAGGCGTCCTTGGAGCTGCACCTTTACTTTGCTGGGTGACATTAAGAAATATTGTAAAGTTTGGCAGACTTTCATTGCTTATTTTGAACATGAGCTTTTAACTAATTAATCAATCATTATGTATCTATTCATTAATGCATGAGTGCCTGGGCCACAGACATGGTTGCTCTGTCTAATATCTGATATAAGTATAACATCTATCTTGTTTCCTTCTTGTCTGTACTTTAAACTTGTATATTTTTGAGTCCCATCGTCTTCTTCAGAGTGGGATGGTTATTGTGTTGCGTGAATATGAAAGAAATCAATAAAAATGTTGATTTTTATCATTATATTATAGCTAATTTCCTGTCAGGATGCTACATGAGTCAGCTTTACATATCAGTCAGATTACTGTCAGAGCGACCACTCATCAGTGCCTCAGATTAACGGTTTCAAAAAAACCTTCACACACTCTCAGGTCATGGTAGTTTCAGTTTGGTCCTCCAAGACGCTTCGATTGAAGCCTTATGTTGGAGGAGGTGACAACAGTGGTCCAGCTGCTTTTGTTTTTGATGGAACAACAAAGAGCCTCAACCAGGATATTCCACAGATGTTTCCTCTGTGTGTCCAGGTCCTTTGTCCGTCTGTCCCATCTGGATGCCTCCATCCATTAGCAGAGGTGGTGTGATAGCATCAGCTTCCACACAGCTGCGTGCAGACAGCTCTGCTGCTCTGCAGTTCAGAGCCGGTGTGCTGTCCACCCAGGTTTGTTTGGCCCATGAAGTGCTGAAACTTAGTTACCTGATTTTAGATTTTCAGAGCAAATGAGTTGGAAAGAAGAAGTGTTTGTCTCCATTTAGATTTACATTACATTTACATTGATGTGGGGCTGTGGTAGAGCAGTGTGTTTAGTGTCTGAGTTTCACTGAATGTTGTGTGTTGTTTGTGTTGAACCCCCTCGAAATCAACATGCTGCATCTCAAGGAGCCATATAGGCAAACTGAAATAGAAGTGTACACTGATAATAACAGTCATAGACTGGTGCTCTGGGGCCAGCATGAATTAGGGAGACTTGCCGTGCAGGGACTTGTGGCATGTCAGACACAGCTGGGGCAGCTGCACAGACCCACTGGTGTGCTGGATGGTACCTCTGGCTGCTACCACTGGACTGCCTCAGCACAGAAGAACATGTGATGACACTTCAGTCATCTCTGGACTGAAGACATTTTTATGTGTGGTTGTAATGGATTTCACAGATAACATTCTGGAGAGTGTGTGTTCCTCTGAGTCTAAAAATACAGGAATCGTGCCTTTGTTGGTATTCGGGGCTGGATTATGACTTTGAAACGGCACACAGAGTTTGACACAAACTGCAGCTCAGGGCTTCTGTCTCTCGCTCCAGCTCTCACGCCCCTTCAGCTCTCCTGCTGCGCTCCACAGCCTAGGAACCACCACTGTGCTCGTTTGTTCCACTAACTTCATATTTCATCTTTCACAGTAAAAAAAAAAGCATGTTCATTTATCACTCAATTAATCAAATTATCAGTTTATTTGTGGTGGAAAAAGATCCTGCTGAGGATTTGATCTGTGTTGATCTGTTTAACATATGATAGACAGATGGATGGATGGATTTAGGTAGGTAGGTATATAATATAATATGATATGATAGAAAAGAATAGAATATAGCAGAATATGCCTGTATTCATCCCACAGGGACATTTAGATAGACAGGACAGCGGGTCAATATGAAATGTGAAACAGAGGATCTACGTAACAAGCTCCTCATCCCTTCATTCCCAGAGTGTGTGGTCCCCGGGAGCAGACGTTCAGCCTCTCTGTGGTTCCCTCTAAGCCGCTGTGCTGTGTAGAGAGGCACTGAAATGCTCTGCGCTACGCTGCACCACACGTACTTGTCAGGGCAGCATGTCAGGGGCTGTTTCCTCCTGGTGGCATCATGTGACGGGGCATCAAGCTCCGTCAGCACTTCAGACCAATGATAGATGGCATACAGGCATTAAACAGTGGAGCCCCAGCCCCGACACACACACACACTGACATGCTCCTCTAAAGGTCTGGCCTGTGTTCTAGGTCTGGGAGGGGAGGACGTGGCAGCAGCAGCACACTGACCTCCTCCTCCAGCAGGAGCCACACAGGCTGTGGACCAGGATGTAGAAACGTACGAGCCTTAATCTGATACCTCGAGTGAACAAAAGACTCTGGTCAATACCTCTGTGAGCTGCTCTCTGCTACACAGGACGTTGAGAGGATGACGCACAGATGGCTGAGATGTACGTTCAGGATCTCACATCACTTTCCAATAACCTCCAGAACATGATTTCAGTAAGTAAGCAATGTGAAGTGATCATTTAGTAATTCTTCAATCAGTCAATTCTGTGGCACAAAGAGCTTTTGGATTTCCACTTTGTAAAACAATGAATTACCCTGCACTTAAATAAGCTGTAACTAATGGCATTATTTAGTGCCAATAGGTCATTTACCAATAATTTATAGATCAATTATGAGCTGTTAATAAAATCAACTTCAGACTTGCCAAATGTGTTTGTAGCAAAATGTATTGATTACAACTCACTGACACCCACAGCTACACACTGCATTACGTATGGGGGGAAATCTGACAACTGTGTTTAATTAACTGATTCTCTTCAGCCAGTTGACACTGCTGTGACAGGTTCAGTATTGTTCCAGCTACAGGAGTTAAAAACCTCACTGATGATTCACTGCCCCTAGGTGAACCTTTTACTGTCACATTGCATTGTTCCGTCTGTGTCATGTTTCTGGTTAAAACCTAAAGGCCATGAACACAACAGACTGGTGGAGGATCCATGCACAACGTACCATATTGACTTCTGACACCATGTCTATGCTCGCCACATCTATACTCATGCCAACAGCAACCGGTGGACCTGCAAACACACAAGACAAAGTTCTCTGAGTGAAATACACTCGGGTAACTTCACTGCCAGTGTTACATAAAGACCTAAGTTCACTATTTATATTTAATAGTTTGTCAGCTAATTAGTTACTTGGTTAGTTTATCGTCCCATCTATCTATCTATCTATCTATCTATCTATCTATCTATCTATCTATCTATCTATCTATCTATCTATCTATCTATCTATCTATCTATCTATCTATCTATCTATCTGTCTATCTATCTATCTATTACTTCAGCAGTTATAAACCTGAACAGAATAAAGTTCTCTATGAATTTAAGTCACAAAAACTACAAATAAACTGTTTCCGTATTGAGGAGCAGAAACAAGACCAGACAAACCTCCAAAGTCTGGCCGGAGACGAATATCGTATCCTTTCAGCAGTTTGTCCACAGTCTCTTTGACGTAGGACATGTTACCCGGCTCGTTGACGCTGAAAGACAAGACAACACGGATCAGTCCTGGAGGACCTGGACCAGGGATCTGTCCTGGAGTCATGGGGGTCCAGTTCGGGAGGATCTGTCCTGGAGGATGAGTCCAGGTCCGGGTCCTGTCTGTCCTCCGCGGACAGACTCACCTCTGGGCGCAGCTCATCAGCATCAGGACCAGCGGCAGGAGGAGGGCAGGGAGACCGGAGCTCCAGGAGATCATCCCGCTGTCTGAGCTCCAACTCCAGTCTGAGAGCAGCCTCCACTCACAGTCCTGCCCAGCCCTGCTCCTCCAGGTGAGACCTCTCCCTCATCCTGCTCCTCCGTGTCATCACCGCGTTCACATGTCCCACCTCTGAGGAGCAGCCTGGGAGGCTGCCGAGCCTCGGCTCGGCTCGGTTCGGGTCTGGTCGGGTCTGTTCGGACAGCAGCCGAGCCGAGGAGCCTCCGTCAGGATGCGGCCGTCCCGCGGCTCCATCCTCCGGTTAGCTGTTCTTTATCAGCTGGTTAGCAGCTGGTTAGCAGCTGGTTAGCTCTCAGACACCGCAAATTGCTCCTCAAACCTCCTATGGTGAGTCTGCTCCACAGGTCCGCAGACGAAAGCATAGCGAAGACAGACGACAGCTCTACTGAGCTGGTTGAAGTGGGGATAAGAAACCAGTCTGCACCAGTACCTGCCAGCGTGGATCAGCAGCATCACTCTGGACCGGCTGTGCTCAGCCTGGAGGGTTTCTGAGCCCAGTCTGGCTGGCTGACTGCTCTGCCTGGGTCAGGAGGACACCTGCTCCTCTTAAACATCAAACAAGGGTTCCTGCTGTTTTACTCGTTTTTATTATTAGCACAGACAGTCACAGAAGCTGCTAGGTTTGAGCAGTGAACCCCAAAACTCCTCTGGTGGTCTGAGATTAATTCCTGGTGGTTCTCGAAGAGTTGCTCCTGTTTTAAGAGCAAATTGAATTTTGAAGCAGTGAAACACATCCCTACTCTGACTTGTTGCCAGAGACAGACCTGTAGTTTATAGAGGCGGATGTTATTTAACATTAACTTAACCACTCAGTTTGACTGATGCTGAGCCGGTTCCCAGGCTGCAGTCATACAGTCCTATAGATTAAAACAACATTCATAACCTCAGGGGGGAATTTCAGTAACATTCACATTCGTCGTCATGCATTTCTGGGCACCATCGTGGCACCAGCTCGGCAGCTCCTGTGTCACCTGCTGGACCAGAACCGCCGAGGTCAGAGGAGGGGGGCGCGCTAAACGCTAAACGCTAAACGCTAAACGCCATTTTTAAAGTGTGAAGTGATGGATGTGACTAGGGAAGACTGTAAGGATGAAAACAGTTGCACTTGTGGAGATGCAGACTTGTAATTGGAACAGAGCTTGGTCTGACATGACGTGTTCGCTGCACTCTTCCTGCAGTGTGTTTGCTCCACAACAGGAAGTTGCTCTATCTCAGGGCTCCAGACTAACTTCACTAACACAAACAGAAAATGTAGGCTTGCACCTTAAATTGACTTGCAAAGTAAATATTAAGATTTTCTTAAATTTTTATTATTGATAAATAATTATTTAATAAATGGAGAAATAACAGTTTTCAATGTGTTGTTATTGTACAACAGCTTTCACTAAAGTTATACAGGCTGTGCTTGTAATAAATGGGAATATTGAGATGAATATAATATTATTGATAATTACAGTAATCTAGTTCAATAGGAATGTTGAGGTTTCAGATTCCATGAAGTTTAACATATTGGGTGTTTTTCAAATCAGACTTAAAACCAAATATTTGTGTTTTTTTTTTTTTACAATATCCCCCTCACTCTGCTTGTAGTCGCCACAATGAAGTTTGTTTGTTTTGTAACTTGGGGTATGGAAGGAGGTGGACCACAGATGGAGTGTGTCCTCTTAAAACCGTTAAATGACGGGCCTGTCACTACACTGTCCACGGCCGTACTGTGAATGGAGTCTTCAGTGGTTTAATCAGCCTCCAGATCGATCCTCAGAAGGATGGAGATCCAGAATCTAGCTATTGGTCCACCGCCTTCTTCTCTCTTTCTTTGCTGTTTTTCTTCTTCTGATTTTGGCGCTGAAGTTGGCTGGCAAACCAGCTCAATTCAGCTTTACCATCAGCTACTGGACCGAAGAGTGGAACATACGTGTGTCAATAAAAAAAAACAAGGAAACAAAGGCAAATTGACCAATTGATCATGTAGAGTAATGGTCTCACACCCGAGGGGCAAACGTGACTCCTGAGGGGCAGTCAGCCCTGGAACTGGACTCGTCGGTCCAAAAGGGATCTGGGCTTTCTCTACATGTCACACACCACCAGGGTGTACATGTCTAAAGGCTTTATCCTCACCTCGTGTCATAGATGGCATACAGCTTTTTGTTCCCATCGACAGCATTCCTGTAAATGCAAAGGAAAGACGCATTATTTTACACATCCCAGCTGGAACACAATGTCAGGACACAGACAGAGGTTTGTCACCTTACGTCTTCATGAGGCTGTTTAAAGTCCATAAGAAGCCCATTTCACTTAGTTTCATCTTTTTCATATATTTAGTATGAATAGAGAACAATGGAATATGTTAGTCATATCTGCTTCACTAGCACAGTGACGTTTGCACCGGAGCACCTGAGAGTTGCTCCACACAACTATTCTCTTACATACTGCAGTTATTAACCTAACAACTCAACAGTACACAACACACAAAAAAATCACATAAAAATGAAACAGTTCAAGTTTAATGAACTCATATCCTGATATTATCCCTTGCTATACATTTTGAAGATTGACCTGATGCACTATAATAGTACATCAAAACATACACTCTGAAGAAGCCCAGCTATGGTTATTATCACTGCTACTGTCTCTGTTCAGTATTCAGAATGGGATACTAGATGGTGTAGTTTCCTCTGTCGGTGCGTGAACATCCCTAACAGATTTCTGTTCTTCAAGGGTTGAATTCACAGTAATATCTCCAACAACAACAACAACAACAACTACTACCATTTAACTCTAGGGTTCTGTAGTTACTGCAGAGTCTTAAAATCAGAGCAATAATCTATCTATCTATCTATCTATCTATCTATCTATCTATCTATCTATCTATCTATCTATCTATCTATCTATCTATCTATCTATCTATCTATCTATCTATCTATCTATCTATCTATCTATCTATCTATCTATCTATCTATCTATCTATCTATCTATCTATCTATCTATCCATCCATCCATCCATCCATCCATCCATCCATCCATCCATCCATCCATCCATCCATCCATCCATCCATCCATCTATCTATCTATCTATCTACCTACCACCATTAAAGGTTCAAGGTGGTTTATGTTGTTGTGGAGATCCCTCTTATGGTAGTCATTGTTACTACTCATAGTTCATCCTTCGATTCTCTCTCTCTCTCTCTCTCTCTCTCTCTCTCTCTCTCTCTCTCTCACTCCCTCCATGTGTGTCAGCACCTCCCCTCTCTGTCTCCCCATCTCTCTTGCTCTCTCTCCCTCCCTCTCTCTCTCTCTCTCTCTCTCTCTCTCTCTCTCTCCCTCTCTCTCCATCCTCTCTCCTCCACACACCACATTGTGCTGCTGCTGCTGTTCTGCCTGCACTGCACGCTGATCTGTTCAATTCTCCTCCGAACTCTGTTTGCCTCGTATCTCGCCTTTGGATACACATTCACTATCGGATTTTTCCTGTCTTGCACATCTCAGTGTGTGTGTGTGTGTGTGTGTGTGTGTGCGTGTGTGGGAGTGTGTGAGTGTGTGTGTGGTGCTTGCAGCTCCTCGGAGACCAAACTGAAGGATGGTCAGTCAGCACAAGTGTTGGGAAGCGTTTCTTTTCTTGCTGCCAACCTTTTAATCACATCAGGGCTGAATTGGTCCACATACTCTCTTTTATTCCTCTCTCTCTTGTTTTTTGCGTGGATGGAGGCTTGATGCCCGACGCTACCCAGAGCAGTCTGTGGCTGAGATATCAGGGAGAAGTTTGACTGCGCATTGTCTGGTATGGTAAGCTTTCCTGTGCAGCAGAGCTGTGTTTTAGGCCAGCGAGCAGGGCGAGATGTTAGTGGGACACTGGAGGAGAATCAGGCTATAGAGGAGGAGGAGGAGGAGGAGGCGAGGGAGGAAGAGAGGGAGAAGGAGAAGGCGGAGGAGGGGACCTGCACTGGGATCGTGCTAGACTTATAAGGGAACCGCACATGGTGGAGATGAAAGTGGAATGAAAAGAGGTATCGACACTTTTTTCGACGGTTTGTTAGGACGCAAGTGCATGAGAGGGACAGAGAGAGAGAGAGAGATAGAAAGAAAGAGTAGTGAATGGGTAAAGGAGAGGCAGTGCAGAGGTGCACACAAGGTTGCAGGACCACAGATGTACAAGCAGAGGATGTGGGTGTAGATCCAGGACAGGAGGGTCACAGCTCAGATGGGGGGGCTCAGCCCACGTCCTGTCTCCAGTCATGTCCAGGTCTCACTCTGGGGCCAAACGACACTACGATGATCAGCTTTTATTGTGGGACACGTCTGCAGGTCCCGCGGATGGTGCTCTGCATTGTCCTGTGTTGTGTGGGCAGCAGCGCGGACTGGAGACTGCTGCATCGGCTGTCGTGATTTGTTTCTGTGGTGCAGCTGCTGAAGATGCTCTGATCACTGATCACTCAGATGCTGGTTGTGAGGAGTCAGAAATAACAGCTTTAGGCTACGACACTCAATCTGGTTTCTGTGAGATTTATTTGACTTTTGTGAATCAGTTCAGAGAGGCAAAGGAATAAATACATAATGACTTGTGTTCTGTTAAAACTGTGTTCATCTGAGGCTGGAGCAGTGCAGTTGCAGTAGTTTGACTAAGTGAGGCTCTCGTTTCAGGAATGGGCGATGGAATGTGTTACAGCTTTGCAATGAGACGTCTGTGGGTCTGTGTGCTGCTTGTGAGCATCACCTGCCGTCTGAGGTAAGGAACTGAACCCTATCGTTCAGTGATGGTCAGTAGTTCAGCTCCTGGTGAATAGAAAGGACTCCCCTGATGTTTTTCATGATTTCATGAAATCATGATTTCATGATTTGCATGTTAAATCTGATGAGTTTGTATTAGAGAGTCTATGAAAGCTGCTCTTGTGTCCAGCGTGTCCCAGGATGTGACTGGAACTCCCAAAGAGGCAGAGCTCAACGACAACATCACCATCTTCACACGCATCCTGGACGGGCTGCTGGATGGTTATGACAACAGACTCCGCCCTGGGCTGGGAGGTGAGCCCACACACACACACACACACACACACTCACACACACACACTAACACACACTCATACACACACGCGCACACACACACTCAACACCTTCACCAGGCTGGTAATTAACAAGTGTCCGTGCTGGTGAGAAGCGATGCTGTCAGTGTGAAGCGTCCTGGGAGGGGCCGTCCTGGGAGGGGCCGTCCTGGGAGGGGCCGTCCTGGGAGGGGCCGTCCTGGGAGGGGCCGTCCTGGGAGGGGCCGTCCTGGGAGGGGCCGTCCTCTCCAGGACGTTTGAAGCACTGATCTCTGGACGTCTGGACGGTTTTCAGACGTTCAGCTCAGCGTGAGACAACAGCCCGATGCTGCTGCACTGCAACACGCAACAGTACGTGGCTGTGTGTGCCAGGGAGAGCGAGACAGATCAGCTGTTTACATCTCCTCTAAGTATGATTTAATGGCACCCTCAGCGCATGGTGAGGCGCACGGTGTGCGGCGTGACCTTGAGAAGCCATTACTCCTGTCATTAAACAGCAGCTCTTTGTTCTCAGCAGATGCAGGTCAACGATGTCCTCGCAGCAAAGGAGGAATGAAAACATTGAGGCTGATACAACTGGTAGAGACAGTGTTTCTCTCCTGCTGCTCTGTGATTTTAGCACCTCAGTGTTTGAGGAAACAGTACAGCATTTCTGAACAGCATTAACTCATTATGAACTGTATAGGCTCATCAAAGTAAAGACATCTTGAAAATGCACTCATAACGAGTGTTTCACGCTGTATCTGCTGGGGTCTGTCCTAAGGACACAGAAGAAGCTTCCAACATTTCTAATGAAACATTCCATGATGGTAGATTGTTAAAGTTTGCTCAATCACTACCAATCATTTCAACAATTATAGGAAAACTGAAACCTGCATTAGTCTCG
The DNA here is from genome assembly GCA_029224185.1 of Karalla daura. Lineage (NCBI taxonomy): Eukaryota > Metazoa > Chordata > Actinopteri > Chaetodontiformes > Leiognathidae > Karalla > Karalla daura. The sequence goes on from CM055194.1 coordinate 25,592,005, forward strand.
TTAGCGTGGAAGAGATAAGTGTTGTGAACAGTGCAAGAGACAAATGCATGGTAAATAAGAACGATCTTGTCTCTCTTCTTACAGAAAAGGTGACAGAGATCAAGACCAACATCTTTGTCACAAGCTTCGGCCCAGTTTCTGACACTGAGATGGTAAGGAGCGCTGTCTTCATTTACACAGCGCTGAAAGCTGCCTGTGAAGATAGCTGTGTGATCAGCATGCTGAGAGCCTTCAGCCTTGTTTTACAGCCCGTTACGCCCAACTGAAAGTTAGAATAAAGAACAGTACAGCAAGGTGTGTGCAGTGGGAAGCTTCACTCGTCCCAATGTGCTTATTTCTCTTTAAATGTGACCAAACAGCTGCAGTAACTTCATATACACATGCAGCATTTAGAGGATTGCTCTGTCACTCAAATGTCTTTTAGTTGGCTCGTGTTATTTTCCCTCTGTAGGAATACACCATCGACGTGTTCTTCCGTCAGAGCTGGAAGGACGAGCGGCTCTGCTTCAAAGGGCCGATGGAGATGCTTCCCCTGAACAACCTCCTGGCCAGCAACATCTGGACTCCAGACACCTTCTTCCTCAACGGCAAGAAGTCCATCGCACACAACATGACCACCCCCAACAAGCTGCTGCGGCTGAAGGACGACGGGACCCTGCTCTACACCATGAGGTGACCGTGTTTCCTCTGAGTCCCAACCAACAGCAAACAACAAGAATCCAATTGCAAGAGTCGGTGACTAAAGCGTGCACTGACCTATGAAGCACCTTTAGTGATGGTGTTAAGACCCCTGCTGCACCACTGCAGCCCACACACTGCTACTACATGTGTCTGTGTTGATGCGTCATCACACTGAAGCTGAGGTCAGAGGAGCATGAAGCGTTTTCTTTGACCCGGTGCCCCCCCCCCCCCCCCCCCCCCTCCGCTCCTCCTCCTCCTCCTCCTCCTCCTCCTCCACCTCCACCATTAGCTTCATTGCCTCGTCACACAGACTCTTACTTTGACAGCTCCACCTGCTCTGCTTCTTGCTGCTCTGACGCTCCAGCAGTCGCCATGAGCAGTCGTACGAGCTGCTGTGACTGTGTGACTGTGCTCAGCATCTTGCAGCGTCTGTCATGTGAAGACCTCACAGGCGTGTTTTCCTCTCCAGCCACTGGGGCTGATCCAGTCGGTTTATGGGCTCTATCTGAGAGCAGTGCATTACAGTGGAACAGCACAGTACGGTCTCATTTACATCCATTTTCATGTCTGTATCAGCAGCATCGGCCCACTGGGAAAATGAATCCTCCAAATCAAATAATCGCTGAGGAAGTTGGAGGAAATGGACGTGGATACATGTCAGTGACTATTGATCCACTGACTTCAGAACTGCTTCAAATCTTCAGCACATCTGCAAACAGCACAGCAGCAGCCATTAGAAATGGCCTCACAATGGCCCATTAATGCTTCTGTGTTTCTGGGAACAAGGTTATTAGAGGAACATTTCATGCATGTATCACTCTGTTCCACTGGAACAAGGGCGAGAGCTAGTGTGGCATGAAACCACCTCTGAGAGGAAGGACAGGGTTCCCGTCCAGGCAGCACACGCTTCCCTGTCCACCGTGTTTCAGGAGCACACAAAAGACCCAAAAGACTCAAACACAGCACGTGTGTGTGTGTGAGTGTGTGTGTGTGTGTGTGTGTGTGTGAGTGTGTGTGTGAGTGTGTGAGTGTGTGTGTGTGTGTGTGTGTGTGAGTGTGTGTGTGTGTGTGTGTGTGTGTGTGTGTGTGTGTGTGAGTGTGTGTGTGTGTGTGTGTGTGTGTGTGTGTGTGTGTGTGTGAGTGTGTGAGTGTGTGAGTGTGTGTGTGTGTGTGTGAGTGTGTGTGTGTGTGTGAGTGTGTGTGTGAGTGTGTGAGTGTGTGTGTGTGTGTGTGTGAGTGTGTGTGTGTGTGTGTGTGTGTGTGTGTGTGTGTGTGTGTGAGTGTGTGAGTGTGTGAGTGTGTGTGTGTGTGTGTGAGTGTGTGTGTGAGTGTGTGTGTGTGTGTGTGTGTGTGAGTGTGTGTGTGTGTGTGTGTGTGTGTGTGTGAGTGTGTGTGTGTGTGTGTGTGTGTGTGTGTGTGTGTGTGTGTGTGTGTGTGTGTGTGTGTGTGTGTGTGTGTGTGTGTGAAAGCCTCTTTGTCTCAGCTGATGATGCGTGTGCTGGTCTGCACCGTCCTCTCTGGTCATTATGATTTATTACGGAGCCTCGAGCTCATATATTTGACTTCACTAATTAAAGCCGTTCAGCGCTGCCCATTGACTGTAAAGTCCCTCTGAGGATGTTTGTCATGCTGAGGGAAACGTCAGAGCAGCAGAGCAGCTGAAACCTGGAGGATCTCTGACACACACAGGGACAGCGAAATAAAAGGTAATATAAATATAAAAACTCTGTGTACGACAAATCTACAAAATAACAAACTCATTCAACGGGTGTTTTTCTGACCTGTTAGGGTTAGGGTTAGGTTATCTTTGTTGATTTTTGTGCATAATTTATAATTTATGTTTCTTTTTTTAGATTTATATTATTGTTGATTTTCGTACTTTCCTCTTCTGCACTTCAGGTTCACAGCTGTCACTAGAAATTCCCCTGTTATGGGACAAGTTAAGGCAGAATCTATTCTGTTCTATTCTACTCTATTCTTCTATAACTGAGCAGTTTTAATTGTGGAGGTAAAGACTGTTTTTGAGCCAGAAGTCTCTGTTTTCACTACTGATTGATCTGTAAGGTGTCAGCTCAAAAACCAAGAGACAAATGCAATTTTTTGGAAAATAAAACTAAAAAGGTAAACAATCATTAATTTTCATTGTTGACTCATCAGTGCATCAGATGCAGCCTCTGATTCTCTGTAATTGAGTCTGTGTGTGTAAGGAGGGTTTCTGGGTGTGTGGAACACAAACACAGTGAATCCCTGTTCTTCAGCTGAGCTTTGATACCAGTTCATCATGGAGAGACGTGTTTGTCTGAAGAAAACACGCATCATGATGCAGGATCGTGCTAACACACCAGGATCAGTTATGAGGCAAAGATGTCCAGGACTGTCAGTGTCTCTGTTCTTCTCCTCCTCCTTCCCTGTTTTCTCATTTCCAGCCTGGTGTTTGTTGACGTGGTGAATATTTTCAGGAAAACAGCTGAGACAGCAGATGGCCTTTAATATCCTGAAATCCCACCTCTGCAGCCAATTCCAATCTTATTTATGCATTTTATTAGAATGATATAGTAGGAAGTATGAGAGATGGGAGGTTTGCTGAACAAAATGTGCAGCTCTGCACTAAAGTCACCGTGCAGCAAAGCTTCACGTTGCATCGGGTCGTAGCAGGTTCCCTACAAATAGAATCCACTGAATGTGGCTTCTTATGCTAGCAGAATAGTAGTGTAGGTCTTTACATTATTTAATTATAGATGGCAGGTCACTGTAATGGGTCATGCTATGTTAGCTTCATCGTTTACTTTCTTGTTCAACGTCATCCTGACAACAACCTGTGATTCTCCACAGGGACCAGCTTGATGTCTGCACAAAATCCTGCTACAATACGTATTTTATTTTATTTTCAATATGTTAACCACAATTGACTGCATTTTAGTTTATACCAAAAACAAACAAAGACAAAGCATTGGCACAACTGCTGAGCTGTGTTCAGAACCAGGAAGAAATTGTTGTTTATAGTAAAAAATATATATTTTCTAATTAAAATGATCTTATTAACACAAGTGAGTGTGAGTGTCGCAGTGTGTCCAGCAGAGGGCAGCATCACATAAGCCTGTGCACTCCACCATCTCTATTGTGTTCTCACACAGTCTCATTTGTCTGTTTAGTTTCCAGTGAAGCTTTCATATGTGTTTCCAGTTCTACAGCCTCACAACACCAAAACAAGCTTCCTCAAAGAATGCTCCTGCTGCCCTTCTCACACAGACAGTTAGAGCACCCTCTCCAGATCTGCACCAGGATGGGTCCCTCTGGTGGCTCAGAGCCTCACAGCTGGACTCAGACTCTAATGAAGACAAACTATAATTTCCACTGGTTAATGTCTGGATACAAAATGAGGCGCCATCTACATGAAAGTAATTATTTGTTGCAGGACGTGTTCATCTGTGATGATTTGTGATGTAATGATGGTGATAATGAGGATGTCGTCTCATCACAGACACATTTATTTGCTTCTTCCTCTCCTTTCAGACTGACGATCTCGGCAGAGTGTCCCATGCAGCTGGAGGACTTCCCCATGGATGCTCACGCTTGTCCCCTGAAATTTGGCAGCTGTGAGTGAATGAGCAAACACACACAGCTGTGAGCACCACGTCACACACCCTGACCACGTTCCCAGGTCTTCCTAAACACCTGCACACGAGGAGCAGCGTGGCCTCGGTGTCCCTGTCTCTGTCCATGTGGGGACGAGCAGACTGAGGCAGCAGACGCTGACACCCTGCTCCTGATGGAGTCATTAATCCACATGTCAGAGCTGCTCTGCTGCTTCTCCACCAGCTCAGCTGCAGTTAAAGGATGTTCACCGAGCAGGGACACGACCACACACACACACACACACACACACACGCACGCACGCACGCGCGCGCGCGCGCGCGCGCACGCACGCACGCACGCACGCACGCACGCACGCACGCACGCACGCACGCACGCACGCACGCACGCACACACACACACACACACACACACACACACACACACACACACACACACACACTCACACCAGGGTAGCCTACAGAGGAGACCTGGAATGGCTGAGGCTGAAGAGTTCCTTCTGCTCTCTGGTTTAACATAGAAGCTATGAATATGCTCTGTTTCTGCTCAGATCTGGCTCCATTCATGCTGATCTGGCAACCACACGTAGGCTCGCGTAGCTTTTTAGCTTGTTCCTGAACCAAGTAGTAACTGGAGATCCAGTTACTGATTATTTCATTTCAGCCTTTGTTTTGGTAATTCTGTCATCTCAGCTTCTTAAATGTAATATTTTCTGGTCTCTGTGACAGAGTACAAAAAAACATCATTCAAAGACCTGATCTTTTCCTCTGGGAAGCAGGCTCTATCAGTTTTCACTGTGTCATCATCTTAGAAACTAATCAGTTTATCAAGAAAGTAATCAACAGCCTGCTCTACTACGTCACAGTCATGTGCCTTCATGAGTGGTCGAAGGCAGTTTGACTCTGATGAAGATTCTCACGCTTTAGGTGCTTTTAAAGCCTGAAGTTTTGCATGAATGAGGGCGTGATGATGTTTCAGGACGTCCCCTGTACGAAGCCCCTCCCACTGCACCTGTTCAGCTTCTCCTCACTTCTGTTAGTGGGTCTGCTCTGCTCTCAGCTGCTGGAGGTTCATAAATATCTGAGGAGTTTCTGGCGTGTAAGCTTCAGATTAGCGCCTGAGGACTTCCCTGACGTATGGAGGGTTATCTGGGGCTTCAGAGACGCGCTGCTCCGTGTGCTGACTTTTAGCCCCTCCCACACCTGCTTTGCTCACCTCCAGCCCAGCTGAGAACACGCTTTTTGCTCGCCTAGTTGGCTTCAAGCTGTGAGATGTTGATTAACTTAATGGTTTATTGGTTTATTTACGCATTAGTGTAAAAAAACATGGAAAGGGGTAAAACACAGATGAGGCAAAAAGCCTCTGAGCCAATCAGAGACTGATACAGAGGTTAAGTACAGGTCTTTACCTGGCGTCCTGCCGCTTCAGATGCTTAAATTCAATTTTTTTAAACTCATTACAACCAGATTTGTCTGGTCTGTTGGCAGCCAGCTTAATGAATGCACACACAGTTAAGAAGAGAGAAGAGGAAACAGCCCGAGTGATAAAAGTAGACGTACATATTTGATGTGCTGTATAGATTATCACATAAAGAAATCACGTAGACAAACATGCATTAAAGCAGTAATTTTCTGAGAATGTTTGTGCTGTTGAATGGAAGCCTCCGTAGAGAGCCTCCAGAAGATGACAGACATCCATATAGGATCCTAACTTGACCATGTGTCAGTGAAAGAAGCACAGCCTGTGAGCAGTAAAAGTTAGCGTGGTGCAGTCGATCCTGTTTTCTCCGGCTCCATTAACCCTGGCTAATCCTTTGACCTAATGGACAGCACTCACCCTGCAGCTCAAGGCTCTGAAAGCTGCAGCAGACCTGTCCTCTGCTCCGGTGTTAATCACCTCTCATGGACTGAGCTGTGCTGTTCACGCAGCCACCTGGGCAGTGTGTCCAGCTCCGCTCCCGCCTGCTTCACACGCTGTTAATTCACATGTTTACACTCAACGGACCTGTGTAACAGTCACACACATCACTTTGATATACTTGATATACCTGATACACTACTATACTACTGCATCTCTGCTCTCTACTGTGATCATGTCATCTGCCACCATTTCATCTTTTTCTCCACATTATAGTTTTTCCTCATCCTCCTCCTTCTCCTCCTCCTCCTCCTCCTCCTCCTCCTCCTCCACAATCTGACAAAAAGCTTTAGTTTGATTCTCTTTGTGTACAGTTTAACGCAGCTCCGTCAGATCAGTTTTTTCCTCCCTCATGTTCATTTCGGCAGAAAATCAAAGAAGCAAAAATGCCAAACGGTGACGTTCACAATTAAATTTGTTAAAACTATTGAGGTCTAAAAGAAAGCAATAGGAGTGAACAGCAGACTACAGCAAGAGGAAAGAGACAAATGATTTACACACACACACACACACACACACACACACACACACAAACACTGTGTGTGTGTGAGTGTGTGTCTGTGTGACATTGTATTCTGTTAATTTACACATACCTAGTTGTGCGTCTACATCAGCTGTTTGGTTTGTTTGGCTTGTCTTCACTCTGTCCAGTCACGTTGTATGAAGTCGATCTCTCCACAGCTCGCCCACAGGAGGACGTAAACACGGTGTAAACAGACTTGTTTCCCTACACTTTATTTTTTATTTTTTATTTTACATCACATCTTGAGTCCGAGTCGCGTCTATCCCATGCAGAAATTATGCAGATTAATCCACAGTTTATCCGTCCGTGTTCCTACAGTTTTGTTGTCCCATATGTGTCCTTTCAGAAAACCATGGTTAGAAAGCACGTGCAGGAATAGAAGGGACATTCATCACCATCTCCAACAGCTGGCATAGCAGCCCTTTCAAATATTCACTAAGAAGCGATAGCGCTGTAATGGCCTGTGGGGGAATGGAGGACATTCCTGAAGGACGCTCTGCAGGAGAGCGACCTGAAACAGAGTCAGAGCGGGGAGAAAAGGTGTGTGTCTGCACCGTTCCTGAAGGCCTTTGCTCTGTCTGAAAGCCTGTGTGGCAGCAGCAGCACCCACACAGCGCCTCCGACACATCCTGAACCTCTCAGTCAAACATGGAGAAGACGGGAACTGAACCAAGCTACAAACTCTCCACACACAGAAATGTTTTCACGACGCTCAGCTGCTCCTCCCTCTCGTCCGAGTAGGAGGAGCAGACTTATCAGGCTGGCGTGACTCCGGCACACTGACACTTTCAGTTCTCATCGAACAATCGACAAATATACAATCGCCGAAAATATCCCGATCCCGTCTGTCTTTTTCATGCCGCGTCATTCAGAAACAAAATCCAAAGTCCGTCTGAAGTTGAATGGAGCAGATTTATGTCTCTTTGTCAGTGCACTGACAATAGACCAGGAAACAGAGCAATCCTTAGATTTAGAACAAGATAGAAGATATTAAATAAGATAGATATTAGTACAAGCTATTAAAAGTTGTTAAAAAGATACTAAAGATATGAAAATGAGAAGATATGGATTTTACCTGATTACCTTGTACTGGTAAAGAGTCTCATAACAGTTGTTAAAACTTAGTATTTGCTTTAAATGAGAACTGTGGATTTGGTCTTTGTCTCTTCTTGTGAAAGGAGATAGTGTCAGTGTTGATACTGGGAACCAGCAGCATCCTGTTAATGCTGTTTACACAGTAATTCAGCTTTAATGTCACGCTGGACTCAGACAGTTTGACAGTCTGGTAACTATCAAACCAGCTGCTGCACTGGTCACAGTTGTTTCCTACTGTATTCTGGCCTCAGATCAACAGAGACAGATCAGAAACAGATCAGAGCTCAGCGTTAACATCGATCCATTGTTTAATATCATTCAAATTCAGTATAAAATGTAAAAGTCTGTTTTGCATTTTGTCTAGAAATCAGCAGGAGTGCATGTAAGCTGAGCTCAGTCAGCGACTGCTCTGGTTTAAAGTTCATTTTTGTGATACTTTGAAAGCAGCGAATGCCTAAGCCATTACATAATGCATCTTTTATCTGAGAGTTTTATCACAAAGTGTTCTTCACACACAGACCAAAACCTCCGGACTCTTCAAGCACAGATACGATCATTCGTCAGCGGCAGGAGGTTCATTCTCTGTGATTGATTCATTTATTGTCTCGTCCTCAAATGTAAAAAGTGAAGCATGTCAGTAAAAGAAAACACAAACATATCCAACCGCTCACGTAACTCGGTTCCAAAAAGATTTGTCTGAGACAATGCAGAGTGTCTTTGAGACGTTAATCCTCAGACTGGTTGACTCGGGTCAGTCTAAATTGCTGTGAAGTCTTCTAACACCACAGTTGCTGGATTAGTGCAATACTGTTAGATTGGACAGAGCACTGCAGAACGACTGACACACACACACACACACACACACACACACACACACACACACACACACACACAGATTTAGTGTATCTGCAGTGTGTTTTCTACAGTACAGTGTGAGGGGGAGCAGTGGAGCTTGTTTTCATATCAACCAAATGTGTGTGAAACGCATCAGCATATAAAACTTATTGTCAGCTGGGCATCACACACACCCACACACACACACACACACACACACACACACACACACACACACACATACACCCACATCCACACCCACACGCACACACACACACACGCACGCACACACACACGCAGACACAGACACCTCTGAAACCTGGTGAGGGAGCGAGGCTCAGAGCGGCTGGAGGCGACACCGTCATACGTAACATCACACCATGAGGAACATCTGTGTATTGTCGTACGCTCGGTGATTACATCACACACAAACAGCCGCTCTCAGCACTGACACCAAGTTAATCTCTGCATAATGAAGCAAAGTGGGTGAGAGGTCAAGTGTTGTATTACAGCCATGACACGTTTCCTCAGCTGGTGGCATCCTGAAGCCCAGCAACACGTCAACACAGCGTCTCTGTGTGAGGTGGAGGTTCTGCTGCTGGGTGGTGTTTGACCTGCTCAGCTCCACTCACTCTCACTGGACCGGCTGCTCACTCTAGGTTACCAGAAATACAACATTTTACCCCAGAGGTTGGAACATGTTGGTTCCACTATTATTAAGGCCTTTTTAATATTTCCCTTCCAGGTTTGACCTGCTTTTTGTAATGACTCTATGCTACTATCAAGTATTTATGGGTTTATGAAAAACCTGTTTATTCGTGGGATTACAGCACGTCTGTGGCTAGTGAGCGCTCAGCCGCAGCTTGCAGGTTCTGCTTCTACCTGGACAAGCCCGGAGGAATGAACTGACGTGTTAGTGGCTTGTCACATTTGGAGGGATGACAGGAGGGCAAAAATAACTGAACTGTGAGTTTATCTGCTTAGTGCTGAGTCTATGTCAGGGTTTTTATCATATCAAAGTTCATGGCGGGAGCTAAATGTGAGCTCCTGTACCTGAAAACTAACATGACTGAGCCGTAACTCTTATGTAATCGTAATCACATAAAATGTCATTTATCAAACTCATCTTTGCTCCAGAGGAAGTAACAAAAAAAGCTCAGCGAGAACATGGAAATAATATGTGAAACGTTCACCTCTGCTGAGGAGCAGCTCAGGATCGTGCTGTTCAGGAAACTCAGGAAATCTATCTATTTATATCATCTTTAAACAGTGAATGGTGAAATGGTGAAATATCTTTCACCATTTTTGCATCACTTGATGAACCAGACAACCAGGAACGGATCAGGGAAAAGATAGTGAGCAATTAAAACGACGAGCAGCCGATACAGAGAAAACAAGGGAGAACCAACCATCACTCAAGTATCACTGCAGAATGTATGGCGCGTGATTGCATGGTCTTATTTCATCACTGTTTTAGCTACGTGTACGGTGTTTTATAGTTTTGTAGCACTGAGGTTCTATAGTTAATGGTTCTATACTTTATAATACAACGATTCTATTCTAGAAGGTAATCAGCCGATTATTTGTCTGCAAAAATAATCGTTTGTTGCAGCTGTGTTGTTAATAAACAGCTGGGATGAAGTGTTTCTGAGCAGCAGGATGTGACCCCCCCCCCGCCTACCCCACCCCCCCTTACAGATGCGTACCCAGTGTCTGAGGTGGTCTACACCTGGACCCAGGAAGCAGCCCGCTCTGTGGTGGTGGCAGAGGAAGGTTCTCGTCTCAACCAGTATCACCTGATCGGACAGACGGCCGGGACCGAGGACATCTACACCAGCAGAGGTACCAGCCCCCGACCCTGACCCCTGACCCCTGACCCCAGACCCTGACCCCTGACCCCTGACTATTACTAGTTCTGTAGATCTCTAAGCAGAACAGGTCTGTAGCCTGACCCCTGACACCAGCCTGTTATCTCCCAGTGACAGTTTGACTTCAACCCACTCTGTCCTGCACGCGACCAGCTACACCTCAGCCCGTTCATGAGGCGTAATCCCGGTTATCTTAGCTTGCTGCTTATCTTAGCTTGCTGCTTATCTTAGCTTGCTGCTTATCTTAGCTCGCTGCTTCTTCCTCCAGCCGGGCCAGGAGCTGCAGGCCAGGAGCTGCAGGCCAGGAGCTGCAGGCCAGGAGCTGCAGGCAGCAGCGGGGAGGCTAAGCCTTGCTCCAGCCCAGTTATTCAGCTCGCTGTTATTACTCTGTGTGCCGTCCAAAGATGTTGTGAGAAGAACATTTTTTCAAATCAAGCTGGATAGAGACAATGAATGAATCACAAGGATTTGAGGATGCCTCCCACACATAGCCAGCTGTCTCTGGGGCAGCCAGAGGAAAGAGAGCGGGGGGGCAAAAAAAATCACTTATCCTTGGTCTGAGCCATTGGGTCTGTAGGGTTAATCCGTACGCAGGCCCATCAGTTGTGCTTTTACCAAGTGACGTCACAGCACAGGGATTGGCTGAGGCGGGGAGACACGTGGAGGGGGGCGAGTCAGTGCAGCTGCTTAATTCTGTTATGTAAAGAAGTATGATAATACATTTCTGCTGCTTGTTGCTGCTGAGTTTATTACCAGAGGTTGTTCCTATAGCTGTAATGTGTACGCAGCTAGCTGCTGGGTCCTGGACCCGCTGGGTCCTGGACCCGCTGGGTCCTGTATCTGCTGGGTCCTGGACCCGCTGGGTCCTGGACCCGCTGGGTCCTGGACCCGCTGGGTCCTGTATCTGCTGGGTCCTGGACCCGCTGGGTCCTGTATCTGCTGGGTCCTGTACCTGCTGGACCCTGTACCTGCTGGACCCTGTACCTGCTGGACCCTGTACCTGCTGGGTCCTGTATCTGCTGGGTCCTGGACCCGCTGGGTCCTGTACCTGCTGGACCATGTATCTGCTGGACCCTGTACCTGCTGGGTCCTGGACCCGCTGGGTCCTGCACCTGCTGGACCCTGGACCCGCTGGGTCCTGTATCTGCTGGGTCCTGGACCCGCTGGGTCCTGTATCTGCTGGGTCCTGGACCCGCTGGGTCCTGGACCTGCTGGACCCTGTACCTGCTGGGTCCTCTACCTGCTGGGTCCTGGACCTGCTGGACCCTGGACCTGCTGGGTCCTGTACCTGCTGGGTCCTGGACCCGCTGGGTCCTGTATCTGCTGGGTCCTGTACCTGCTGGGTCCTGTATCTGCTGGGTCCTGGACCCGCTGGGTCCTGTATCTGCTGGACCCTGTACCTGCTGGGTCCTGGACCCGCTGGGTCCTGTACCTGCTGGACCCTGTATCTGCTGGGTCCTGTATCTGCTTGGTCCTGTATCTGCTGGACCCTGTACCTGCTGAGTCCTGTACCTGCAGGGTCCTGTACCTGGTGGACCCTGTATCTGCTGGGTCCTGTATCTGCTGGGTCCTGTACCTGCTGGACCCTGTATCTGCTGGGTCATGTACCTGCAGGGTCCTGTACCTGCTGGACCCTGGACCCGCTGGGTCCTGTATCTGCTGGACCCTGTATCTGCTGGGGCATGTACCTGCAGGGTCCTGTACCTGCTGGACCCTGTATCTGCTGGGTCCTGTATCTGCTGGGTCCTGTACCTGCTGGGTCCTGTACCTGCTGGACCCTGTATCTGCTGGACCATGTACCTGCAGGGTCCTGTACCTGCTGGACCCTGTATCTGCTGGACCCTGTTTCTGCTGGGTCCTGTACCTGCAGGGTCATGTACCTGCTGGACCATGTGCCTGCAGGGTCCTGTACCTGCAGGGTCCTGTAGCTGCAGGGTCCTGTACCTGCTGGACCCTGTATCTGCTGGACCCTGTATCTGCTGGGTCCTGTACCTGCAGGGTCATGTACCTGCTGGACCATGTACCTGCAGGGTCCTGTACCTGCAGGGTCCTGTAGCTGCAGGGTCCTGTACCTGCTGGGCGGGATAACGCACAGGAACCGAACGCTCTGTGTTACGTATCCACGGGCAGCGCAGCCGCTGGTGGCAGAGCTCAGAACGCTCAGCAAAGTTCAGATTAACACAAGGTTGGAGCGCTCAGACACACAGAGCCAGCATGGCCTTAATTAGCATTGCTAATCTGAGGTACAAACCCTCTTTAACTGGCCGAGAATAGCTCAGCAAAGGGCTCACACTGGGAGCAGGCGACCTTTGACCCGGCAGGCTAATCTGAGCAGCATGAAAATATCGACACAGGAATTCAGTTGATGACATGCAAACTTTGTCTTTTTATGCTATCACACACACACACACACACACACACACACACACACAAGCACACACACACACACACACACACACACACACACACACACACACACACAGAGCGGTACATCAGCTCAACAGATGGTTGGGACATGGACTCACCAGTTGACCAGCATGGCTGCGTTGTTCTCCGCTATGAAGGGCAGTTCCCCACAGACGCTCCAGAAACACAGCAGCAGACTCCACCACACCCACATCTTCACGGCGAGCAGCTCTCATCCACGTCCAAGCGTCAGCGTCAGTCAGCAGAGCGGCGAGGCCCGGGGCCCGGCTCCCGCAGGCGAGGGCTGCTCAGGTGCCTCGCTGGTTACGGACATGATGCCGGTGGCCGCATCGCTCCGAGCCAACGGCCAAACTTTGGTGCGGTGGCGCTCAGCCCTCGTCAGCCTCAGGCATCTGGACACCTGTCCTAATCACCCCTGATCCACGGCTGCTTTAGTGCTCCAGCTCTGCCAGGGAAGGATGGATGTCCCCAATCAAGAGTGGCCCCGGCCTGACAGACCGGCTCGGACTGTCTGCGGCACACCCACCCACACACACATACTCACTCACACCCACACACACACATAGAAAGAGAGAGAGAGGGAGGGAGGGAGAGAGAGACAGAGCGAGAGAGAGATACAGGATGCAGATTGTGACAAGGGATTAGTGAGACAGAAAAATCCGATTTTGCCAGGAGAAAGCAGCAGTCATCTGTGGATTTTCTATAGTTTATCAGAGTCCATGGCTCGACAGGATTTTTGAGAAAAAAAAATCCTTCAAATGCAATCTTCAGTTGATTAACAGGATATGATGATTTCCCCACCAACCTGTTTTTTTAGTCATTTGTCTCACACTTTCACACTCTGGCCTGGAGGCTGTGAAGGGACCTTTAGTTGGACAGATGCAAATCTACGTCTCTGAGAAGGACACGTCGATAGAGAGACAACACAACCCCCCCATAGAGACAGACGGGGACAGGAAGGAGTCCCCTCCCCCCGGGACAGCATCTAGAGTGTCAGAACAGTGGTCCGTCCAAAGTCACTCAAACAAATCACAGGACACAGTCGTCCACACAGATCCTTCACAGGAAGTAAGGAATTATATGTAGTAAAAGTAAAGAAAAATAAAAAGTAAGAAAGTAATCATTATTTTTGGGTTATTTTTATGTACAATTTGCATATAATTCATAATAATTCACAATTTCAGACCCACACACCTCAGATCCAGTTTTTTCTTCCTGTTTTTACACATATGGTGTAAATACATGTTAAGTGTAAGTTATCAGAAGTGGATTTCCTGGCAAGACCAAAGCTCTTTTCTCCATTTGTTTTCATCAGTTGATTCCATGTAACAAACCTCCAACAGTCTGTCTGTTCATGCTCAAGCAGATGCTCGTTAGTGAGTCAGGTCCTGGAACAGCTGGACACCGTAGTTTTAACAGAGTTCAGCTCCAACAGGACCAAATAATGCGTTTGTTGGAGTCTATTTTAAGCTGCAGATTATTACACATTTTGTGCTTAGTGCGTGTTTACAGCAGAGTGGGGTTGATTCCCTGTAAACAGAGCTGGTAAACAGAGCTGCAACGAGTCAAGATCTGTGTGTGTGTGTGTGTGTGTGTGTGTGTGTCCAGATAACACACACACACATACCTGTAGCTGATAACTGTTGACTAACAGTAACTAAGTGGAGAATGTCCTGCTGCAGGTCAGTACACGGTGATGATGGCTCATTTCTACCTGAAGAGGAAGATCGGATACTTCGTCATCCAGACCTACATGCCGTGCTTCATGACCGTCATCCTGTCCCAGGTCTCCTTCTGGCTCAACCGGGAGTCTGTGCCGGCTCGGACCGTGTTCGGTCAGTTCATGGGGTTAGAACGGCCTGTTAACCCTCCTCACTGCAGGGCTTTAAATGGGGATTGCTGATTTCAGAATCAGTATTTATACTTGTCATTGTACAAAGTAGGCAAAGTAAGCATCCACAACCATATAGAGTAATACACTGTACATATACATACAAACAAAATATACAAATATGAAAAGCTACAAACTTTCATTGTGTAAAATAGAATTTCTTTTTTCTTGCCTCCATGACGTGACTTCGAGATTTTCCCCAGCGCTCAGTTAACAAATCAATGATTACAAAGAGGAATTGAGGTGGAATGACACACTGACACTATGAACACAAAGTGCACATTTAGTTTGTGTTGCAAAGAGCGGTGCAGCGTGCAGGAGGCGCGGCTGTGTGTGTGACCTGCAGTGTCTCCTCCTCCAGGAGTCACCACCGTCCTCACCATGACCACGCTCAGCATCAGCGCCAGGAACTCGCTGCCTAAGGTGGCCTACGCCACCGCCATGGACTGGTTCATCGCCGTCTGCTACGCCTTCGTCTTCTCCGCCCTCATCGAGTTCGCCACCGTCAACTACTTCACCAAGAGGAGCTGGGCCTGGGACGGCAAGAAGGCCCTGGAGGCCCAGCAGCCCAAGGTAGCAGTGGTCCAGCTCCTCCCCTCTCCTCCTCCTGCTCAATATCTGTGCTTCCATCAGAGTTAGATAGATAGACAGATAGATAGATAGATAGATAGATAGATAGATAGATAGATAGATAGATAGATAGATAGATAGACAGATAGATAGATAGATAGATAGATAGATAGATAGATAGATAGATAGATAGATAGATAGATAGATAGATAGATAGATAGATAGATAGATAGATAGATAGATAGATAGATAGATAGATAGATGATAGATAGATAGATAGATAGATTTATCAGGTGTAGCATCTGCAGCACCTGGTCTGCTCTCAACCTGCAGCCCTGCCTCTCTCTGTTCTCTGAGTGTGTGTGTGTGTTCTGTGTCGTTGTATTTCTACAGAAGAAGGATCCTCTGGCTCTGTCCAAAAAGCCTAACAACACGTGCTCCACGGGGGTGAACTACACAGCCAACCTGACCAAGGACGCCTCCATCTCCACCATCTCCAACAGCACGGCCGTGCAGCTCAAGCCGTCCGAGCCCAAAGCGCCCGACCCCAAGAAGACGTACAACAGCGTGAGCAAGATCGACAAGATGTCGCGCATCGTGTTCCCGGTCCTGTTCGGGACCTTCAACCTGGTCTACTGGGCCACGTACCTCAACCGGGAACCCGTCATCAAAGGAGCCGTGTGAGAACCGGAGAATGGGAGCGAAGCCAAGCACCTAGTCCTCGTACCATAGATGTGTTTCTTTAGGTCGTCGGGTAACTTTGCATGTCTGTCGCTGCAGGAACAAGTCGCCATGTTTGCCTTGAGTTTGTTTGTGTTTGGTAAACGACTTTGATCTCATATTACTCCAGACTCCAGTCACAGTTTGACTTTTCTCTCAGCATTTGGCATCTTTTCTTTCTTCCTGAGTGTGTGGAGGCGGCGGTACAGCAAGGCCAAATGCTATGCAAACAACATTTCTACTGCGGCTTTTACCTTTGTACCCGCTGCTCTGTGTAAATGGGCCGGAGGCGCCGGCACATGGACTTTTGCTTCCTTGTTATAAGTAGACGAATAGCCATGCTAAATGTGTTGCCTTCAGAGTGTCACAGCTCATTATGAATGCACTGAAATCTCTGCAGTTACTTTTTCAGAAGCCATTTTTCCAACTTTCATGAACTTCCTTTCTCTTCTTGCTAGTTTTCCTCCCTCAGTCCTGAATGAAACCTAATGTCACGTGAGGGCAGATAGATTTTAAGCTGAAGTGATTGTGGCAGCTTCTGTTCCCAGGTCACCATGTTGATCTGTGTGTGTGTGTGTGTGTGTGTGTGTGTGTGTGTGTGTGTGTGTGTGTGTGTGTGTGTGTGTGTGTGTAGTTTAAGGAACATATATATGCCCTGCTTGTAGAAGAGCACCACAGAGCCAGTACAGTTAGAGCTTCTATGTTATGCATATACAGCAGCAGTGTTACTCTAGTTTAGTGCTTCATTGAGAGGATATGGAGAAATGAGCAGAGTAGCTCCAGCTTTGGCAGTTTTTACGAATATACAATGCTTTTACAAAGTGTTTTTCTTCTTTTTTTTGGTCTGGTTCTTGTTTATAAGCTTTGATGATGATACCTTGCAAATATTCTGGATAAATGTTGGGATGCTTCAGGCAGGGACCGGAGGAAGTTTGGGAATGTTTTGGGAATGATGCTGCAGCAGCTGGAACTG
The DNA here is from genome assembly GCA_029224185.1 of Karalla daura. Taxonomy (NCBI): domain Eukaryota; kingdom Metazoa; phylum Chordata; class Actinopteri; order Chaetodontiformes; family Leiognathidae; genus Karalla; species Karalla daura. Next base: position 25,609,098 of record CM055194.1, read on the forward strand.
CAGGACTGCACAACATGTTAGACCTGATCTCAGGTCAGTCCATGACAGGACGAGGGAATAAAAGGAAGAGAAATTCAATTCAATACAATTCAAAGAAATTCTGTCGCTCGACAGAGTGAATGGATTAAATCTACCTAATGCTTTGCTTCAGAATGTAAATAACTATATAAATAATTTAGAATGATAAGTGATACACTGAACCTTTTTTATTTAAATCTTTCAACTCTTAGGATTCAGTTTCAGATCATTTCCAGCAGAAACCCATCAGTGAACAAGGAAAGCAGGAGCCAAGGACCTCTCAGTCTGATGGTGTCGACCTCAGATCCTAAGAAGAGAATCTGGAGTGAATTATGATCGACAGATATCAGAGTCTGGGGAAAACATTTCACTCCATGACAGAAATCCACTTGTTTAGTTTGAAAAAAAATGTTCACGTTAAACTTCATTCAAAATAAATTCTACCTTCTTGAACTTCTAACATACTCCTGGATTAAGCTCTTCATTCAAGTTCAGCTCCTGCTCAGTCCTTATGATTCAACTTCTGGAATGGAGTTCTGGAGCAGGTGCAGCTCTGCAGGAGCAGGTCTGAAGGTCTGAAGGTCTGAGGGTCTGAGGGTCTGAAGGTCTGAGGGTCTGGAGGTCTGAAGGTCTGAGGGTCCAGAGGTCTGAAGGTCTGAGGGTCTGGAGGTCTGAAGTTCTGAGGGTCTGAGAGTCTGGAGGTCTGAAGGTCTGAGGGTCTGAAGGTCTGAGGGTCTGGAGGTCTGAGGGTCTGGAGGTCTGAGGGTCTGAGGGTCTGGAGGTCTGAAGGTCTGAGGGTCTAAGAGTCTGGAGGTCTGAAGGTCTGAGGGTCTGAGAGTCTGGAGGTCTGAAGGTCTGAGGGTCCAGAGGTCTGAAGGTCTGAGGGTCTGGAGGTCTGAAGTTCTGAGGGCCTGAGAGTCTGGAGGTCTGAAGGTCTGAGGGTCTGGAGGTCTGAAGTTCTGTGGGCCTGAGAGTCTGGAGGTCTGAAGGACTGAGGGTCTGGAGGTCTGAAGGTCTGAGGGATTGAAGGTCTGAGGAGGCTGCAGCTCCTCGTTCACCTCAGCAGAGCAGAGTCTGCAGCCTCCCCAGGAGGAACCTGCTGGAGGTTCTTGGGTGTGAGTGTGATCTGATCATGAGTTCCAAGCTGTTCTTAAAATGCAAACATTTGAAGCAATAAGAGATGCTCATCTAGATTCTGTTGATATGATAACAATAATACGATAGTTTGTCTCTTTTTATCCGGATTTGATCTTTTTGCAATAGTGTTTTTCTATCTACGCCTGCTCTGATTCCTCTGAGCTGCTCTCTGATACATATTCATTTACTGTCTATTCAGTTTAGTTTAGTTTAGTTTAGTTTAGTTTAGTTTAGTTTAGTTTAGTTTAGTTTAGTTTAGTTTAGTTCAATGACCAGTGTGAGGTTCTGGGCTGAAACACTTGTTTTTCTTCTTTAATTGTTCTGCCTGATTCTACCTGATTCCAAATAAAGCTTCACTGACTCCATCTGTCTGCTGTGATGGTGATGACACTTCTTCCTGGAGAGGCTCAACATCTGGGAACCACAGAGGAGCACAGTCAGGAATCTGCAGCACACATTTAGGTGCATTTATGCTGTGGACGTGATAAAATGGCGGCTTAATCTCGCCTGATGGAACAACAGTCTGCACGTGCTGTTTTTCCTTTGATTACACACATGCACATCCAGATCGTGCTGCCTGAACTGGTAAATCCATCTTGGGGGTCTCTGTGGTGGTAACATCTGGCTCACATCTGTTTGTGAAGGATTTAGCTCCATTTAAGTTGCTTTTTCCATTCAGCAGCCCCACACTCTGCACCAAACTAAGCTGTCGCTGATGGCATCAAATGACAGCAATCATAGTATAGACGGCCCCGAAGCTATCAGAACGTGCTGCTGTTGACCTTTACTCACATACCCGGACTCACACACACACACACACACACACACACACACACTCAAACACACACACACACTCTCACACACACACACACTGACTTAAACCTTCAGAATAAACAACACAAACAGGATTTTGCATCATGCACTTACAAGCAACCAGGAGTAGAAAATGTCAACTTCAGACTGTTGCTTAGAACTTCATGTACATGGTAAATAATACAGGATGATGCGTTCCTAGTTCCTAGGACGTGACATTATTCTTCACATTAATTAACTATATTCACTGATTCAGAGCAGCAGGGAAAACATCGTTAGTGATGGAGTTGCTGCATCAAGTCCCAGTGAGAGTTTCTAACACAGTTCAGCCTCAGATACATCAAAATGTCAAAAAATGTCTCAGAACAACAGCTCTGTGCTCCTGCACAATAAACAACTTTCCAGATGTTGCATTAACCAAAGATTTGACCCAAAACTGCCTAAAAAGAAAATCTTTTCACCCTTAATCAGCTCAGTTGTGTTCTTTTCCCTTTGGCCTGTGAGATATTTTTACTTGGAGGCCAGAGGAGTCATGTTAGCGATGCAGTAACATTAAAAAGTGTAAAAGATTGATGAGACATGTTCTGTATGTGCAGAGCTGCTCATGCTGTGTTCACTGATGCGTTTACAGAACTTCTGTGAAGGTCAATAAAAAGTTTACCTTGAGAAAGCTCAGCAGCTGCGTCTGCTCTCAATAATGCAGCAAATGTCACCTGCTCGCAGAGGACGCCACGGCGTCTTCGTCAACATGCATTTCTACATTATTTTAGTCGTTGATCCCACAGCGAAGCTTTAACATTTGCTCCCAAATCGAGTGTGTGTGTGTGTGTGTGTGTGTGCTTGTGTGTAGATGTGCGTGGGTGTTTGTGTGTGTCACACCAGACTCTGTGTATCTCCACGACAGTTTTCCTGTGCTGCAGGAAGATGGAACCTCATGGTCAGCATCCCTGCAGCGACTGGAAGGCTTCCTCCCGGCTGCAGAATAACAGATCACGTTGGTTTCTTCGTGTATTTGCTGTAATAATGAATGTTGCGCAACACACAGCACTGTGAAACACCCGTCACTGGAATCTGTGAAGAAACGTGGAACTCATTAAAATAATCTAAATCCATAGAAGTGAAGCCAAGCTGACCTGCTCTGCCACACTGGGATGAAGGATGTTCCTGCTGTTAATCATTTCCTGTGGGACGTCCCAGGGTTTCTCTCCTGAACTCCAGCAAAGAGCTGATTTATGCTGCTGAGGTTTGTTCTGCCTCTCCTCCTCCTCCTCCTCCTCCTCCTCCTCTTCATTATGTGGCTGCAGCTTTCATGTGAGACACCAGAGGGCGACATCAGGCAACTTCATACAGTGAAGCTCAGTAAAGAAAGCGGCAAGGAGAGGAGAGGAGAGCAGAGGAGAGGAGAGGAGAGGACAGGAGAGGAGAGGAGAGGACAGGAGAGGAGAGGAGAGGAGAGGACAGGAGAGGAGAGGAGAGGAGAGGAGAGGAGAGGAGAGGAGAGGAGAGGAGAGGACAGGAGAGGAGAGGAGAGGACAGGAGAGGAGAGGAGAGGAGAGGAGAGGAGAGGAGAGGAGAGGAGAGGAGAGGAGAGGAGAGGACAGGAGAGGAGAGGAGAGGACAGGAGAGGAGAGGAGAGGAGAGGAGAGGAGAGGAGAGGAGAGGAGGGGAGGGGAGAGGAGAGGAGAGGAGGGGAGAGGAGGGGAGGGGAGGGGAGGGGAGGGGAGGGGAGGGGAGAGGAGAGGAGAGGAGAGGAGAGGAGAGGAGAGGAGAGGAGAGGAGAGGAGAGGGGAGGGGAGGGGAGGGGAGGGGAGGGGAGGGGAGGGGAGGGGAGGGAAGAGGAGAGGAGAGGAGAGGAGAGGAGAGGAGAGGAGAGGAGAGGAGGGGAGGGGAGGGGAGGGGAGGGGAGGGGAGGGGAGGGGAGAGGAGAGGAGAGGAGAGGAGAGGAGAGGAGAGGAGAGGAGAGGAGAGGAGAGGAGAGGAGAGGAGAGGAGAGGAGGGGAGGGGAGGGGAGGGGAGGGAAGAGGAGAGGAGAGGAGATCAACCTGCATTGCCTCATTGCCACATTGACACGTGTGTGTGTTTGGCTGTATAATTAGTTATTTTTCATGGTTGTTGGGATAGAAGTATTCAGAAAGAAAATCCATTGAATTTAAACTTATAAAAACAACTTGTTATTCTAACTCATGTTAACTTTCCAATTAGACTGAAGAACAACGCAAAGGAAGATATTAAAACTTAAATAGAACTCGTTCGACCAGTTTGCAGATGTTTCTGTTCCATCACTGACCTGACAACACAGTGCACTGGTGGATAGCACTGTCACCTCACAGTAAGAAAGTCAGTGGTTTGAATCCTGGAAACACCTGAGCTTGACAAAGGGGAGAATACACAACTCATGTGTTCACATTGGCTGGTTGTTGTGATATGAGAGAAACCAGAGCAGGAACCTTATCCACAGCAGCCCTCACTGTTTTCACCCCATCAACACCTGCCTCTCTCTGATTTATTTGCTCTTTTAAAGGTCCAGATTCAGGTCAATGAACAGGCAAAAACACGCAGGAGGAGCTGCGTCCCTGAAGGTCTGACCTTCAGTCTGGAGGCTGCAGGTTCCTCAGGTGCTGCTGGAGGCTGCAGGTTCCTCAGGTGCTGCTGGAGGCTGAAGGTTCCTCAGGTGCTGCTGGAGGCTGCAGGTTCTCCAGGTGCTGCTGGAGGCTGAAGGTTCCTCAGGTGCTGCTGGAGGCTGCAGGTTCCTCAGGTGCTGCTGGAGGCTGCAGGTTCCTCAGGTGCTGCTGGAGGCTGCAGGTTGTGCAGGTGCTGCTGGAGGCTGCAGGTTGTGCAGGTGCTGCTGGAGGCTGCAGGTTCCTCAGGTGCTGCTGGAGGCTGCAGGTTCCTCAGGTGCTGCTGGAGGCTGCAGGTTGTGCAGGTGGCTCGGGTCCTTTGCGGCTGCCTCCTCTGCAGTGCCGCCCAGCGGCGGGTCGCGGAGCAGCAGCTCTCGGCTCCGCTCAGTCTGTCGCTCGGACCGGGGGAGAGAGGAAGCAGCTGCTGCTGCGACCATGAGCGGCTGCAGGGCAGAGCTGCAGACTCCCCGCAGAGTCTCCTGAGGCTGGGCTACAGCTGCTGCACCTGAACCCCCCAGCGAGGGAAAGATGTCCCCCTGCCTGCTGTCCCTGCTGTCCCTCATGTCTGTCCTGCACCCGGGGTGAGTGTCGCACTTGTGTCTCCACCTGGACCGAGCTGTGCTGCGTTCACGGACCTGCAGCTGCAGCTGCAGCCTCAGCTCTGGCTCGGTCTGATGTCCAGCAGCAGGAGTTGCTCCAGGTGCTCAGGTCCACTTCCACTCCTCTCCGGGCGCCGTGGTGGAGATCATCTCTGTGTGGATAACTCTTGTGCTCTTCTTTTTAGTGTTATTGCGATTTTGAAATAATGTTTAGTGACGTTTTAACACTGAATCAAATTTCTATCTATCTATCTATCTATCTATCTATCTATCTATCTATCTATCTATCTATCTATCTATCTATCTATCTATCTATCTATCTATCTATCTATCTATCTATCTATCTATCTATCTATCTATCTATCTATCTATCTATCTATATCATTCAGCAGAATGTAGAGCAGCATTTATTGCTTTACACCGTGTGATTCTCAGTTTTCATGTACAGCATGTTTCAACTTTGTCCATATTTCACAGTTAGAAATCTCATCTTTCTTCTTAAGTGTTTTTTATGATCTTCACCTTTGTTTCTGTTGATGATGAAGCCTGAGGTGAATAATTCAGAGATAATGACTCAATGCGAAGCAGCAACAATGGAACAGTAATTCATTTAGTGGGAGCAATACATCTAATTTAATGATATCATCACTGTTGTGTGATATAATCACTCAGAGCACTTCTCCTCTTTAGTGCTGGTGGACATAATTGTAGTTTCTTCACCAATGCTTCCCTCCTGTTGTCTGTCACTGCAATGGTGAACAAAGATTAATCTTATCTTATCTCATCTTATCTTATCTTATCTTATCTTACCTTCACCAACATCTCCTAGTTCGTACAGTAAGTCTGTAAATGTGAGGGTGAAACACTGGCAGAGATGTTGTGACCTGTGGAGGACTCTGACTGTTTTTCTGCGACCATCCTCCTCTTCCTCAGCCTATCTCTCCTCTCTCCACCTGCAGCTCCACCACCGTCGAGTACGAGGAAGAGTACGAGGACGTCACCATCAACCAGATGCTGGCTCCTAAGTCCCAGGACACCGACACCACGGAAATACTGAACAACCTGCTCAAAGAGTACGACAAGAAGCTGCGGCCGGACATCGGAGGTAACGGCCGTGCTGCCTCCCTCTGCCTGGCTCCTCTCACAGAAAATACGTTTAAAAAGAGAAAACTACATTCAAGGATGCATTCTGCTCACTGCGAGCTACTGTGAGGCTTTCTGAGGCTGAAAGATTTGCATGGCTCGGAGGACACTTCAGCAGGGGAGGTGATACTGTTTGCTTCTTTCTGGGCTGTTTGTCTAGTTTCACCTTCACGTAACACGTGTAATCAGACGCTGGGAGCTCTGCTCATGGTTCTGCTGCTACAAGCAGCTTAACTCTCCTTTATTTAGTATTTATCCTCTATTTAATAGTTATATGATTGATATCTTGTCTTATCTCATCTTAAACACAAAGATTAGACAGGCTTTCTGAATCAAGCAGTTTTTCAGATATTTCCAGCAGATTTTTCTTTGATTCTCTGTCTGCTTTACACATTGTCCAACATGTACAGTCACTGAGGCGACGTATGCATGAATCCCTCCCTCCTCACACTCACTCCTCTCCTCCGAGCTCTGGGCTGCAGTTGGACTCTTACTCTTACTTTTACTCTTACTTCGCTCATTCTTGACTTATTTTTGTGATGATCTAAACTGTATAAACAGCACTTTTCTTTGTATGACTCTCAGAGGTAACATGTTGAGATGAAGCTGAACTGGATATTTGAGGAGAATGATGCAAATTACTTGGTTCTCAACAGGAAAAAAAGTTATTTTGTTTTCAGCTTTACATCTTAAATCAAGCAACATCCTGTCAAGTGGAACTATCTGTCCATGCTGCAAGTAAATTTCACCTGTTTTGAGGACATTCTTTCTCAGATTCAGTGTTTTTATCCAGGGTCTCTCTCTGTTCTCTTGTGCAGCGTGTATCGCCTCCTTGTGGCTCCTGAGCTGCAGCAGCGTCTGTAGTTCGTGTCGGTGGCGTGAGCGCTCATTACGTCAAGTGTTTCTTTGTGTTTCATCGACTCCAGGATGTGATAGGAGCTGTTTTTCCGTGCCATCACGTTGTTTTGCTCTCTGACCTGCAGAGACAAAGGTCAAGATGCTGCTCCGCAGCGTCTCTCATGAATATAAATTACATTGGAGATTTGAGGAGTAATTCACTCCCTCACTCCTGTTAAATTTGCATTTCTCCTGTTCTCTGGATGAATGAGAAGCCTATTGCTGTCACACACACACACACACCCACACACACACACACACACACACACACACACATAGACACGTCCCTGACTTTCTGTGTGTGAGGCAGCAGTACAGACCACTTTGGTTTCCAGTGAGAGACACTGTAACTGCTTCTCTCCAGTTAGCAGGAAGCTGCTCCAGTCCTCCGTCCGTCCGTCCGTCCTCTGCGGCCGTTGCCACGGTTACAGCGGCAGCTGATCTGAAGGGGAGGACTGGTCTGCTCCCAGTCTGCAGGAACCCACCTCTGACCTCACACACCTGAGCATGGTCCTTCTGAAGCTCCATGGCAGAGCTGAGACCATGGTTCACGTTCCCTGTCAGAGCTGAGTGTGTGTGTGTGTGTGTGTGTGTGTGTGTGTGTGTGTGTGTGTGTGTGTGTGTGTGTGTGTGTGTGTGTGTGTGTGTGTGTGTGTGTGTGTGTGTGTGTGTGTGTGTGTGTGTGTCGCTTGCTGCTCAGCTGCTGGGCAGGAGCTGCAGCCGCTGCTGAAGGTGTTGGAGTGACCTTTCACTAAGCTACTTAAATAAGACTAGGTCCTCTCAGTGTCTCCTCTCTCTCTCTCTCTCACACACACACACACACACACACACACACACACACACACACACACACACACACACACACACCATCATTATTCCATTGTGTTTGCAGCCTGCTTAAAGCTGAGTAAATCAACTGGTATGGATCAGTTCAAAGCTGATAAAGAGGATGTTTGGAATTAGCTTTTTATTTCTGTTCTCCTGAACACAAACCGCAGACAGTGGTCTCGTCCTGCTGCGGTTTAATGAATATGACTTTATGGAGCTTATAAAAGCTTCTGGTTGAACAACGTTTTCACCATGTGGCTTGAATATAAAATTATAACAAACTCAGACACCACAGACTTTCAGCTCAGCTGGTTCAGACACCTGCTTCTTCCACATATCTCCATTTCCATGTTAGCAGCATCCGGAGCTTCATCCTAGTCATGTCCCTCAACATCGACAGCAGCTCAGGCTCAGCTTCAGCCCCAGGTTAACCTCAGGTTCAGCCCCAGGTTCAGCCCCAGGTTCAGCCCCAGGTTCAGCCCCAGGTTCAGCTCCAGGTTCAGCCTCAGCCCAGAACTTCCTCCTTTACTCTTCTTCCTCGGCTCCATCTTGTTCTGGACCTGACCCAGGGCAGCGTGGTCAGTCTCCAGCTGCCAGATGTGTCTTCATGCTACAGCATCTCTCCTAGAAGGTGTTTCCATGTCTGATCCCCATGATCAGACACTGGAGCTGAAAGCCTCAAACCTCAAACCTGTTGCAGCAGGTTTTAATGTGGTGTTGAATCATAATCAGTCTAACCACAGTCTCTCCCTGCTGCTGGTGTTTATCTCAGCATCCCTGTGTTGGAGTCGAATATCTACAGACGTTGAACATTAGTTCTGTTACAGTGAGACAATCATAAACTCAAACTTACTTAACTAAACTAAACTTAACTAAAATGAAATGAATGGAAACTGCTGCAGAAGTAACAGAGGAACCACTGCCCATACGTTTGTGACTCGATCATCTCGATCAGACTCGACCTGCTGACGTTTGTCTAAATGAGTCTTCAAAGTGACTGAGACACACACGCACACACACACACACACACACACACACACCTCCACAGTCTGACTGTCTCTCTCCCTCCCGATGAAGTTAAATTACTAATGAGAATTTGCTACATCTGAGCTGAGAGAACAGGGTTCTGCAGCCATGCACTTTCACATGGTTGTGTGTGTGTGTGTGTGTGTGTGAAGCTGCATATGACTTTTGTAAGGTGGGTTCAGGTTCAAGGGAGTGAAGGAACCCTTTTCGTCCGGTGGATCTGGGAAGCTTTGGGGTTTCTCTGGCTGGGTTTGTCTCAGTGTGAAGGTAATGAGTCAGTGAGACTGTGGTAACGACGTGATTAGCAGAGAGCTGCTGCGTCCTGTTTGCAGCAGTGACCTGATGAAGCCTCCTCAGACCCCTGCAGTCGCTGCTGATCTCTCCTAATTAGCAGGAATGTTTCAGGTTTCCAACCACAGTCCAACGTCATCCAATTAGCTTCTTGTCTTGGCAGCTGCTTCACCGCTCAAATTTAAGTGGTTGAGAAATAAAGAGAAGACAGAAGCAATGAAACCCTTCAAAGAACAGTTCCTGGAACTTCCACCCAGCTCCCAGATGAACCTTCCAGCACCAACGTGAACAGGGCTGCAGCTGGTTTGAGATGGTTTCAGAGAACATCCCATTTCAGGAAAAACTTTTTTATATGAAATCTTTCTGTAGTTCACTCATAATTAAATTATAAGTAAATTAAATTCAGGCTTAAAGCCTGACATTCTCCATACACCGGACCAGCAGCAGCAGGAGGAGCCTGGGGCTCAGCTCAGAGAGACAGCTGGAGGACAGCTCTATGTTGACGTACTCCTCAGTCTGACCCAGTCTGTCTCAGCTGCCAGAACTTTGACCCCATGACCTGCAGCTTCTCCTGCAGAGGTGTCTGAAGCATCATTCTTCATCAGGCTGTGACCAGACAGAGGTTCTGCACAAACTGTTGTTCTAAAAGGTTTAGTAGCGATAATGTCAAATCTTGGCTGTTTGAGGAGGAGCCTGAGCAGGAACCTTCCAGAAGAGTTCTCCAGAGAGACATCAGTTAGCAGCTGAAGGCAGCGCAGGAGCGAGCCTGGCAGGTGGAACGACTCTGGAGGCGACTTAACAGTCTGAGACGTGAGCAGGACGAGGAGGAGCTCTGCTGGGGAGCAGTCTGACACAGCTGTCGCTGGAAGGTTCAAGCTCTACATGACATTAATACTGTGGCCATGAAATCCCAGAGACAGCAGGAGAGGGTGTGTGTGTGTGTGTGTGTCTGTGTGTGAGTGTGTGTGTGAGTATGAGTGTGTGTGTGCGTGCGTGCACTGAAACCTGCATCTTGTCTTTACAGTTGTTTTTGTAGTTGAAATGATGCAAAATTCGTGAAAACTGTGAAAACTGTTCTATTTCACAAAGACCAAGATCAGATGATTTTTAGATGGATGGATGGATGGATGGATGGATGGATGGATGGATGGATGGATGGATGGATGGATGGATGGATGGATGGATAGATGGATAGATAGATAGATAGATAGATAGATAGATAGATAGATAGATAGATAGATAGATAGATAGATAGATAGATAGATAGATAGATAGATAGATAGATAGATAGATAGATAGATAGATAGAGCACCTGTGGCTGCTCTCCAGAGATCGCTTGTGGACAGCAGGGGTTGTGATGGAGACTAATGTGAGATGATTATGAGCAGCGTCGGCCCCTGGGGGCCGATCCGCCCAGCAGCTTGGTGGTGAAATCTCTTCGATCCTGCGTCTCTCTGTGACTGAGCGGACGGGCAGCTGTGGAGCTGATGCCCGATCAATAACTGTTGCTGCTCTTTGTCGTGTCTCCACAGTCAAACCCACCGTCATAGACGTGGACATCTTTGTGAACAGCATCGGGCCCGTGTCCTCCATCAACATGGTGAGTCTGTCCTCCAACACTGTGAGTGACTCTAGTAGATGCAGCTCTGCAGACCCACCTGATTCTTACTGACTGACGTGGTTGGTGGATGTATTGATTATCACCCTCAAATCAATCAATAAGAGAAAAGTCTCAACAGATTTAAGAGTTTCATCTCTGCAAACAAGCAGCTGTTGAACCTTCAAGATGTCGAGCCGGTGTAGAGCTGCTCAGTGGGTCACAGTCCTGGCGAAGAGGAGTCAGCCTGGGCAGGAACCTGGAGCTGAGGAGGAGAAGGTTCCAGGATATCTAGAGAGGAGTGTGTAGGTGGAGAAACATCAGAGTACAGAACTAAACCTGTAAATCCTCCCGTATATTAAACAGTGATAGTAAATGTTACGCACATTCAGTGTTTGTGTTAAGCAGCGCTGAGAAACATCTGCTCGTTTGTGTTGAATCAAACCTCTGTTCCTGACCTGCACACCGTCACTGCTTCCATTAGAGCTGCTGTTCTCTAAACCAGTTAAACCAGTGCCTCCACAGCCTGGAGCGGCTTCAGAGCCAGTACAGAGCCACTCGTGCGCCTCCTCCTCTGCGTGACTCCTTGTCAGGGAGCTCATAGCGACGGTATCAGCATCACTCTCGTCTGTTTCTAGTTGCAATGCAGCGAATAACTGAGGGTGTCATGACTCCTGCAGCAGACGTGATCGATCCTGTCACCGAGTGAAGGAGAAACTCAGAGCGAAGTCACCCCGTCGCCAATCTAAGAGAGAGCACCGACTTGAATTTCAGTTTTAAAAAGTAACGAGCACATTATTGTTCATTGTTCCACTGAAGTGTCTCAGTAGGTCTGTGATGTGGAGGTGGCCCGAGCACCGTCCACGCGTGAAGTTCTTCTTTGATGATCAATCACAGGCATTGTTCTGTTCCTGGGTGAAATCAACATTTGATCCCTGAATGGATGATGGAGTAAAAGTGGAAGCGAGAGCATCATCTCATCAGACTGTTACAGCCCAGACAGACTCGTTCAGCTGAGTACGCAGAGTAAAACATCTCAGTGAAAAAGTTGTTCACATCTCCAGGTCACGTGACCTGACGTAGGGGTCACATGACCAGTTCCCTTCAGACCAGATGGACAGAGGAGGAGACTCAACTGTTTCTACATCTGATTCAAAGATCTAAGAAAACTATGTTCTGGACGTCCATCTTCCTCAGAGTGGAGGACCAGGACCACATGGTACCAGGGTTATTATGGGATGGAGCAGGACCACATGGTACCAAGGTTATTATGGGATGGAGCAGGACCACATGGTACCAGGGTTATTATGGGATGGACCAGGACCACATGGTACCAGGGTCATTATGGGATGGAGCAGGACCACATGGTACCAGGGTTATTATGGGATGGAGCAGGACCACATGGTACCAGGGTTATTATGGGATGGAGCAGGACTGAGGAGGAATGAGGAGATGATCTTACAGTTTTTTTTTGTGCTTTAATCTTGGTTATGTGTCTGTATTTGTGTTCTTCATGACGTGCTGTCAGACTGTTCTGGTCCTCCATCATGTGAGCAGCAGAAACAACGAGCTGAGCCGGTTTTAATAAGCAATGATCAATCTGCTGTGTTGGACCATGGAGCAGCCGTCTCTACTGGGTCACGCCGTGTCCAGGGGAGTCGAGCGGCCCGGGAGTCTCTGCCAAGAGGCCGCCGGTCCCCGAAGCTGTTGTCACCCCGCAGAGCCACACACACACACACACACACACACACACACACACACACACACACATACACACACACACACACACACACACACACACACACACACACACACACCCCCCCACACACACACACACACACAGATCCAATATTCATGTCATTTCACTTCCCACTGAGCGAGCGGCTGCGGCCGCCCCCTCTGCTCCCAGCGCTCGTCCTCTGTGGATCCCTGGAATCTGCAGCTTAGTGTAATTGTTTGGCTCCAACCTGCTGTGATAGAAAATTGCTTTCAATTTTTTTTATTCTTGTCCAAAAAATGAAAGAGAAATTTCTCCTCAATAACGACTACTGTAGCTGAAGGCTGTTTATTGTTATAACGACATCTTTTTCACTTTTTAACCTGAACTTTTTGCATCATGTCAAGACTTTAGGATTGCTCTACCTGTAGAGGGTCAGCCACTCTTCTCATCATCATACCTGTAGAGCCTCACCATGTGTTAAGCCTTGACAGCATCGAGTAGAATGGAACTGAATCATACTCTTACCTCACATCATCCATTACATGATCATTTCATGTTGCAGTGTGGAACAGATATTGTAATAAGAGCCATAAACCTTCATGTAACTGTGATCCTGAGCTTTGGCTCAGAGAGTTGGAAGCTGACCATGTTGTGTTTTTCATGTGAAAAGTAATGAATACTTCAAATAATCAAACTGGCTTTTTAGAGGTTAAAATCCTGGAAACGACTTCATGTTTGGTTATTTTGACCAAAGTGGAAAACATTCAAAGAGATTTCCATAAGTAAAGTTGAAAAATATTGATGTGTGATGATTTAGTATCAGTTTTTTGTTTGTGTATATTTTTGTCCTCGAGGGGGATCAGAGCGAGCGAGCGATGGGTTAGGGTTAGGTTAACCCTAGGGTTAGGTTAACCCTAACCCTAGGGTTAGGGTGAACCTAACCCTAGGGTTAGGTTAACCCTAACCCTAACCCCTTCCCTCTGCAGACGTGGATGACGTCTACAGAGACGAGGATGATGGAACAGTTGCTTTAACGAACTGTGTCGTCTGGGATCTTCCCTCATCTTCCCTGTTCTGCTTCCCTCAGCTGGTGGAAGTGTTTCCGCTCTCACTCGGGTCGGGGGTTTATGATGTGGCGCCTGGAAACGAACCGCAGCTCCGAGCCTCCACCGCTCCACCGCGCCACCACCACACCTTCTAGACCACTGAGACCTGATCCTCCATGCTTTATTCAGGGCGATGGAGTTCACAGTCACTTTGATCTGGCAGCTGTCAAACAGCTGGATGGCCTGGATAGCGTGAGGGCGCAGACCAACAAAAAGCAGACACAACACAGTTTCTCCGACTGAGGAATCAGAGCTGTGTGTGGTCGGTTTTTATCTATTTTGTATTTGAATCTGAATTATTTGGTGGTGTTGGTGCTTCGGTTTTCAAGAAAGTTGCTGCATATGTGAAAATGTGGCACATTTTCACTTTTCTTAACTAAGTCACTCATCCTGAGTTTTGAGTGCTTCGCTGTGGAGCAGGTGGTGGTGGGACACACCAGCTACTAATGAACCTTCAGTATGTCCTTTCAATCACATTTGGTTTTATTTGTTACTGACCCCAGATCAGAAGCAACTGAATCTGAAACACCTCCAGACTTTACATTCACACTGTTGTGCTGAATCATAAAACTTCCAATTTCCATCACAACTTAAAGGTTACATTTGAAACATTAAAACTAAAACGAATAAAAATGTAAAGAGTGTTTTTCAGACTTTTGTATCGAACGTTTCAGAGGGAATATGTAGTGACAGGGACGTTTATCTAGCAGCTTCCAGCTCTCTCCCTTCCTTCCTTGGTCACACAGGTGACCACTGAATGTGTCTCATGTGAATCATTGTAAAGGCAGGAAAAGAAGTTAAAACTGAAGCTGTCGACTGAGTGAAGCTCAGGCCCCAGAGCGGCTCAGTGGGCCGGCCTCGGCTCCGATGGGCCCGAGCGGGTCAAGCTGTGTGTCGGGCAACGACCCGGAACGAGAGGGGGTTCTTCCTCTTGTTGTGACTCAGCATCTTCGTTAGTGACTGTGAAGCACAGGTTAGAAAAGCTCTCAGCTCAAAACTACTCTGATGGTCTGAGCTCTGGAGGTGACGCTGCATTGGTTTTACAGTGGAACAAACTGAGCTGGTTCCCCATCCTGCTCATTTACAGTCCTGACAATCACAGCACGCACATGAAATTCTAATTTCTGCTCCACAGCCTCAAATGCCAACAAATGTTTCAACAGGCGGGGCGACTGCTTCGACCTTTACACCCTGGAAGCAGCGTCTGTGCTGGGAGCACTTTCATCATTTTTCCTTTTACTGCTGCTGGAAAATCTTTATTTGTACAGAAATAAACAACGAAAGACACAGAGGCACGTCGTCACTGTGCAGAGCAGCAGACAGGCTCTACGTCCTCTGATTCTCTGCACAGGTTCACTTTTCCAGTTTTATATATTCAGTATTTCACAGTTTGTGAGTTGTGACATTCGGTAAAAAAGAAAAACCAGCTTTGTGTCGTGAGGAACTTGTCACAGGTTCCAAGTGTTTCAGACACTTTCTGCTTCTGTGACCTGAGAGAGGCTGGAGCAGCAGGTCACAGCAGATTAAAGTTAGTTAGTTAGTTAGTTAGTTAGTTAGTTAGTCTCTTGAGCTCATTAATGAGAACAGCTACATGTTATTTCATATCAGCAGTGGCTCGTTTGTACCTCTGAGAGGACAGGAGTTCACTGGAGAGACGTTAATGCTAGCGTGTCAGTCCCTGTCCTGTTTAAACACGAGACAAAGTGAGTGACTTCAGAGTCGACACACCTTTGTCTTCATGATTTACAACCTGATGAGGACATGTTCCATCACAGCAGGGAGTCTGTTCAGTACGAGCCAGCTCAGCACCTCTGTGACACAGCCATGGATGTGGACCCAGACCTGCCTCTCAAAGCCGCACAAAGTGTCACGTAGCGAAAGACTTTTTGAGGAAAACCTGTTCTGGAATTTCAAGGACAGAGTTCTGAGTTACACACACACACACACACACACACACACACACACACACACACACACACACACACACACACACTTTAAACCTCAGCAGCCAAAATGCAGTTTTGTAATGGTCCAGGAGGTTTTTGCACCGTATGAAGCGTGTGAAGGTCTCAGGAGAGCGTTTCTTCGTCTTCATCATTCACTCTGCTCCTACTATACGACAGCGTCTTTGATTTTTTCGTTGCCTCCAAACCAACAGCCTTAATATAGCAGCTCCTCTGAGGCAGCTGAGGTGAAAGACCCATTTTCTCCTCAGCGACGCTGTGTAGTGGCTGAAAGCAGCTGCGAGCTGCGGGGAGGGGAAGTGCGATCGATTCTCTTTCACCATCCTTATAATTTGCTTCTCATGTGAAATAATGTGAATGATTCCAAAGCTGGAAGCGTTGGTGGGATGTCAGAGCTCTACCTCTCACCTTCATCTGCAGGTGTCTGCTTCCAGATGTGCCTGCTCGAGGCTCGAGCTCATAGCGGTTCTGTTTATTCCATTTGCAGCACTTTTCCTGCGCTGGTCATTAAATTGTGGATAATGTTCAGTTATTTCAAATCCCCGAGCTCCGCACAATTAAAGGTCATGAGCACCCAGTGGTTCCCTTGATTATAGACTTCATTCTAATTGGCGAGCTATTCAGCCCGGTGCAGAGACTGGGTAAAAGGTCAAACGCTTTACAGGAGCTGGCAGCTGCATGAAAAGGTGTGGGCAGCTGCCGAGAGAAGACTGTTATTAATTTCATTGTTCTGGACATCTTCATCTGTACCGCTGCTCAAGAGGAGCCTCAGAAGCCGACCCCTCCCATTTGCTCGGTCACATTATTTTAATTTTTGTACTGATGCTCATTTAGGTAGAGGAAGCAGCTTTAACCAGCCTCAGATCATCCCCATCACGATGGAAGGAGCAGATGGGTGTAGGAATGACTAAGAATGCTTCATGTGTCTGCAGCTCAGGAGAACTAAAGCCTGATGGCTGCAGGTCCAGAGGATCTTCTCCCTCCACCTCCATGTCCTGCTCCATCCAGGTGTCCTGGAGTGGATGATCCCAATTGTTCAGGATGGATTCCAGCATCTCCAGAGCTTCATCTCTCCACCACATCCCAGTGACTCCATCAGGAACATGACTGAGGTCTCCTGATCTTATCAAAGAGCCTCAGGATGTTCAGTCTGGATCCAGCAGCAGCTCCATGGAGAACTCCACATGGAGGTGGTCCTGGCTGGATGTTCTCCAGGACTGTTCTCTCTGAGTCTCCACCAGTATCTCCAGCTCATCTCTCTGGTTGGACACAGAGTTGATGTCTCCCACTTCAACCTTCACCATGAAGACACCTCTTCATCTGAGCTGGAACAGGCTGGAGACATCCTCCAGACCTGACAGAAGGAGCTCAGACATGTGAGCAGCGTGTTGATCTCTACTGATCTCTACCAGCTGTCGCACTGTCTCTCCCCTCGGCCACGTATCAATTTTTGAACTTTCACCACTTCCTGAACAGGAATGTGAATGGAATATTAGACTCAGACTGAAACTTGCTTTTGTTGTTACAGTGTTTAGTGTTTGAATGAGATTTCTGTTTGTATTACAACATTAGAATAATCACAGTATTCAGACTGTATTACTGCTCTCTACACAGTATTTCTGCCCAGGTAAGCAGAGCTGTCAGGACTGTGACATGAGCAGGTTTGTCCCTGATCTGCTGCTCTGTCTGTAGCAGCTTTTAAACATTGTTATTATTGTTATTATTATTATTATTATCATTATTAGTGTTATTAGTATTATTATTGGAACAGGACAGGCGGTACAGAGGTGAGTCCATGTTCCAGCTGCTCAGAGACGTGAGGCTGGAACACACCTCGTCCTCCTCCTGCTCGGTTGTTTGTTGGACCTGGACAGACTCCGTCCCATGATGCACCACTGTCATCTCTGGCTCTGCTTTGCAGGAATATCAGATCGACATCATCTTTGCGCAGACGTGGACAGACAGTCGACTCAGATACAACAGCACCATGAAGAAGCTGACCCTGAACAGCAACATGGTGGGCCTCATCTGGCTCCCAGACACCATCTTCAGGAACTCCAAGAACGCAGATTCCCACTGGATCACGATGCCCAACCAGCTGCTCCGGATCTGGAACGACGGGAAGATACTTTACACCCTGAGGTAAACACAGAGAACGAGACGTTTCCTAACCAGTGATGGGAGGTGAGGTTAGTCGCTTTTACTATATATGAAAACAACAGAACGGTGATGCAGCTTCACACTGACTGCTGGTTTCGTGTGAAGTGAGGTGATGTGCATGTCTCACTGGGGTCGCTGGCGGTTGCCATAATCCTCAGAGCAGGTGAAGCCACCATGAAGGTGAGCTCACGTGTGCCATAAAACCAGTGTGCAGGCTGGGCCTGGGCTGATAGAGCTCCTGCTAAGCTCCATGTGATGCTGGAGAGGGTCTGCCACAGGACGACATAGTGAAAGAGTTTAAAATGAAAAAAATCTGTGAGAAAGCTAAAGGCACCGATCAACACGGTTCACTTGGGATTCAGTTTGCCTGCAGCTTCGCTTTCTTCCCCTCACCTCCTTAGATCATTTATCCTTTTTGTTTTGTCCACACAGTTGCTTCAAATAGTCCTATTGCCTGCTATTATGACCCCCATTTACAGAGAGGGCTTTGCACAACGTGATTTACAATAAAACAAGGATTATTCATCCCAAACTAGATAGGAAATAGAAAACAATAAAAATTAAGGACATGATGAGTCAGAACCATAAATGATGGTAGAGCTGATTAAAAGCTGTGTTGAATAAGCTGCACCTGAGAATGTGATGCAGCTACAGACTGATGTGCAGAGCCCAGTGTCCAGAGCCTCAGCAGTGACGTCTCTCTCTGTCTGCTTCCTGTTTCCTGTTTCCTGTTTGTGTCATCCTGTTCATGACCTGCCTGGGTTTGGTCGCCTCCTTCTTCCTCATTGTCCTGGTGGTTTTTACCATTATTCATCTTGGTCAGTGCCTTTAATTTGAGTGCGTCAGGTTGGGTTTTGATTGTTTTTTTAGTGTGATCTGTCAGGGATGTTTTTCCTGGACCAAGATGTCACAGGAGACCCAACTACTTTTGACTAACTTTATTTAGTTGAGGGTTTGTAGCCCCACACAAAATGTCAGAAGCAGAGGACCCATGTGGCCGCGGTGGTGATGATTGGCTCGGTGTGGATGCTGAGCTGCAGGTGCAGATGCAGGTGTGTGGCCAGAGGAGGGCACGTCCTCCAGGACAGAAACAGGCAGAGGGCAGGTCAGGTTTCCAGAGAGAGAGGCTGAACTTTGGGAGCAGGCAGGCAGGATGACCAGGGAAAAGCTCAGGTGGTGAACAGGTGAGAGCAGCTGTGAAGTTAATAAAGTTAGTTTAAGTCAAAGCTGCTCTGAGGAGGAGGAGCAGGAGGAGGAGCGACTGGTTGCCCTGCAGCTGGTGACAGGCAGCCTGAGACAAGGAGCAGAGCTGGCAATGACCATATTTCATCCTTTTTTGTGTTTCCCTTTATTTTTCTCTGATTTGCAGGGTTTATTGACACTTTTAATGACATGTTTTGCTGCCTGTTTATTATCGATCTGATCTACGTCCTGACCTCGCTACTTACCTGCCCACCGTCCAGCTGCCCAGCCATCAGCTGGATCACACAGCGAGTGAAGTTTTGTGTTTGTGTCCTGTCATTTTGCAGCTTCATTTCAGAGGCTGTTTAGCATTCCTGCATCTAATAGAACAGAAATGAAATTCTGTGATGGACTCTGGGAAACATCCACACTGTGCTGCCACATTTCCTCAAACTAAACCTCAAGAAAACAGCGACGGTGTTTCCGTGATCAGAGCTCCAGACAAAGCCCCGCTCCGTCCTCCGTCACGCCGCCCTGCTGATATGAAGCTCAAACTTTGAGGAGTAATATCCGCTGATGGCACGAGAGAGAGACAATGAAATGTCATTGGGTATTAATTGTGTGTTGGCTCGGCCGCAGTAAACAGAGATGACATTTGGTGATATCCCAGCCTCTCCCTCATGCATGGCCTCGTCCCATCTCCAGGCTTTAATGAGGTTTAAAGATCATTCCAGAACCACATCACAGAGGTTCCTGTCTGCACTTCCTGCCCTCTTTGCTGATGTGTCCACTCATGGACGTCACATCACGTCACTAGCACATGTCATCCAGGTCTGTTTTGTTTCCGCTGAATCACGTTTCCTCACCTGCTCAGACTCGCTAGGTCTGACACGATCAGGATTTATTGAAGCATCAGAGCTTATTTTCTGACTCAATAGTTCAGCCCTAATGTGAGAGATGCTTCAGTCCATCTCATTTTGTTTAAGGAGGTCAGAGCTCTGTTAATGCTTGCTGTTTGGCTCCTCCTCCTCTGATATGGACTGTTTCAGCCTGCTTTAAAGGAGGTTATAAACCTCTTTCACCTCATTTTTGTTGAATAACAACTAGTCCAAGAGTCAGGTCGTGGGGGTAGAAGTGTGAGCAGAGAGCCCGGGCCTCTCCTATGTAAGATCGGCTAACTCCAACTGGGGAAACCCCAGGTGTTCCCAGACCAGTGAGGAGATGTAGTCTCTGTATCTGGTCCTCGGCCTGCCCTGAGGTCTCCATCCAGCTGGCTGTGCCAGGAACACGTCCCTGAGAAGGTGTCCGAACCACCTCAGCCACAGACTGAGACCTCAGCCACACCAAGGAGAAAGCCCTTCACAGTCACTTGTATCCACGATCTTGCTCTTTTGGTGATGACAGCTCATGTCCACAGGTGAGGAAAGCAGGGACGACAGAGTGGTGGATAGAGAACTTTGCCTTCAGCCTCAGGTCCTGGTTCATCTTAGATCCTCCGGCCGGGCTCCACCATGTTCCATGTTCCCCCACTTGCTAACAAGCCCCCAGGCCGCTGGTGCCATCAGGACCACATCGTCTTAAAGAGCAGTGTCTATGAACACCACACACAGGATCTGGAGTCTGGCTGTACACAGCTTGGATGGTTCCCCAGAAACACCTTGGTACTGCTCAGAAGTCCTTCTCCAAAGCCTTGCCAACCTCCTCCCACACCACCACCCATCAGGCCTGTGGGTACCTCATGACTACCTCTGAGACAGCATGTCCCTTAGGGACACATTCCCTCTTCTTGAACTGGGGCCTCTGCCAGAGGTTCCCAGTTTACCCACACTACTGGGTTGGGCTGATCAGGTCTATCACCTAACCCAGCTCCCCAGCAGATGGTGGTTGGTGGAAGTTCTGCCCCCTCTTCACTCCTCTACTTTCACTTTCTCCCATGTTGCACACCCAGGAGACCCAAGTTACTCTCCGGATAGATTGATTGGGTCCAGGCTAATAGATTCACCTGCTTTGAATCAATAATAAATAAACCATCTCTGTTGTCCCGCTCGCAGCCATTGGCTTCTGTCTCCCTCATCAAAACATTTCATCACCTCTGCTCAGAATCAAAACCTCCACAGGCCCTTTACTTTCTATTGATCACTCAATTAATGACTCACCGATTGGTTTATCCTTCACATCAAAAGGAGCTGAACTCTGAGAGTCCTGCAGCTGCTCGGATGTCAGAGTCACACTGGACTGGAAGTCATCTCATATATAAAGGTTCTGGTGTTAACCCCCCCCCCCCCCCCCTCAAGGGAGGATTATTGTCTGAAACCTCTGTGGAGACTTTTAAAATGTAGAAAAACTGAATAGCTAAATTGTATTTCCCTTCATCTTTTGCCATTTTCAGTTCTAGTTTCTTTTATGTCCTTGAGTGTTTTGCTTTTATATCTTTATAGTTTTACCTCAGATTTTAATTGTATGTTTTATTGCCTCATTTTCATGTGCTGATGATGTTCTTTCAGGCTTTTCTGTCTTTTATTTCTTGAGAACTAAACTCTGTGAAGCTGTCGCTCATTTCCCTCTCATCCCTGAACTGAAGCCGTGTCTTGGATGAGAGAGAAAAACGTCTTGAAGACTCTACAAACACGTCCAGTCCTTAAGATGCTTTCATCAATGAGTTTGTATGATCTGGTTTAACATCAAATGTTTTTTTCTCACTGATTTGTCACAAAGTCTTTTATCCTCAGGCTGACGATAAACGCAGAGTGCCAGCTGCAGCTGCACAACTTTCCCATGGACGAACACTCCTGCCCGCTCATCTTCTCCAGCTGTGAGTGAAACCACTTAAATCTGTATTTACACTCAGATGCATGTGGTGCGTTCTGGAGGATCTCAAACATCTTGAAAACCTTGTTTTATCTCGTGACTGTCTGTGTGTGAGGGAGAGAAGCGGATGAGACAAAGGCAGAAGCACTTGATAAGTCTGGTTTCAGAAGCGCTAGGATGTCTACACACAGTGGACTCCATCTCTGATCTGTGGGTGTGAGAAGCTTCTGGACTTGGACTGTGTGTGTTGTCTGCTGGGCTCCAAAGACAGATAATGTCCACGTCTCACAGAGACTTAATGAGTCGACCTCACATGTCGCTCTGCGTATGAGAGGAGCTGGGAGCCTGCAGGCCTGCCCCGCTGGGATCCATCAAACCCATCTCCTCCGGCTGGACGCTGAGCCCGTTCCCATGACTACACCTCTGCTTCCTGATTAAGTCCGATTTGTGAACCTTTAAAGCCACTGCGCCTCCGGGGCAAGGGAGTAATGAGCTGAGCACAATGCAAACATGAAGCGTTGTTGAATCAACAGGCTCAAAGGGAGGACAAACGCTCCGGATAATTAACAACCTCAATCTGCTCAACATCTCAGAGAAACAATATTTACTGTCCTAAATCAAAAGTGTGCTGCCTTTATCAACTAATGGAGAAGGGGAAGTTACCTGGAGGTGGTCTAGATACATGATAGCTGCA
Organism: Karalla daura; assembly: GCA_029224185.1. Lineage (NCBI taxonomy): Eukaryota > Metazoa > Chordata > Actinopteri > Chaetodontiformes > Leiognathidae > Karalla > Karalla daura. The sequence continues at coordinate 25,631,699 of CM055194.1, forward strand.
GCTCCAGGACTAGGACGGAGGATTTGTTATGAAACACTTGTAGACTGGAACTGGAAACTGGAAACAACTACAAATCAAAATATCCTGACAGAGAATTACACTAAAATTGAAAAATGATAAAGTAATAAGTGGAGAACAGCAGCATAAAAGCCTTTGTTGTTGTTGAGTAAAGCTGTAAAAGCTCATTTTCCAAATCAGTTTCAGTTCTAGCTTTAGTTTTAGCAACATTTCCTGTCTCCTGAGACGCATCTCCACACTGACTGTGACTGAAATGCTCCAAATGAGGAGGTGTTTCTCCACGGCTGCAGCTCCAGTTTGGCTGTTGGACAACATGAAGAGAACCTCTTCTAGAACCTCTTCTAGAAGAGGTTCTAGAACCTCTTCTAGAAACTTTAACATCTTCAGCCCATTGGCTGGTGTGGATGTTGTCCAATAACTAATGGTGTTCTACACAAACATTTTCAGTGCAGTGGCTTCATTCAAAGAGGTTTCCGTGGTAAACGAGACATTTTCAGCAGCGAGCTGTTGTTTCTCAAACATTCTGAATCCGAGCTGCAACTGTTGAGACTTTAATGGTGCCATTAATAGCAAATGAGCGAATGTGGCAAATGTTAATGGAATTCATTCATCATGCATGTTTGAAAACAATTAGTAGTTTGGGCAACGTCTTCCCTCACATTAAATGTGTTTGTTAATTCAAAGCCTATTATGTCAAAGTGCTGCGAGGAGGCATCATAATGTTGTTAGATTTTCAACCTAACAAACTAGTTGTGTGTCCAGAGTGTCCAGAGTGTCCAGACTGCGGCGCCACCTGAGCATAAACACAATCATTAACCCGTCGCTGCCTGCACGTGATCGATGGCGGCAGCACGCCGGCCTGCGAGCACATCCTGTGAAGGTCATGCCCAACATCAAGATGGATTCAGTAGATTATTGAGCCAAAGCTTTCATTTAATCTACTTTCCTCAGTCCAGGCTGCAGACTGTCTTTTCATTAGCAGCCTCCAGCTCAAGACAAATGTAGCTGCGTGTGGCCCCGGGTCTGTCTGGGCCGGACATCCATCATCAGGATGAGCCGCGGAGCGCCGCAGGGTCACACACACACACACACACACACACACACACATGCACACACATGCTCTGTGTAATTGCAGATGGATACCCACGAGATGAGATGATTTACAAGTGGAGGAAGAACTCTGTGGAGGCGGCTGACCAGAAGTCCTGGCGTCTCTACCAGTTTGATTTCATGGGACTGAGAAACACGACAGACCTAATAAAGACAACAGCAGGTGGGTTCCACCTCTGGAGGCAGACACCTGGGACAGCTGAATGGGTTTCTTCTTGTATCTGGTGTTAATGTAAAAGTGCGGCAGAGCATCGGCTCCTTAACAAATGCCTGAGATGTTATTTTCTCCTATATTACACTCTACTTCAGCACGGATCTGGTGCCCTTTCATGCTTACCTGGTAACCACAGGTATGCTTTCCTCTGATTGGCTGCCACTCACATGAAGTCTTCAGTCAGCTGTGTTTGTGTGGTCATAGAATAGAATCGAGTAGAATAGAATCTGCCTCGTTTCAATAGAACTGTAGCAGTAAAGCGGTAAAGTAAAAAAACAAGCATGATATAATGTAAAAGTTTCAAAAAGCCAACAGTTTAATATAGCAATGAATAACAGATGTTGAATTCGTGAGTGAATGACTGGATACTGTGGTTAATCGCACTACAGTAACAGTCGTCTTTTATAAACTATTGTAATTTGAAAGTCAAATGGAGTAACGAAGCTGATGAATGAATGAAGTGTTAAAGAATGAAGTTGCTCTGGTGTGTCTCTCATGCAGGCGAGTACGTGGTGATGACCGTGTACTTCGACCTGAGCAGGAGGATGGGCTACTTCACCATCCAGACCTACATCCCCTGCATCCTCACTGTGGTCCTGTCCTGGGTCTCCTTCTGGATCAAGAAGGATGCGACCCCGGCCAGGACGACTCTGGGTACTGAGGCCAGGGCTGGAAACACTCACGTCATCTCACAGTCCAGACCTCATGCTCCCATCTGCTTTAATTTAATCACGTTTTGGTTGGAACGTTTTCTGTCTTCACGTGTTGTTCCTGTGACTGAACCCGAGCCACTCCGTCTGCTCTTTCTGTTTCTGTATTTTCTCTCCTCTTTCACATTCGTTTGTTGTTGTGCAGTCGAGTGGAACAGTGTGGACAAGGTAACTGATCGTGTTCACTTCTTTTAATTTCTCTGATTTCATTTGGTTCATTGTTTTTACGACAGGCAGAGGAAGGAGGCAGCTCTCATAAATACAGCGATGTGTGACTGTCACTCAGCTCTCACTGTTCTCATCAGAACCCAATCAGTCAGAGACAGCAAATACATAACTATTATTTTAATTATTATTCTAACTTGAAGCGTGTGGATCAGTTGCATGTGAAGCGGGAGAGGGAGTGAGGGTGATGAATGGAGCTCAGAGATGGCTGATTGTACAATACAGTGTGGGAGGGAAGATTAAAACCTTCAGGTGTAGGAAATGCTGAGGTGAGTCACACACACTCAGCTCAGCTTTGAGCCCTAACAACAGCACATCTGCACACACATTTGTACAGAAAAACGTGAAGCTCGCAGCCTCAGATTATTCTTATCATTATTACAATTATTATTATCATTGTGCCAAATCAGCATAACTGCACAATTCAATTCACACAAATGTTGAAAACAGTTCACATAAAGGTCTCTGAACCTCCATATCAGCTTCACTATGACCTCACAACAACCCCTAAAAACATTTTTGTGGTGTGAGTGAACAGAAACAGCAGAGATGGAACCTGTGCGTGTTTCATCTGCTGTGGCAGTCAAACTTAATAATCTGTTTTTTGGGGAGTTGAAACGTTTCCATCAGTGCTGATTCGGACCGTCAGCTGTTGCCTTGAGCTCCAGCTTCCCCCAGAAAATATTCCTGCAGAAGTGAGATCCAAATGAGTTCGGACAGATGTGAATTAGTTTGGGAACTAAAGCTTTGACACGTTACTACAGTGTGTGAGGGGAAACGCTTCAGTCAGAGCAGAAGCTCCGATCTGATCCCAGGTCTGTGCCACAGCATCAGCAGACGGCAGGTGAGTGTAAAGACTGTGGCAGCGGAGGCTAAAGGAGAAGTGTGAGATGTCTGCCTGAAATAGACGGAGCCAGCTTGTTACCATGGGAACCGCAGTGAAACAGTCACAGATGTGTTTCCTTTTTCCTCGTCGCGTCTCTGTAACACTCTGTAATAACCCGGAGAGGAGAGGATAGAAGTGAAGTCAGGTAGAGACGCTGTAGGAGCAGTCAGCCTGACATCTACATGCACTGATCAGCAAACTGGAGATAGTTTGTAAAGTGGCAGCTGAGTAACACTGAAAGCCAGAACTGAACAACATAAAAACAGTTTTACTGCAGCTTTGTTAAATCGTCTGTAAATAGTTTTGAACAGTCTCTTCCTGGCCAGTGACCGGTCAGCAGAAGTCCATTCCAATCAGTGATCAATAATAGAAACTCCTCAATCTCTGCCTCGACTCCTTCCTCACTGTTCTTATTTTCAAATATGGCTTAAATATGTCACAAAATAAAAGAAATATGCAGCTGTTCTCAGCTTCTGAAGAGACACAATGTGATGTACACATGTTGTGATACGACAGGAGCAGCTGTAGCTCAGGCCGGCCTCTTCCTGTCTCCAGGCCTTGTCCTGGGTTGCAGTTTCTCTCTGAGTGCGTGCTCTGTGGCTGCAGGGATCACCACCGTGCTGACCATGACCACGCTGAGCAGCGTGGCTCGGACCTCGCTGCCCCGCGTCTCCTACGTCACCGCCATGGACCTGTTCGTCACCGTCTGCTTCCTGTTCGTCTTCGCCGCTCTCATGGAATACGCCACGCTCAACTACTGCTCGTACAGCGCCCGCAGGCCCAGCTGCATGCAGCCCCAGCCGGTGAGGCTGCGTCACCTCCTCCACCCCCTCCTCCTCCAGACAGATGACTTTATTTATCCCAGGCTGGAAAATTCTTGTGTTTGGCAGAAAATAGGATAAAATAAAACAAAATGATTAAAAATATATAATGAAAATGTGCTTACAATGGCTGATTTAATGAGGCAGTAATAATTCAGTCAACAAATAACAGCACTTGTGAAACGTGTGAAATATGTGATTACATTTTGGTTTGGTTTTGTTTCAACCTCCTACTGTGTATGAAGGAAAGTTGCATAGAGCCGTGAGGGAAGCGTGTAGCTACTGGTCAGCTGGTCCCTGGGCCTGTGACGTCCTCTCAGACCTGCGTCTCACTGAGAGGACGTGATGCACTCAGCGTGTTGGAACCAATATTCCATAGCTTCTATGTTTACACCAGAGAATGAGGAGAGACATCTTATCAGCCCAGTCTGTCCCTATATCTGGTCCATATTATGTTGTTCAACAAGGCTCTTGAAGTCATGTGATTGCTCATGTGAGTAGCAGATTAAACAGCCAAGCAGAACTGGACTGTGCTGTTCCCACTCCTATAAACTAGGATTGTAGCACGGCTTGTAGCACATGAATAATAGAAATGCTCCATTCCACCATCCTAGACTCGCATTAACCAGCCCGTCTCTTGTGTGTATCTGCCTCCTCTCCTCTCAGAACTACTCTGTCCTGGACGTGAGGCCTCCGCACACCGTCATCGCCCTGAACAACTCCATGTACTGGCAGGACTTTGAGGACCCATGCGTCTACGAGTGTCTGGAGGGGAAAGACTGCCAGAGCTTCTTCTGCTGCTTCGAGGAGTGCAAAGGAGGTGCATGGAGGAAAGGACGAGTCCACATCGATCTACTCGAACTGGACACGTACTCGCGTGTCTTCTTCCCCACCTCCTTCCTGCTGTTCAACGTGGTCTACTGGGTGGGATACCTGTACCTTTAGCAGGCGCTGAAGCAGTGAGGTGGAGGTGAAGAGGGGGACGGAGCGTCTCCGGTTCCTTCACGCTGGACTGAGGAGCTGAGGAGAGGAGACGCTCTGCACCGTCGCAGGGCCTTACTATCCAAACACCAGTCAAAGCCAGTTGATGAGAATCCAAGGACAGAGAAACCATTCATAGTGCCTTCCTCTGGAGGGGTAGATACTATCTGCAACAATAATCAGGGAATAACGATTTATACCGAGCAGAGCAGTCTGGCTTTGACTGACTGAGCTCGTTCTCACCCACAGCTTGTGTCTATAACACTGTCACCTGTTGGAACAAACACATGAAAAATCATCTTATCCTGCATGGCTCGTCCCCTGATGGTATTATACATAATGCAGAGAGGATATGAACAACTGCTTTATTTTCATTTCTTTGCTAATTTTTACATTAAGCAAATACCCCAAAATGTTTGGGAAATGAGCAACAAGTTGGTTATTAATGGAGCTGTGTGTGTGTGTGTGTGTGTGTGCACATCTGAGCTTTAACATACTTGCATACATAACAGTCACTGCTTTCTTACCAGCGTCTTGTATCAGATTCAGAGGCAACTTTAACACACTGATTTGGATGGATGGACACACACACACACACACACACACACACACACACACACACACACACACACACACACACACACACACACACACTGTTGTGTGCAGCCAGAGCACCGTGTGGATGCACAGCCCTGCTGTGGTCCCAGCGCAGCATCCGTCCGGGCTGGAAAGTTCAGTAGCTCGGAGCATCAGACCAGGACTGCACTCAACTGCTCTTGAGTTTGAACTGAATTTTGAATTGAGGTTAAAACAGATTTCCAATCTGAATATGAACTGAAGAAAACACAAGAAGAAAAATTCTTAACATCATGTAGGGTTAGAGGTTAGTAATGACATAAAACATGATGACTGAATATTGAAGTACCGTCCACAGAAGGCCCAGTTAACTTCAGTTTATTTTGACTGGTGTTTGGTGGGACGTGAGGGTTTTTGCTGACGTTACCACCATTCTGAGTGTTGTAAGTGGAACTGACTAGAATAACGTTCCAACTCAAATTCTGCGTTTTGTCACAGCACACACATTACTACTACTACTACTACTACTTCTGCTACTTCTGCTACTACTACTACTACTACTACTTCTGCTACTTCTGCTACTACTACTACTACTACTACTTCTACTACTACTACTACTACTTCTACAAAAGTTCCATACAGGTACAGCAAACACACATCATTGGGTTGGTTTTAATCTCCACAAATTAAATCCCCAGAATGACTATAAAAAAATATATTCAGGTTCTTAGTATTGACTCAGTGGCATCAAATAACTTTAAATGAGTGAGTATCTGAGGAGCGACTGAGCACAGGTGAAGCTGTCGACAGAACATTCTGAAGTCATTCTGAGGATTTTCTCTTTGAGCGAGTCCAGAGCTGTGTCGCTGGACTGGGTCCTGGGCTGGGTCCTGAGCTGGGTCAGTCCTGAGCTGGGTCCTGGGCTGGGTCCTGGGCTGGGTCCTGGGCTGGGTCCTGGGCTGGGTCCTGGGCTGGGTCCTGAGCTGGGTCCTGGGCTGGGACCTGGGCTGGGTCCTGGGCTGGGTCCTGGGCTGGATCAGTCCTGAGCTGGGTCCTGGGCTGGGTCCTGGGCTGGGTCCTGGGCTGGATCAGTCCTGAGCTGGGTCCTGGGCTGGGTCCTGGGCTGGGTCCTGAGCTGGGTCCTGGGCTGGGTCCTGGGCTGGGTCCTGGGCTGGATCAGTCCTGAGCTGGGTCCTGGGCTGGGTCCTGAGCTGGGTCCTGGGCTGGGTCAGTTGTTTGTGCTGTTTACAGCTGTGTAAGGGAAGGAGCACCTGAGGAGCGCAGGCAGCCATGCATGTAAATCACGTTTGATTCCTAGGTGTTCCACACCGAGCTGCTCCTCAACACACTCTCTGTGAACACGCACACAATGGCCTCCTGTTCCAGCTGCTGAGCTGACAGCAGCCCTTCTACAGTCGCTGAACAGATGTGATAATCCGGCCCGTTAGGAGCGCTCATCCCTGGACAGACACTGAACACAACACTGAGGAGGCAGTAATACCTTCACAGATAGAATGATAGTTTGAGTAGGAGATGCCTGGATCATAATTTCATTTCCCTGTGTTTAGATTTTGCCTTAGAGTGTAGCCTGCCCAGAGCAGAGACCGACGCCAGAAATCCATATTTACCTCTGACAATAACCTCAGTGGAGGCCACGTCGCTGCCTAGGGCAGTGAAACTTTTTATATCCCTTTTTGAACAGTTTTTATTTATTTATTTATATTATATATGTGCTGTTTGTGCTGAATATCTCACGTACGTGCCGAGTCCTGTGTGGTCTCAGGCAGGTTTGAAGTGGTGTCACTGATGTGTTCGGACACTGCACACACATGGTGGTGTGTTGGTGGAGACGTGCGTGTAACGTGTTATATTTGGATGTGAGAGTGCTGAATAGTTCCTGGACTCAGGGCTGGATAGTTCCTGGACTCAGGGCTGGATAGTTCCTGGACTCAGGGCTGGATAGTTCCTGGACTCAGGGCTGGATAGTTCCTGGACTCAGGGCTGGATAGTTCCTGGACTCAGGGCTGAATAGTTCCTGGACTCAGGGCTGGATAGTTCCTGGACTCAGGGCTGGATAGTTCCTGGACTCGGGGCCGGAGCAGACATGATGCTGGATGGAAGCGGCTGTGGCCTCATGTCAGAGCACCTGCCCCTGGCATCGCCTCAGCACCGTGCGCTCCACAGTTCTGATTCTTTATCTCTCCTTTGTTGTTTGTCACTGCCGCTCAACAATAACGAGCTAATGCCGAGCTTCAGCCTGAGACTGGCATTTTGCTTGGCTGGAGTGTGACTGAGAAAGCGTGGTTTTATGTGACCCCTCTGATCAGGGCTGATGATCAGCGTGTGGAGCCCAGATGTTAGTGGGCTGTGACTCTGCTCTGCGGGCTGACGGAGGGTGCTGCTGGACGTTAGGACCAGGTCACCTGGGTGAGACGTGCTTTATCTTAGCAGTTTCTTCACAGCCATAAATGCCTGGCAGGTACAAATCATCATCACGTCGTCATTTATGGAGCGATTTCAGAGGTAGTGTGACGCCCACCCACCCCCCCACCCCCCCCAACTCCCGCCTTCCTCATTCTCACTGAGAGAGAAAGGAGGCAAGTGACAGGAACACTGGAGACCGAACAGAGGCTCGGCTGCAGACAGGTTGAAAACACCTGTAGATTGGAGTCGTGTTGACGTGATGCGGTCATGTGATGTTCGTGACTACACTGGACAAAGATCCGTTTGATTTGCCTCTAAACTGGCCGGAGAGGTTTTTACTTTGGCTGTTTGAAGCTCAGCTCCCTCAGCTCCCCACTCTCCTGTTGATACCATGTTTGCTCATGATTTTGCACCATGTTTTTCTAACCGGACAGTTGACGTGTTTGAGGATGACTGTGGGGAAGCAGAGGGCGTAAACACAGGCTAGGGATTTGATCCCCGGCCAGTGTGGCCATGTGTGTGGCTGCAGCCTGAACCAGTGGACCAGCTGTGGCAGCGTGTCATCAGGGATCAGCAGGATTATGCAGATGGGGCATGTGAGGGACACATTTAGACATGAAACGTATCTGTCTGCCACTAATGTGCCGTTAATCCCTCACCAGGAAAGTTGTGCTGTGTTGTGACTGTATCTTAAACGGACAGGATAGAGGCAGATTATTAGTGCAGTTTTTAGTGACTTGAAGTATTATAAAATCTGTGTAAATCTGCACTGAGCGTAAACCACAGTAAATATCAGTTTGAGTAAATATCATTGTGATTGATAAGCCAAAGATGTTTCTGCTTCAGCTGAATCTCCTTTGATTATTTGAGGATGTCATATTTTGGGTTTGTAATAAACACGAGTGCAGCTTCAGTCTCATGTGTTTGGTGCAGTACTGTGAAGTGTCATTTGGGTGAAAACTATGAGCGTAACAGAAATAGATAGCCTAGAAGTGCTGGAACGTCATCTGCTGTATTATCTCAGCACCAGCTTCTGTGTGTTTCATCCTGTATCCAGACCTGTGCTCAACGCTCTGCCAACAGTGGTGAATCACATTTTATTTGATATATTATCTCCTACGTAACTTCCTGTATACACAATACTCGACTGTACACTTTTCTCTGCTTTGTGTTTTCATACTCGTGGCTGCAGTGTGACATCGGTGTCTCATTACTCAGTGGTACCGAGCTGAGCTCGTCCTCAGCAGCGTGGCGTCCTGTCAGTGGGTTGTTCTCTTCTTCTGCTCCCACCTCCACCATACATCTGCTGATTTTCAGACCTATGCTTCTTTTTATATCTGAAATGTACATTACTAATGAGGACCAGAACATGTGGAATAAAGTTTTTTCATAAATGTACCTGGTAGCTGTCTGCCTCTCCTTGCTGCACACACCCGCATCACACCCACATTTCCAGGGAATCATTTTCCCTCTAAATTTAATTTATCTGAAAAATCAAAGTATTTACTTTAAATTGTATCAGTATTTTAGCAACATGTGTATTTGTGGAAATGTACACTGTAGGAAAAATGAATGAACTTACTGTGTTTATGTTTTTTCTTAGAACTTGTTTTTATTTATTTATGTCGATGGAAACTCCCACCAGACACGCACAGTGCGCAGGGCCCAGGGCCCCGCCATCCAGCAGGGCCCCGCCATCCAGCAGGGCCCCGCCATCCAGCAGGGCCCCACCATCCAGCAGGGGACCCCGCCATCCAGCAGGGCCCCGCCATCCAGCAGGGGACCCCGCCATCCAGCAGGGGCCCCGCCATCCAGCAGGGCCCCGCCATCCAGCAGGGGCCTGTTCTGCACTGACTGACAGCTGCTCAGATGCACTGGGGGCGCCGGTGGGAGGGGTCATGACCCCATTTAAGTCAGGGACAGCCCTGGAAATAAAACACAATAATGAATGCATAATAAATAACAGTGATTCAGCAGAGGGCATTCTGAGAATGTGACAGGTGTTCTGATTGGCTGAGGACAGAGGCAGCGATGCAGGGAGACCCAGCAGAGTTAGGAGAGTCAGGCCAGAATCTCAGTTTTGCCAGAAAATTAGTTTGGTAAATGTGCTCTTAGACTGATGACATTCAGAGTAAATCAAGCTAACATTTTATCTCGATATTGTTGTTGAGATGAAATATTTTACTCACATCCATCCACACAAACTCAAGCAGTTGCATCCAAAAGCTGTAATAAATGACCCAGCAGCTGTTAGCATGCTTATGCTAGCGGCTCCTATCCAGTGACCTCCCACCTGAGGTCCTGGGCCTCCTGCCTCAGCAGCTGGATGGGAGGAGGACCTCAGCTCGACCTCACTCTCTCCTTCAGCCTTGGTGAGTGTCCGGCCCTCACTAGCAGCCTGGACCTGTTTGTGTTTTTGTTGTTGGTCAGCTATGTTGGCTCAGTGTTCATACTTCTACATCATGCAGCAGAGTGGTCTGAATGAAACCCAGACTGTTTGGCTGGTATCAGAGCTGTGGTGGTCATCCTGCCTGCTCTGCACCACAAACCCTCAGTTGCCATGGTAACCGTGTTCTTCCCAACATAATGAACTGTAACTAAAGATCTGATTGCAGCCAGAGATGACAATCTGACTCCATTTTGTCGACTGGCCTTGGAAACATTTTAGCTTTCATGCTTTCAGCGTTCAAACTTTCCTTCTGTTGCTGAGGGGATAATACAACACTCACCCTCATACTGAGACTGAACACAGCACATCGAAAAAACGCCTGGTCCTTCTGAGGCTGCTCTGCATCCATCCATCCATCCATCCATCCATCCATCCATCCATCCATTCATCCATCCATCCATCCATCCATCCATCCATCCATCCATCCATCCATCCATCCATCCATCCATCCATCCATCCATCCATCCATGCTAACCACTTGGTCATAAATTTCACAACAAATAAACTGAGCCCAGAAACATTTTAAATCATCATTTTTATTCCTCTTCAAGCTTGATGTGTAAGTGAACATGAATATTTTCTGAATCATCCAGTTTCACTTTGAATTTACCCAACAACTACAATCTAAATAACTGAATATTTCACTTGTTATCCAGCCATGTGTTGTTGTTTGTCAATAGCATTTGTGCAATTAGCCGTGCTATAAATGTCAATGTTTATGTCAAGAAACCTTTCTCTGTAGGACTGTTAGTTATATATTATAACTATTGCTGTTAGTTCATGCCCAAGTTTCTTAACACACAAACAAAGAGAAACAAACTGTCTTTTATAAGGTTTACTTGCAGCAAGGAGTACAGAGAGTGGTTACATTCAAATCTGCACTGAAGGAGAGTTCAGTGCTCACACATCTATATACACTTTTCATCCCAAAAGGAGAACGCCTCTTGTCACGTGGGGTCTGTTATCTTCCTGCTTCACAGATGCACACACCAGCACACACTCTAGGGTCAAGCTGACCTGTAAAGTGTGCTCCTCTTTTTCAGTGCTTTCTCACTCAGCTTCATTTGGTACTTCAACACTTTTATAGCAAGAAATTTAAACACATAGATATAACTAACCATTTATACATTTATGTGATAACTACCATTTATACATTTTCTTAACAGTTTACAACTTGGTCCATATTGATAAAATGAAGAAATCCTGCAAGATTAAATGTCATAATAATAGAGTAAAAAGGTTTCATTTAAAGGTTATTGATGGCAAAACAAAACTTGTTTGCTGTTCTTTGCTCCTTTTGACTGTAGAATGGAACATGACTATGTGAGGACTTGGTGCACAGCCTCAGTCTTCATCCTGTGGAGGCGGAGTCGTTAACTAGTCTGCACCTGGTGCAGCCAGCTGGGAGCAGGTGTGGAGGAGGAGGTTCAGCCTGTAGCTGCTGGAATAATCTCATCCTTGCCTGGTACCGTTTCCCACAGACAGTTTAATCTCTCCACATTAGATGGAGAATGACTGCACTTCTGTGTGGAAGTTACCAGGCAACAGTTCAGAGAGTCCAGCTCTCAGAAATCAGAGAACACAATGCTGGAGGACTATTATAAGCTTTGGTAGACTATTGCAATCACAGAGGTGTTTGCAAAGCCTTTTACAAATTGGGATTTTGTTTAGAAAACACTTTTTTTTTCAGGCAGAAAATGTACTGGATCAGTTCAGGGGTCTCACAGCTCCATCTCTCTGGGTTGAGCAGCATCACTCCACAATGTTGATAAATCTATCTATCTATCTATCTATCTATCTATCTATCTATCTATCTATCTATCTATCTATCTATCTATCTATCTATCTATCTATCTATCTATCTATCTATCTATCTATCTATCTATCTATCTATCTATCTATCTATCTGTCTATCTGTCTATCTGTCTATCTGTCTATCTATCTATCTAGCTGTCTATCTATCTATCTATCTATCTATCTATCTATCTATCTATCTATCTATCTATCTATCTATCTATCTATCTATCTATCTATCTATCTATCTATCTATCTATCTATCTATCTATCTATCTATCTATCTATCTATCTATCTATCTATCCGTCTATCTATCTATCTCTAAACCCTCACACTCATGGTTTATTTCATCATGCACACAATGCCCAGATAAGAAATCCAGTTAAGCTATATCCAGTTAAGCTATATCCAGTTATGCCTATAAACAATAAGCTTTTGATAGTTTATTACGTTTTAGTCATAGATATGCAAATGCTGCGTTATTAGGGGACGTGCAGCGATGCGGGGAGTCAGCTTTGATCAGCTGTGATCACACCAGTTCAACCAGGAAGACAGACTCTTGTCTCGCTGTGAGAGAAAGTAATGGAGCTTTTGATGATTCCTCTTTGGATGGTTTGTGGTGTGACAGGTAATTATCATGAGTTGGTTAAACACAGAGGAGAGTCTGAAACAGTGCTGTGAAGTTTGTAGGTCTGGACGCTAACCCACCAGGTGATCTGGCTGATTTCTCCTTCCAGTCTGGATAAACCTCCTGATGGGTGAAACCAGCTGCCTTAATGTTTGAGTGGACAGAAAACCTGGGGCGTCTTGACCCTCTGGAGCAGCCGGCACCGAGCTGGGCTCAGTCACCGCACCCAGCAGTCCCAACCACTCCCTCTACCCAAAGTCTTAACATTTTCTGTCTAATTTCGCTTGATATTTAAAGACAGATGTCATGTTCAATTACATTATTTTAGATGGAGACAGATGGAGGTACGTGTGAAGTCAATATCTCCATGAATAACACATCAAACAAGTAACTCAGCCAAAAGTCACATGTTCCATCAGACGTCTGATAAACGAGCTTCTCTAAAGGCCACAGCTGAGTTATTCCAGGAAAAACTAATTCTGTTGTAAAATACAGTCATTATCGCTCATTATCTCCATCTGTGATACAAACCACCACAGAGTATTATTATCAACTGTTTATTTATGGAGCGGACGTTAACTTCCAGACCATTCAAGACTGATCTTTATTTCTTTATGATTATTGCTGCCAAACCAATACTCTGCAAAAAGGGATGCTGATGGGGATGTTGTGGATAAATCTACTGATTTGTCTATTGTGCATTTGTATTAATCACGTTAAACCCTTCTTGATGAGTGAGGGCTTAAACTGTGATGAGTAAATCAAATAGTTGAAAATGTTTTTCTGCTCATAGGTTCAGGTTTCCCGTACAGGCTGAGACCCTGCTCTGTCCTTGCAGCTGCAGCTCCCAGGCTGTTTGGCTTGTTTTTCTCTTTTTGCTGAACACTTCCTGCTGCCTGGCTTTGGTCTCGTCTCCTATTATCTTGATTGTGATTTCCTAGAGCCTGGCAAAGCCCTGCAGAACCTGCAGCCTGCTGAAGGTCATGCTCAGCACCTTTTATGAGCAGTGCCATCACACCACTGAAGGCTTGAACATGAATGCTACTGTTGACATTCATCATCATCTGAAGTAAAAGTAAAAAAAGTAAAGAAACACACACAACTAGCCGTTTGTGAGCCGCGGTCTCTCCAGCAGCATCATGAATCACTGGAGCTGGTTCAGCACAACACGATCCATCTGTGAAAGCTCAGCAGCCTAAGAATAGCTTCAAGTTCACTATTATCTCTACTCTGCAGAATATAGTCATTTATTTGTTCTCTGGTACTTTTTCTCAGCTGGAAAGCACTTTTCCCTCTGTACTGTTAAATGTCAGGTTTTTCTCAGCAGCTACAATTGCAACCTGCTAATGTTAATTAGAACACAAAAGAAAGCTTCCATTAGTAGTTTATAATAATGGTTCCTCTCAGACTAATTAAAAAGATCTATGCTCTATCTATGCTCATTCTGTTCAGGATTTCAAGGAAGGAAACATTTGTTTAGTAACAGCAGGATCCGTTTTTTTTTTAATAGCCTTTGAAAAAAATCCTCTTAAGCTCCTTCACTCCAGTTCTTAATTACACAGGCTAGAACACGTTTAATCTCCTCTTGATGAATAAGAGGAATTAGCTGTGGATAGAGGAGACTCCTTGAAGGAAATTGATTGAATTCTCATTGAACCGCTGTAATCGATTGGTTTATGTGGTCAGAGGGACAATAGAGGCACAAGTTTATCAGCCTGTTCCTCCAGAAATACACTGGGCTCACCTGACTTCCTTCTCAACACTTTGTTTTAGAATATCCAGCTCATGATTAAACTCCAAATGGCATTCATGTCATAGATTCACCAAATATCAAAGAGGGAATGCTACACCACCATCTCTGCATTGTCAGAGAGGAACTCTGAACGATGGAAAATCGTACTTGATGTCAGTCACACTCTGAACTACTACAGCAGTGATGATGATTTTGTTCCCCATTCGTTCTTAATGAGAGAGACAAAAACATTGAGAAATAAGTAGAGATAGCAAAATGTTCCCAGCATGAAAATGTCACTGTTCTTACTGTTTTGGAGCAGATGACAGCAGACTCTATGCACGAAACCAGGCGTGTGTAGAGCATGAATACTCCCATGCACACTTTACGTTGGCCTGGTGGTTGAGCAACTGATCCACTACATATCATATAGTGGATGTCCTGCCAGCAGATCAAAGATGCTTTTAAAAGAGCATTCAGTCAGTGCAAATAGATATGGTTGGTTTTCAGAACGCAGTGAAGTACCTGAAGTACATGGGACCCTGAAGTGGTTGTGAATTCCCTGAAAGTTAAGGCCCCAGAAATGAACACTGGGGTCGTCAGACTGGAAGGGAATGCCCCAGTGGCTCCATCCAGCCTCATGCAGTGCTCTGAGTTTGAGTCCGAGCTCAGGCCCTTCACTGCATGCCACTCACTGTCCAATAAAGCAGAAATGTCCAAAAAAGGAGAGTTGTTATATTGGAATAGTGTCCTTAAGACAATAACCACTGTCATTCCAGGTCAATGCAGAGTTCCTGCGAATCAGCACAGTTCCTCAGAGTTCCACAGAGTTCATGGCTCAGCTGGGCCATCAGGCTGGCAGAGATCATCAGGAGACAGGAGGTGTGTGGCGGAGCACCAGCAAGTTCTTGAAGGCTTTGACCAGGTAAACTAGGGACTGCGAAGATTGTCCTGTGTTCACAACACAGTGTGCAGCATGCACATCCAACAGCTGGCACAGGTGCAGGACAGATGAAGTCTGCAGACTGTAAATTTTGCTTAACGTTGATCAAACATCAATAAACATTGAGGATGCAGATCTCTATCACTAGTGTGCAGACTTGATATCTTTGTTTATATTGAGTGTCTTTCATGTCAGTGTTTTTACAGACCGACGTAAACAGCAGAGGAGATAACATCCTGAAATCGCTGATCATCTACCTGGGTGAAGATTTTGAATGGCTCACCAGAGAATACCTGGTAATTGCTGATGTTTCTGCTGCCAGCATCTTCTCTGGTTTCCTGCCTGATAGATCTGCTGCATTCCTCATTCCAAACGCTAAGGCGTGATCCCTGTACAACATCTCTACATGGGACATATGTATGCACCATGTCCGCCCATTAACAAAAAACTGAAACAAACAATGCTGGAATACCAGCATGGAAAGGCTGCTCAGCTTAGGAGTCATTCATTCCAACTAAAGATTAAGATATGGTACTGCTAGCACAGGGTCACTCATGCTCATTCATGAATTCATTAAAAAGATCTCGTATCAGCGGCGTCTGGGCCTCAGCCGAGCTTCAGAAACGAAGCCATTGGATCCGCATATGTGGCGCCATGAAACCAGACTTCTGTTGCTTGCTACCGGTTGGATTATGTCTTTGTTGTTTCCTGGAAAGATTTAATATTCAGTCTGTATCATTTATTTTTTAAATGTAGCCTCAATTAAGGTAATCTCATTGAAAGAGAGACCTGTTCTAATCATACACACATAGATAATGAGACATTTAAAAAAATGCCATTTTGCAAATTATTTGGTTCTTACGAATATAGGAAGTTTATTTCTTATTCTAAGTGTTTCTTTACAATATAGTCTTAAATAAAGCACTTTTATGTCCAGAAATCTTGAAACTATCTTGCAATGGACAGATAATGTCCTTTCCTCAGGTTTAGTGTTTTCTTCTGTATTTAGATGCCCCTGTTTATTCAGTGTAAGGATGTCCATGCCAAACCCCAGATTAGTGGATTACAGACCTGCTGGATTAACTCCAGCTCCAACAACATGTCAGCAGTTTTGCAAAAGACCAAAGCAAACAAGGCAGAAATTGTCCAGCAGGATCCATCTTTCCAGCAGGCGCAGAGACAGACGATCCTCTGAAAGACGACGAGCAGGCAGCACAAATGTAAAAACCAACAGAAAACTTATGTTTGGTTTTTCTCTTTTTACCATGAGACCTCCTGAGAAGCTAAACCTACAACACACTCGTCCATCTGTTTGTACTTTGAGGCGTTCAGACGCTGGTTTCCTCAGCTCCTGCCTCTGCCTGGACAGAGCTGGAGGAGCGCCGGGCTGGGAGCAGATCTCACCCTTCTCAACCGTCTGTGGAGGAAACGTACTTCTGTGTGTGACGGCTGCCGGGCTGGTCAGCAGCTGATCGTGTGTCGTTTGGAGGCAGAGAAGTCTAGAGCGCTCTAATGAATCTGCCACTCAGCGACGCACAGGCCTCAGCTCTGAAGCTGCTGGCCAAAGCGTGACGGACGAAATGAAATGCGACAAACTGATGAAACAATATTAAAGTCGACATACTTAATGACACACTTATTATTAGCACAGTTGTGTGGCTCATCATATCGACTGTGGTGTAACTTGTTCAGGTGAGTGTAACAGCAACTGAGTCGAACGCTGGATATTTCTAGGAAATCTACTCATCAAAAACAAGTCTCGGCGCTTCCATCAACAGCTTTTTGCAGTTTTAAAGATGTTTTTTCCAGGGGCCAAAGTTAGTTTCACATCGTGTAAAGGCAAAAGAGCGTGTGGATCCTGACTGGAAGCTTGATCTACTGCAGGGCTCTGCAACCTTTTTATCATATATTGAACTTTTAAAAGTTTTAATATTATTTTAAACATTATTTTAAACATTAACTTTAGCAATCACTTAAACAGTGTTACAACCACTAAATACAACAAACACAAATCTCGTGTCTGACCTATCTGGGCCTATTAGAGTCGTTCCTGTATTTGGGAAAAATCTAAATCAGAACTAGCTCACTTTAATATACATAAAACATTGAGCTTTTAAATGAATTCAACATTCACAGTAACTGCAGTCTTCCAGGCCTGGAGGCGCTCGTTGTGAGGCGGGTGCGATGTTTGGACTTGCTGGCACAAGTATGTTGAGCCACAGATGGACAGGACTCCAAATGCATATTTTTTCATATTCCCATATGTCTCAGGAATAGCACTCCATGTGTCATGTGTCCGCCTGTTCAATTTCCAGACCGTGCTTATTTCCTCCTGTGAATGTGGACGTGTTCAGCAGGGATGGGTTGATTTCCGGAGGTGTGACAGGGAAAGAGAAGGTTTTTTTCCTTCCTGAGGTCAGTGTCCCTGGGTGGAGGGCTGCAGGAACCCCTGTGAAGCTCTGTGGCTCTCACCACTTTTGTTTTGTGAGGGTTGTAAGTTTCTGAGCCTCCAGTGACTCCTGAGTCTCTGCTGGTTGTAGTTTGACATTTTTAAGACGTTGTGTGGGAACAGTTAGTCAGGAGAAGTGATTCTGTGATTCACGTTGAGAAGTTTCAGAAACGAAGATAGGTCTAGGGTCTAGACAGGTCTTCACTGGGGGGGGTAAAAGCATTAAACCTGAGGACAAAGGAACTTATCTTGAAAATAGAAATCAACAGATACATTCAATTGAAAAGTTGAATTGAAATAAAATTGTTGGATGATTTAAGATTAGTGTTTTTATAGTTAAGAACACTACAATACTTAAAACTACAAGTACTTAAGCTAACACTTCTACATCTATTTTTTTTATCTTGATAAGACGAGCAGGTAATTTGCTGTGTGAGACAGATAACAAACGGATCGATGGAGCTTTTCCCACTAAGGAACCTTTTATGTAGTGCTGCTAAATTAAAACCAGACATCTTGATGAATTATTCACTGATCCGTTATAAATTAGTCTAATCGTTTAAAAGGCCATTCATTCTTGGTTGCCATGTCACAAACTCCCTGTCTGGACACTGTCTTTAGCTTCTCATCCTGCCTAATATATCAGATGTAATGCACGACCTACATCTTCAGTCTGAGATCTTCATGATTCATTCATGGTAGAGAGGGATTGGAAAATCTCTAAACACTTTACAGACTGTATTCTGCTTGTATTCAACATTGTATTGGGTTGACTATCCTGTGTGGTTTGACTGGGTTTTAATGCTGACAGAGTGAAGTGTGCAGGATCAGTCTCCACAGCAGTCTCTTCTGTGACAGCCACAGATTCACCCATGGATGGAGGTGACACCTTCTGCTTTTTGCCATTTTTCACACGTTGAGCACTTACACAGCTTCACATCATCCTTCAGCTTCCATCACACTCACATGGAGGACTGCAGGCCCGGCTCTGGCTTCCACTCAGACGGAAACGAGACCTGACTGCAGTCGGTGATTAGTAACAGCTCCTCGTCTGCACAGAGAGACAGACAGAGAGACACAAAGAGACAGACACAGACAGTCACAGAGAGAGACAGAGAGAGACATGGAGACAGACAGAGAGAAAGACAGAGACAGACACTCACAGAGACAGAGTCACAGAGAGAGACATGGAGACAGAGAGAGAGAGAAAGACAGAGACAGACACTCCCAAAAAGTCCCAAAAGTACTCACAACCAAAACATTACCTTACATTATTAGTAAATGTTGAATAGATAAGTGAATGTTTGAATGCTGTTCATAAGTTCTTCAGTGAAAGAATAACAACGTGCACCAAGTGAAAACCCAAGACATCACAACCTTTATTGTTCATCTGTGAACGTCCTTAAAATGATTAAAAGGAAGTGACTTCAAGTTGTCAGGCAGGACAATAAATACAGGGGTAGTTGGAGCTGGACACAGTAAGGAGGTCATCCAAGGTGATTAAACATTTCTACACAGATCTGGTTAACTGGACTAAATCATTGAGTTTACATGAGATCAGTGTGTACACAGTACAGGTAGAATACAATGTGTAGATAACAGTCTACATCAGTTAATATTAAATCATTCTGCTATTATCCAATCCATCTGATGCTGCTTCTCTTTTTCCTGTAGATCCTTTTGAGTTTTGAGATTTGGGACAAAAGTATTGAACACTATTAACGGTTATAAAATCCCTTTCACTGGGTATCGCGGTTCCTTTCAGATATCATCAGTTTTCTGGTAAAACACGGGACTAAAACAAACTGATTAGTGCCACAAATGTCTCTAAAAGCAAATCAGTGTGATATATAGCTAGAGAGGTCGTGTTGTAAACAGGCCATGTAGGAAAGTGAATGACCAGAGCGGTGTGAGGCAGTAGCACCATGACAGCGGAGCGGAGCGGGACTGCTTCCTGCCTCCGACTGCTCAGAACCAACAGGTGAAAGTGAGACGGAGCTGGTGACCGGCTGGTGACGGGCTGGTGACCGGCTGGTGACGGGCTGGTGACCGGCTGGTGACCGGCTGGTGACCGGCTGGTGACCGGCTGGTGCCCGCCTGGTGACCGCCTGGTGACCGCCTGGTGACCGGCTGGTGACCGGCTGGTGACCGGCTGGTGACCGGCTGGTGACCGGCTGGTGACGGGCTGGTGACCGGCTGGTGACCGGCTGGTAACTGGCTGGTGACCGGCTGGTGACCGGCTGGTGACCGGCTGGTAACCGGCTGGTGACCTGGTGCTCCTGGCTTAGACCTCCTCCTGAGGAGAGGAGGATGCTGGGATGTGACCACTCACATCACTGAGAGCTGAACAACACCTGGAGTGATCTCACACACACACACACACACACACACACACACACACACACACACACACAAACACACACACACACACACACACACACACACACACACACACACACACAGTCTCTTTGGCTCTTCACATTCAGCTGCGGGTTACATGTTCCATCCCAGTCCGATGTGAGTGGCCAGCAGGTAGCACATGCCGATCATACATGACATGATCATCATGGGGAATCCCAACCTGAGGGAAGAGCAGAGATCAAACCTTTAATGAACAAACCTAAAACATAAATACTTCAGTAAATGAATATCTTCTTCCAGGCCTTTGGTTGTGGCCTCTAGAGTTTGGTAGTAAAGTCAGGAAAGTCTTTTTGCCGGATTACACCCACGTGTGTGTGTGTGTGTGTGTGTGTGTGTGTGTGTGTGTGTGTGTGTGTGTGTGTGTGTGGGAGTGAGTGAGAAAGTGAGAGAGACATTTTAGAGACTTGTTGACATGCTGCACCTTCAATCATCTGCTGTCTCATTTCAAAAGTTTTCAACTTGACAAAGTTGTTTTTATCAGTCTGCTGTCCTACAGAAACACTCACAAGGATTTGATAAAGGTTATGGCAAAATGTGGCTTGAATTTCCCTGTTGTTGGGTGAATAAAGGAATATTTTCATCAATTTTGAACAGAGAAGAGTTCAAAACGACTCTTCCAGTGTTAGTTATATTTGTGTGTGTGTGTGTGTGTGTGTGTGTGTGTGTACTGTATCTTCTAGTCAGAGATGAAGATATACAAGAGAAATACCCATTTGTACTTTTAATTCCCCTCACCCTCTGGGCAAGATAAGCAGTACTGGTAATGGGCTTGTAATTGCTGAATTCAACAGTGACCATGTAAAACTAGTCACTAGATCACAGGTCAGACTGCTCTTCCAGGATTTCTCTGCTCAGTTTGTCTGTTTTGTACATTGTGGCCCTCAGTGGCTCCAGAACTGCAGATGGTTTGTCATTTGGACGTGGACCATGTCCTACATGGACACATGGCTGCTCCGAGGGCCAGAGATCTGTTCGCCCCCGGTCTCTGACACAGATCGCTTTTGGAGGACAAAAACTTCAGAGATTTACCTCAAAGCTAGGAAAAAGTCATTAAAAAAATACAGCCCATACTAAAAAATTAAGGTAACTCTTATCGTTAAAATGTCATTTGGAGCAGATGTTACTTCCTGGTGTTAGGCTGCTGTAGCAGAGTCAGAACCAGAGCAAACAGAAAATATCTGTAAAGCTGCAGCTGCACCACCTCTCACTGATGGGGGTTTATTAACTCTGCTGATCTTCCTATTGAGATTAATGGGAAAACGAACACAGCGAATCATTCCTAATGCACGGGTCATTATTGGGAGGATGATGCATGACAACAATATGGTAATGGACAGCTTGTTTGGTAGCTCGCCTGCATTAAACAGACAGAAGTTTATTTTGTGTCTAGATGCAGCTTTTACCTGCAGACAGACTCCAGAGTGAAAAACACATAAAGTGTTCCACTGCAATAATCGACTCAGGTCAGACCTCAAAGGCAGTCACGTGAAATGGCAGTGTGAACGTGCATGCTCGGTTTTAGAGAAATGCTAAAGGTTACACACACCTTTACTGGGAAAAGATCCAGTTCTCACCAGTACTCCAATACAGTCTGGCTGCTACTTTCAGATGTCTCCCTTAACTCCAGGTAGAGTGTGGTCCTGTCCATCCCATAATAACCCTGGTACCATGTGGTCCTGCTCCATCCCATAATAACCCTGGTACCATGTGGTCCTGCTCCATCCCATAATAACCCTGGTACCATGTGGTCCTGCTCCATCCCATAATAACCCTGGTACCATGTGTTCCTGCTCCATCCCATAATAACCCTGGTACCATGTGGTCCTGGTCCTCCACTCTGAGGAAGATGGACGTCCAGAACATAGTTTTCTTAGATCTTTGAATCAGATGTAGAAACAGTTGAGTCTCCTCCTCTGTCCATCTGGTCTGAAGGGAACTGGTCATGTGACCCCTACGTCAGGTCACGTGACCTGGAGATGTGAACAAAGTGTTTCCATCACACTTTGAGATCAGCTTCTCGATGGACACGTCTGGAGGAGCAGCTCAGGAGAGTGTGAATAAATTAACATGATCAGAAATGTTTTTTCAGCAGGTGCCATACATGAACTGTGTTTGACCTTCATGTCTAGTGACTCTAAACTGTCGCAGCTCTGAAGAACACCACTGGGCCTCGGGCTGAGGCATCAATGCCACAAACAGCTGCTAGGTGGCCAGTAATGCAGCAGTAAGCAGCGTGAAGGGTCTCGCCTGCTCATTGGAATGGCAGCAAATACAGTTCAATACATTTTCCTTCTCTCTAACAGGCTGGACATAGATTTACATCCACAGCACACACACAGACACACAAACACACAATGGCTTCACTGAGAGGAAACCTGTGAGTGGCCCATTCACATGAAACCACAGTGATTTCTATCTTTTGTGGAGTAAATGTCCCCTGGAGACGGACGTGAGGAAGATTCTCTCAGCTGTTATCAGAGTCAGACCAGCTGAGGTCACCTCTGCTCCAGCCAGCCTCTTTCTGCTGAGCAGATCCATTCTGCTGTCAGAGGCACTGGAGGACGCACAGAGATGACAAACCAGCTGCACATTCCCATCACACCTGGGGATCTCACACAGATTTAACTGGATATGATGGAAGCTCGCTGTAGTCCTGGTCCAATCTCAGGCGTTCCTTAGATAGACTAGAGGGAGGAACTGACGGTCTGAGGCTTTTTTGCCTTTCTCTTCCTTTTTTGTTCTATGAAAGTTTAACAGTAAATATCAGAGCTGTTTGTACAGGCCTGGTGGGGTGTGAGACTGATGTTGTTATTTGGGGTGATGACAGTGTCCGTTAATGCGTTTTGTAAATGAGATTTTAATAATTAGAAATTATTACTCTAGTATATCAGTCAGGCAGACTGTGGGAAAAGACTTGATTCTTTGGCTGCCTTTGTATCTGCACTCATAGAATGTAGGCTTTAAAATGTAGGCTTGATAAAGATTATAGACGTGACTTAGTTGGCCAGCAACGCTGGCTGTGACCACTAACGATCCCTCAGTCCCAGCTGGTCCTTCTGGACCTCAGAGGACACGTGGAGCCTCTGCTCTGCTCCCGGGGCCGAAGGTCTGAGGAGAGGAGGAAGATGAGCTATTCAGGGCGGCTCATCTTCCTCTGTGGTGGTGGATGAGGGGTAGCCCCACCCCCGCAGTGACGCAGCCCCGGGCCGGTCGGGCCCAGCTGTGAGGCGGCCTGGCAGGCCTGGGTGCTGCCTGCCGGCCGCTCTGCACAGCTGGGACCCTGAGGGGAGCTCATTACCTGACTCCAGCAGTGCAGAGCAGATTCTACGGGAACGCTTTGAATGGGTTTTCTTTATCGTCAGATTCATAATTGAAAAGTTTAAAAAGTAATTTAGTAATTAAGTACATAAATGGGCAATTAACTAGTCGACAGATTGAGTGTCAAATTAATCTTTGTTGGAGCTGTGGACTCTGAGGCGGGAACAACAAGGAGGTCAGTTGTTCCAGCTCTGACAGACAGTGTCCTCTGGTTAACGGTAGGGTTGGGTATCGTTTAGGTCTTATCTGATACTGGTGCCAGACTGGCACTTTTGAAACGGTGTCAGTGCTTAAACGGTGCCTGAACTGGTGCTTAAAGAATGGAAGACAAACAGACTAAGAAATGAACTGACTAAAAACTAACAAGCTGTTAGCTCCTGACTCTGTGGTCCCCACCTGCTCGGTGTGATGTGTGGACCTGTAGGTGTGTGAGAGCAGGAGCTGCTGGGAGGACTCACCTGAAGAACTCCATGAAGGAGAAGCCGTAGCCGTGTTGTTCAGCGATCCCTGCACACACCACATTGGCTGAGGCTCCGATCAGTGTTCCATTACCTAAACAGACAGAAAATAACATTAAATCCTCATCAGGATTCAGTTAAATGTCACACAAAATACAAGAGTTGTGTAGAAGAGCGAGATGAAGTATTCATTAGGACATCTGGATATAATCAGCCTCAGTCTGGGGTGTTCTGTTCTAATGTAAACGCTGGCTGTTTTGGCAGTCCGGCTGCGTATCCGTCTCCCTCCTCTCCTTCCTCCTGCTGATGTCAGGGGAGCGGGCGGGCACAGAGCCGGCCGGCAGCCACATCACACCGCCGATCGATACAGGCCTGTCACACCAGGGCTGATTAAACTGAAAGGCTGTGACAGCCACTGCCTCTCTGCCTCTGGTTCTCTGCTGTGTCTCTCTTCCCCGCCTGACAGAGCTGCAGGGTGAGCAGCCTCTGCTGGGCCGTGGCAGAGCCTGGAGGACGAGCCCTCCCAGGGCCTCCCCCGGGAGCATGTCTGTCCCCTGGGGCAGCAGAGGCCTCCTCAAGGCAGAGGCCATCAATAAAGATCCTCAGCCTTCAAACAGATAAAGTCTGAAGGCCCAGGTGACTGAGAGAAAGGTGTGCTTCTGCCTCAAAACATCAGCCTCACGCTCTGTTTTTCCTCTTGATTATGTGAAGAGGATGGAGAAGCTTTACCCCCGAGACACGCTCCCATGGCCAAGGCGAAGATGAGAGGCTTCACTGGCAGGTTCACGTCTGCGTCCTGACTCAGGTTGATGAGGACGGGAATCTGTGAGGACAGAGGGGCAGGAGGAAGGTCTCAGAACGCCTCATGATTACTGACGAGCTTTAAGCTCAGAAACGTTTTTTTAAATACGGCTTTTACAGGTTTTGGGACAGAATGTCTTGCAGTTGTATTTTTGGAATATGATCTTATCTTAAATGTCTTCGTACTGTAGATGCTGAATTGAAGATAAGGTATCTGGTCACTGGTGATACTGATCTCTGGGTTTTTTGTTTTTGGGTTTTTTTTTGTCTTTTAGTCTTTGGTGAGGACAAAAAGCCATTTAAAGACCTTATATTAACCTTTGTGAACTGAAATATATTCATTTGCCAGTCGCTTTTATCCAACGCACCCGTTAATGAGGGATCAAACGCAGGAATCAGGTAACAATCAGCTTTTCCTGTTCTCTCACAACTTAACTTGAGAAAACATCGACAGATTAAAGGAGTCACAAGGGATGTTTAATTGCAGCCTGATATTTTCAGGCTGTGTAGCAGTTTTGTCCCACGGCAGATGAAGCGTGAGTGTGTGGCTGCTCTCACCATGGTGGCGGTGAAGGGGATGTTGTCGATGAGGGACGAGGCCAGAGCAGAGACCCACATCACCAGGATGATGGCGATGGCCAAGCGCTGGTCCTCTGGCACCGCCTGCCACAGGAGATAATCAGAGGCTCACACCACTGCTGCTGCCACACACACACACACACACACACACACAGACACACAGACCCCTCCACCCGTCACTGATTCAAACCAAACACACAATTATGCTAATGTTTTGCCAGTGAGCCTGTCATGGGGCGGAGGCTGCAGGGATGGAGCCGCCTGAGCCCATGATGCAGCTGCAGCCGCTCCACGCTTTGTGTGACAGTCTGAACTCTCTGGACCTCCACGGGCCGGTCAGAGGAGGAACGTCTCCTCTGTTCACCTCCGTCCTCCTCGTGAAGAGGCCCAGCAGGAGGCTGCGTGAGGCCGAGCGGGACGGACAGCGTGGACAGCCCTGCAGCTGTCATGTGTGATTACTGGACGTACACAGGCCCACGGTCCAAACACGAGCTGACGGAGCCATTACTGCTGCAGGTCTCTGCTGAGAGACACTCGGTGGCATGACGCACACAGGCCATAGCATGGAGGAGGACGGACACAGACTCCCTCTCACAGAGCTGACGTGAGCCAGATGTAAACAAAGGAATTGAATTCAGAGCTGTGCAGAACAACGGGATCAATTTGCATGAGATGCAATATCATGTCACCTGAGCCCAGTTATCAATTATTCCAGGTGCACAGAGCCCACAGAGATAATTAAGGATGAGAATTGAAGGGAAGACTCACTTTTATAAGCAGAGCCGTCTGCTCCCCGACGTAGTCGATAAGCTGCAGCTGAGCCAGAGCCTGAAAAATGAGTAGAAGATTCTTTTGGTGCAAAAAATCTGGGGAGAATTAGTTATTGGTGGGATTGAACCCAGAGAAGAAAAGCAATTTGGTCTCTATGAAGCAGCCGTAAAGACAGATCTATTCTTGTTACGGTTATTGACATGGAGGAGGAGACGTTCACACACTGGCCTCTCCTCACATCCTCTGCTCCCTGACACTGTCCATGCCTCCAGCTCATCTTCATCACAGACAGCCCGTCACTGTGCTGACGTGACGCTTTCACTGCAGCCTTTCAAGGGGAGGCTCGCAGGTAAAGAAATGCATGATTACTTTTCAGGTTGTAAAGCTTCCCTGTCTCCGCTGCTGTCCTGCATCGTGTAAAGATGCTTACAGTCCTTTCATCCCCGCCCTGCCTCACTCCCCAGTCCTCTGAAAGCTGAAAGTTTGAGCTGCACGTTGAAATACCTCCATCAGAACGAAGAGAGCAGCAAAGAACAGCAGCGTGGCCCATTCCACGCGATGCAGAATGATCTCAAAGTCCTGGATGTCAGCCAGGACCAGCAGCCACAGAGCCCCCAGCACGGCGATCCAGCCTGGGACAGACGCAGGGATCAAATCATCAACACATCAACCACATCAGTCATCAGCCACTGCTGCATCACCATATGGTGTAAATGGGTTCAGAAAGGTTGAAAATACACAAAAGTGCCCTGATACAGAAAGAATTTCACTAAAATGTCAATTTCACTTATTATTTAAAATATATATTATATGATTTATTATCTTTTTAAATAGAGGCCAAATGCAAACTAAACACTCAATGCTTTACATGTTGTATATAAGGTGATGGTTCCCTGTGGTGAGGGAGAGCTATGTTGTCGGGAGTCATGAACTCCTGGTAGGGTCACCCAAGGCAAATTGGTCTCAGGCGAGGGGCCAGACTAAGAATGGTTCAAAAGACCCCATGGAAACCAGGAAAGAGAGAGACGAGACCCTGGAGGAAGCCCGGGGCCCACGTCCGGAGCCAGGCCCGGATGGAGGCCCCGCCAGCGAGCGGCTGGTGGCCGGGTCTGTCACGGGGCCCGGCCGGGCCCAGCCGAAAGAGCCACGTGATGTTTCCATCCTCTCCACCGCCCCGTGGACCCACCACCTGCAGGGCGAATGACTGGGGTCGGGTGCGAAGTGTTCTGGGTGGCAGTAAGTCTGACCACCAGGGGGCAGCACTTTGGTTGGAAAATGTCTCCAGGCTGATTGATGTCAGCCTTGATGCAAATGAAGCACCACGGATCAATCATGTCTCGGGGCGTTCAGGGATATATCCACTGCATTCATTCCCGAACGTATAGGTCTAGTTCATATACATAGATAGATATTAAATAAGAAAATTTAAAATACAATTACAGCAAAAGAATTAATAAATGAAATGAAAAAAAAAACGTCATACCAGAAACTATTTCAACAAGAACTAAAGTTCTTCACTAGACTGTAGGCGGCTGGAAGCTGATCCATCTTCAGATGTTCCCATGAGGAAGCTCAGTTCAGACAACTCAATAGGTGACTGAAACCTATCGACTGAAATATGAGAGCTCCTCCCCCCACCTCCTCCTCCTCCATCATCTCCCCACCTCCTCCATCACACCAGGTCTAACCCCCCCCCACCACACACACACACACATTCATGCAGACTCGTCTCGGTGCAGCAAACACAACCGAGACGACCCACAGAGATAAAGAGATTTGTGTTGGAGAGTATCTCGAATAAGATAAGAAACTGATTTCACTCCAGATTAGAAATAAATCAGCTGCTGGAACTCAACAAAGTCTGACTGTGACTTCCAAAACTGAAGCGTCTGGGGTTTAACTTGTTGGGGGACTCTTCCTCCTGTTGGAGCAAATTATCTTTATTTAGCCATAACTGTCACTATATTCTATCAAACTGAATGATATAAAATCTTTTCATCCGTGTATTTTAAGAGGCCAATAACAGAAATCACACCCTCAACCTCAGGACACTTTTGCCACATTAACTTTCATTAAAATCAGTTTATTTGTGTGTTGAAATGAAGTTCAAATGTGATACTGAACAAAAACTGATACCTGAATCTGATAATGCAATAATCTTAAATCAGTAATCATGATTTATACTAAAAATGAGTCATTCTCTGCCGCCCCCCCCCCAGATCTGATGGGCTATATTCAGAAGTTGCTAGTGTCAAATGAGGTGCGTTCAACTCAAGACTTGAGAATCTGATGATCAGGGAAGTTTTGAATCTACAGATCAGGACAAATTGTTATGTGTCACCCACTAGCAGCCACCCCACCATAAGTCACTGCTCCTACTCCGACCTGGGCCACCCCTGTAGAAAGGTCTTTGGAGTGACAGCGCCTAAGGGTTCAAGGTTAGCTTAATGAAACGTTGACGAGGCTGTGTCCTGCCTGCGTGTGTGTGTGTGTGTGTGTGTGTGTGTGTGTGTGTGTGTGTGTGTGTGTGAGCAGCTGCAGTGAGTCCACCTGGACGTGACCTGACGAGCTGCTGCGGCTCCTCAACACTTAACAAATGCCACCGAGACAAAACCTGAGACCAGCCTCATTGACCCAGTGTGTGAGGCGGCCACACACACACACACACACACACACACACACACACACACACACACACACACACACTCTCTCTCTCTCTCAGAGCACTTGGAGCAGGTAAATATCAGCCACTACAGATGTTAATTTTACATCTCCCTTGTGCAGATTGCAAGTCTGGGGTGTGTGTGTGTGTGTGTGTGTGTGTGTGTGTGTGTGTGTGTGTGTATGTGTGTGTGTGTACACATGAATCTATTGTCGAACCAAGCACTGAGAACGCAGCGTGTGAATGGCCGTAAAGTGCTGGATCTAAATGCAGCTCCGTATCCATGTAATTTGTTGGCTGCATTTGCTCGTCAGCCCATTATTTTAACTCATTTCAAATGCAAGGACAGAGGAAGCTGTGTTTCATAATTACATGAGAGAAGCTGTGGAAACAGCATGATAATGAGATGGTTCTCACCCAGATCCAGATGAATGCTGGGGACGAAGGAGTTGACAAAGAACATGAAGATCACCACGGCCAGGACGGACACACACTTCACCAGCAGCACTTTGTCTGTGATTCTGTGCTGTAGAGGACAGAGACAGAGGGTCTGTCAAAAAGACTCCAAGCAGAAGGAGAAGCTACCAAGACTCAACACTCACCTTCTTCTGCAGCTCCTGGATGTTCTGCTCCCAGTTTTTGTCCTCCTGAGATATTTGTCTGTCAGACACAGCAACATATTCACCTCAAGTTAATCTAATTCTGCTGGTCTAAAGGAAATTAAATGAACGTTTGAGACTAAAGAAAGCGTAAAAGCTGAGTTACGTTAAGAGTTAAGAGGATTTGACTGAATTTCCACAAATCATCTTCAAATTGTATAGATGCCTAAATTGACACAAATGTTAAAATAGTTGTCTATTAGTAGCTGATTAGCTGTTGCAGGTCTATTGGGTACCTTCACATTATTGGACGTGCTGTGGAAGTCTCAGTGTGTTGTATCCACACAGTGTTTCTTGTTTTTGTTGTTTTACCTCTGGAAGGTTTTCATCATCTTGCGCAACAGATTCTCCAGGTTCAGGACTTTTTGCATGAGGAGACATTTGACGGCGGTCTCCTCCCGGCTGGCGGGGTTGATGCGCTGGGCCGTCTGCCTCCAGACCAGGATCTCATGCTTCAGCTCTGGAAGAGTCGCAGCAACACCTGCTCACTGCATGAACAAACCTCACAGCAGCACTGGGCTGCAGCAGGGCTGTGCTAACAGCCGACTGAGAGGACATAGAGAGGTTCTCAGTCGATCTGCTGCTCAGTGGGCGTCTTCCTCCCTCACCCAGGTTGCTAGGTGACCCGCAACACTAGGTAACGGCTCAGGAGGAGAACCGCCCCTGCACGCCTGTCCTCACACCTGTCAGAGGTGGAGGGGCTCCAGAGCCACTGCCACAGCCTGCCACTGGCCCCCGGCTCCTCTGAGAGGGGGGGGGGCATTTTGAGATAGGGAGTGTGTTCTTGCAAACAATTTCCCATAAATGTCCCTCTTTATGAGTGTGGCCATGATCTACCTGTGTATGAGTCCCTGGGGCCTCAGTAGCAGAGAATACACTCCAGCTACTCACATCCTGCAGTTTCTGTTCTTGTTAAATGATCCCAAATCTGGACAGTGCAGCCGGGAGAGATTGGACTAACAATTGTTTCTTCTGTTTTTGGATAATTAAGCAGATGGAGAGAAGAGCTGTGTTCCAGATTAGCCTCAAGTAATGGGCTTTTCCTGACAGGAGGTGTTTCCATTCCCCTCAGAAATACACAAAACCTAAATATCTCATTAAAACTGGAGATGGAAGAAGCTAGATTTGGAAAAACAAATATCACTAAATCGTAGCTCCTCTCCAGACGTGTCCATCTAGAAGTTGATCTCAAAGTGTGATGGAAACACTTTGTTCACATCTCCAGGTGTGTGCGTGTGCGTGTGTGTGTGTGTGTGTGTGTGTGTGTGTGTGTGTGTGTGTGTGCGCTGATGTGTCCATAATCATAATACTCGTAATAATAAGAATGGAAAACGATGTCGTCACTCACCAACTATCTCTATGGACTCCTTGTTGTAGAGCTTTTTGTTCCAGTAGAGCATCCGCAGGCAGGGGAACGAGGTGAACAGCACCAGGCAGATTCCCAGGAACATGTAGCCGGTGAAACTGGCAAAATCGATGCCCTGGAAGACAGAGAGCAGCTGGGAGTGAGGCGACAGTCTGGACCAGTCTGACCAGAGGTCTGAGGAGAAGCCTCAGGGAAGATGTGTGTAACCTCACGGTGTTTGAGGAAACACGCTGGAGAGGAGAGCGCAGCAGAATCATTTGTTAGTGCTCTACAGAGCAGCTCCTCTCACTGGAAGAATTACAGCTCCGGAAAGTTGAGGGAAATAAAGAAAAACTTTTGCTTAATCAAATATCTTCTTGAACAATTTTCTGAGAAAAATTCATTTGTTAGATATCAAATTGTATTTCTGAGCCAGATTAAAGTAAAACCGTGTGCAAGAACAACTGGCATTTATCTAAAGTGGAATCATAAGCATAAAATCATAAAAGTATCTCAGAGGTATCTGCATAAGAACAAAGCAAAGGAAATGATAATACAAGAAGACAAAAGAGCAATCATTGCATCCAGAGGATTTTTTTATCATGTCTAAGCAGCTCTGGTTTGGCTGCAGAACGTCTCACTTCCTGAGTGAGAACCAGCTGAGCACGTCTTCATTCTGAGAGTTCCTCTCTCCCTAGGGAAGAACGCTTCAGTACGTAAGGTCTCAGACAAGGCTCCTTGTATGACAACATGAGCAAAACACAACATTCATCAGTGATGAAGCCACAGAATAGAATGAAACTGAGTGAGTGAATCATTCTGTTCTTGCTCTTTAAGCCTCTATAGGAATAAAAAGTTAATAGTGACCTCCAGGATTTACAATGTCAAGTTGCTGAAAAGGATAAAGGAAGAAAAGAAAAGAAAAGAAAAGAAAAGAAAAGAAAAGAAAAGAAAAGAAAAGAAAAGAAAAGAAAAGAGGATTGACTCAGATGTACATCACATGCATCCATCCATCCAATAAAGCTTCCAGTTCCAGAATGATGTGAGAGGACAAGCATCAGTGCACAAACCTCTCACTGCCTTGAGAAGATTAAATGCAAAGACTCACTCAGTGTCTTATGTTTCCACACATCTAGAAATCCACAAAACTCTCAAGAAACCAGGAGACAGCAGCTCCATGAGAACCTCTCAGAAGTCTCTGAACACAGCTGCTCTCGCCAACCACACCAACACATATGAAAGCAAACATGCAGCTGCCAGTTTGTGACGTGACTTCTTATCAATAATCTATGTAAGATTTATAAAATGATGTGCATTAAACAATCAGCTCAGCGTCCAGTAGCCAAACTAACAGGACACTTGTTCCACCTGAGCTGCAGGTGACAGAGTGACACACATCAGGCACTTTCCTGGTTTCACACGTTATTGCATCAGGAGGTGTCTTTCTCAGCAGTCACACACACACACACACACACACACACACACACACACACACACACACACACACACACACACACACACACACACACACACACACACACACAGCCACACACACACACAGAGGAGCTGCTGCTGCGGCCGCTCCTCTACATAACTGTGTACGGTCTTTAAAGTCGAACTGTTCCAGTGTCTGGTTGCACTGAGGCCGTAACGTGGAGCGATGTTGTGAAACAGCGTGCAGGTGTTACAGTTTCCATCTCCTCCACTGTGACACTTTTAATTCCAGAGATTTATGATGGCAGTCGCAAAAATAGAAATTGGTTTCAGTGCCACTACATCACCATTCATCACCTGCACATCAACACAAATAAGGGTCACGACTTTAAATACATGGAGAGATTGTGCTGAGCAGAGATAACACTCGTACAGGGCAGCAGACACAGGTGGTTACAGGTCTGGACACAGAGAAACCATCGCTGACTGCCAGAGCTCATATGAGGCAGATAAAGCCAGCCATCTCTCACTGCCTCACACACTGTGGCTCATCTAGCTTGTGCTGCATAGTATTACCATCACCAGCCACTGCAGCTCGTGTTAGGAGCACTGGTAGTAGAGGACTCAGGGACCATAATGCAGAGCAACACTTTGACAGTAAAAAAAAAGAAACAAAAATCCTGCAAAACGTGGTATTTGTCAGTGTGGCCCCCAGAGGAAGGGATTTTAAATGTCACAGCAAAGTTAAAGACGCAGAGTGCAGAGTGAGATGTGACCTGACAGCTGTGGTATTTCTGCTGTTTGCAGCAGACACGATCTGCGCTGTTCCTCTGTTCCTCTCTCCATGAGCAGAGGACGGTGTGAACGCTTGTTTCATGTTTAGTCTCAGGGTGAAGCTGAACTGAAGCACTCCTCACCACTAGGGGGCGACTGCACATAGACAGAGTCCAACATGTCTGTCTCACCTGAGTCCCCTTCAGTGACGCTGCTCCTCACTGAGTAGACGAGACAACGAGCAAAGAGCTGCTCAAAGCTCAATTTAAGAAAACTAACTTTAATTCAAAGTTATTATGAACATACATAATATCTACCAATCAATCAAGCTTGTGTGTTGTGTTTGATGTTTCAACTAGTTTAGCTGGTAGTTAATCATGTACCGCCAGTAGGCAAATTTTTCTTTTAAAAAATCTATATAAATTAATGAATCATGTGGCCACTCTCGACTTTTGTATCAAACAAACTTTTCTGCCTCGATTCAGAAACTCTCCTCATCAGGCCAGTCTGTCACTCACCTTCCAGCTCTGAGCCATCTGTGAAGCTCACATCCATTTATGATTCTGCTGTTACACACATCATGCACAGCACGTCACACACACACACACACACACACACACACACACACACACACACACACACACTCTGTGAGTGTGTGAGAGCAGGTTCAGGGAGGGCTCCGAGCTGGGAAGGCGCTTACTTCTCTACGCAGGTTCTGATTTGACACGATGATGACGTTGGGTGGATCTCCGACAGCTGTGGCAGCACCTCCGATGTTGGTGAAGATTACTTCTGCAATCAGGACATGTCTGGGGTCCAGATTAAGCACCTCACACAACCTGGAAGATCAGACAGAAAAGCCTTTTAATCACGATGAGCTTGTGATGCTGCAGAGGAACAAATACAGTAGAAACTGAATGAAGTTCCTTCAGCATCACAGCTGCTGGACCTGCAGCTGCGTTAGCAGCATCAGGGGACTAGTTTCACCCGAGGTTTCCCAGAGGAAACAAGAACTTTGAGAACTGAATAATTACCTAATGGTTACCATTAGGTTACCAATGGTCTGGGCTGTTTCCCCATAATGAGACACAGTAATGTTAATGATCAGTGAACTGGGTTTCCATTCCCTGGTGAAACAAAACATCTCACTAAAACCTCAGGATGGAAACACCTACATTTAGAAAAACCTCTCAAATATCCTCCAGACGTGTCCATCCAGAAGCTGATCTCAAAGTGTGATGGAAACACTTTGTTCACATCTCCAGGTCACGTGACCTGACGTAGGGGTCACATGACCAGTTCCCTTCAGACCAGATGGACAGAGGAGGAGACTCAACTGTTTCTACATCTGATTCAAAGATCTAAGAAAACTATGTTCTGGACGTCCATCTTCCTCAGAGTGAAGGACCAGGACCACATGGTACCAGGGTTATTATGGGATGGAGCAGGACCACATGGTACCAGGGTTATTATAGGATGGAGCAGGACCACATGGTACCAGGGTTATTATGGGATGGAGCAGGACCACATGGTACCAGGGTTATTATGGGATGGAGCAGGAGCACATGGTACCAGGGTTATTATGGGATGGAGCAGGACCACATGGTACCAGGGTTATTATGGGATGGAGCAGGAACACATGGTACCAGGGTTATTATGGGATGGAGTAGGAACACACTGCCTGCAGTTACAGCTCTGACACTTTCAGTGGAAACACCTAACAGTAGCAGCTGGACTTTGTTGAAAGTTCAGAAATATTATTGTTATACTGAGTAAGTCGGTGATGGAAGCACATCCACTGGTCAGACCTGGCAGATGGAAGACACTTTCAGCTGTTTCTGTAACACACTACAACAGTGTTGGGTTCAAACATGCACAGGCTAATTAGATGAGTCTGCAGCGTCAGGTTGAGAAGAGGCTACGAGCTGCTCTGCACCTGATGGTGACGGGGGTGAAGAGCATCATGGTGGTGACGTTGTCGAGGAAGGCAGACAGGATGGCAGCGATGAGGCAGAGGATGATGATCATCGGCCACACTCTTCCTCGGGACAGCTGGTACGCCTGCACACACGACCCACAGGTGAAGCAGACTGCTTTAAGACAACTGTTAGACTGGAGATCACACATAGAATGACTGTCCCTGATGAGCACAGACCACCTGAAGCTGCTGGCAGCTCCTCTCTAGCACCACTTGTTCTGGTGGTCCAGTGTAGAGATACTGGCTAAACTCTCCTCTCCCAGCTCTGCTGCATCCATAGCTGCCCGTCCCCGCATTAACATTCCACAATTACAAGATAAAAAATGAGTGAGTCACATCAACTGCGATCAGTCAGTTGTGATCACTTTACACAATCAGACGTGTGAACGACTTCCAGTCACCACACTCACAGGTTTATGTTCTTAATGCAACTGGACTCTGCACACTGTGAATTGTGAGGAAAATGACATGAAAAATGCTGCAGCATCTCCTCCTCCAGTGGCTTTTACAAGGCTACGAAGAGGACATCTGGACACAAAAAATCCAACGAGAAAAAAGGAAAACTGCACTGAAGTCTTTCTGAGGATGAGCTCCAACAAGTCAGAGCATGGAGAACCTCACAGTGAACCGAGATGAAATGAGCACTAATGTGTAGAGTGACCGTAGCATCCTCCAGCTTCATAAAATATCCCATAATAGTCTGAACCTTAGTTCCACCTTCTCTGCCATCCTCTCGCAGGCTGTGATGCTCTGCAGAGCTGTTTTCAGATCAAGTTGCTCCTCAATACACTTAAAATTCATGAGGCTGCAGGATCCTCCCGTCCTCCAGGTCTGAGCTGCTGCACCTGAACAATGCCCAGCCTCCTGCTGCCTCCTGCTGCCTCCTGCTGCCTCCTGCTGCCTCCTGCTGCCTCCTGCTGCCTCCTGCTGCCTTAAGCTACATCCAGCTACATCCAGCTACATCCAGCTACATCCTGCTGCCTCTTCTCTATAAAGAGAAACAGAACTTCATTGCAGCTTTAGAGACATGAGCTGCTCGTACAGTGTGAGGGTCCCAGATACAGGTCATGTCACATACGTCTACTTCCAGAAACAGCTCAGAGCCACTCTTAAAATATCTGCAGGAAGTTATTTTCACACTGAGGGTCTGGAGGTCTGAGACTGAGCAGCTGCAGCTCAGACGTCAGCGTCCCTGGCTGTGGATCAGTGAGTTTGTTATTGTGTTATTTGGCGTTTCGGGGCTCGACCCGTCATGTCTGCCATCACTCACCTTCACTGCACAGTAATCGAAAAAGCCTGTCTCTGAAAAAATGGCCACCAGCACCATCTGGAGAGAGAAACAACTAGTTTAGCACAGCATCACAGCATGTAACATAATCCGTGTCACCCTGGAAAGAGCCAACAAGACGTAGGACCACGAAGGACAAATACAGCCCCACACTCTCAGTGCAAACTGCTTATTGATGACTATCAAAGTGTTTTGTTGCATGTAGAAATATTCTGAAATCTTGTAACATATTGGGTTTAGTTCTGGATCATTTTCAGAATCTTCATCTGCTGAATTCCTTAGAGTGAGATGAAGATTTGTGCAGCAGCTGCTGACGGTGGACGCGGTCCAGAGGAAGCTGCCATCTGTGGCCGGACGTCAGGGTGAGACCGAGACGTGTCCGCTCTGGCAGAATGACCGAGAGCAGAACAACCTGCTGTGAAGCTGCAGCACCACTGGTCTGATGAGAGACACTGAAATGAAACAGTTTCTCTGTTTGCAGCAAAGCTTTTCTCCCCCACAGTGAATGGTCTCAGCAGCACTGACGGATCCATCCTGTTCTGTCCTGTTCTGCTCTGAGGAGTGAACGGAGACATGAGCGACGTGAGGACAGTCTCACCATGCCGAACAGAAGAGCCAGCGTCTCATAGTCGATCCACTCCACCACTGTGACCAGACTGGGCCTCTGCAGGCACACACACACACACACACACACACACACACACACACACACACACACACACACACACACACACACACACACACACACACACACACACACACACACACACACACACACACACACATCAGCAGATGAGCAAACATTAATCAGCTCTGGGAGGAAAAGAGGGAAGAGTAAATCATTTGTGTCAGACAGTTTTAACTTTTAGCTTTTAGATGCTGCTGATCTTTAAATCCACAGACACTGTGAGGGAAATCACATGTTCCTGATACATCCCATAATCGTTCAGTGAGTGTCATAAACAACCCTGAGCTCCATGGACTAATCACTAATTTACAGTTTTTGCTAATCTTTTGCTAATCACAAACTGCTGATTGTCTCTCTCCAGTGTTCCCTTATTTCCTGTTTCTTGATATAACTATTTATTATGATGATACTATATATACTATAGATACTATATATCACTATATTATCATTACTATGATTATTACTGTCAGTACCCGCTCTGATCTCATGCCCTCATCTGCCAGCTTCCTGTCCCTTCCTGCACATGTCCAGGTGGAGCTGTGAGGAGGTGCTGATGGACAGGTGTGAGGAGGTGCTGATGGACAGGTGTGAGGAGGTGCTGATGGACAGCTGTGAGGAGGTGCTGATGGACAGGTGTGAGGAGGTGCTGATGGACAGCTGTGAGGAGGTGCTGATGGACAGCTGTGAGGAGGTGCTGATAGACAGGTGTGAGGAGGTGCTGATGGACAGCTGTGAGGAGGTGCTGATGGACAGCTGTGAGGAGGTGCTGATGGACAGGTGTGAGGAGGTGCTGATGGACAGCTGTGAGGAGGTGCTGATGGACAGGTGTGAGGAGGTGCTGATGGACAGCTGTGAGGAGGTGCTGATGGACAGGTGTGAGGAGGTGCTGATGGTCAGACTTACGTCACCGATGATGGCGAGAGCCGCCAGCGCGGCCAGCGAGCCCAGCATGGCGGCCAGGGTCCGGTGCACGATCTGCAGAACACACAAGTCACAGTCTCTTCATTCAAGAGGCACAAACTGTTCAAGTCTTCCTCTGTTCACATGATCAATTTTAACTTCAGACGCAATGAAATGTTCTGTCTCCTGATCAGGGAGCACGTGACCCAGCGTACCAATCACCTCCTCATAAATCATACGCTCGCTTTTATCTGTTTGTTTGCTTCTGCTCACATTTGTCCAAAGTTGCACTTCATTTTTGCTGCATCATTTGATTTTGTGTTTCTCATGCAGCTGTTTTTCCATTTCTTCTTCCTCCATTACTGAATAAGCCTGATGTCATTTACTGCCTCTCAAACTGCAGGTTGTGAGACATTCTCACAAAAATAAACAAGTTATTCACAAAAAACCTCTGATTTCTAGTGGCAGCCACAGGAAGGCATGAGTCAGAGAATCTAATGGAGTTTTGTGCTCCATTAGGTGGAGAATGGTCTGTCATTTCCCTCAGTAAAATGTCAAAGAAACGCAGAAGTTGAAGGCGATATTACAGACTGGTCTGTGACGTCCTGCTCCAGCCTCCATCACTGCGACGCTGCTCGTTATTAAAAACCGAAGCTGCAATAAGCACAGACGTATGATCAGACCTGAGAGCTGCTCCTCTGACATTCATCATCCTGAAACCCGTCCCAGCAACTGTGTCTCTGAGATGAAGCACGGGCCGCGACCTGCGGCCTCCGTCCTGACCCAGCAGAAGGAGCTTATTAAAAACAATCTTTTTTCTTTGCATTATGTGAAGAGGTTTTATTGGCAGCTTAATTTTGACTGCTCACGTGTTGTCTCTGTGGCTGGTTGTAAAAGAGCAAACTGTCTGTTTGGTCCTGGTCCTCCACTCTGAGGAAGATGGACGTCCAGAACATAGTTTTCTTAGATCTTTGAATCAGATGTAGAAACAGTTGAGACTCCTCCTCTGTCCATCTGGTCTGTTAAATTTAACAGCTGCTGTAGATTTGCGTCTGATTCTCGGGAACAGTAGAGGCAAAAACCCTCCTGAACTGTTCAGCAAACTGGGTCCCATCACTCAGACGACACTGGGACGTTGAGACAGTTTGACTTTGTCTGAGTGTCTCGTCAGATGTTGCAGAACAAAAGCAGCTTCTGCTCCAGCTGCAGCCTCGGTCAGATGTGGCAAAACGAGGCTGAGCTTCTTAACGTTCAACATCTGTGAACTGTCCATTCAAACAGCAGAGAGACTACATGTAGAATTAGAAACGTGCTGGGAGAGGCTTTTATTCAAACTCCTCATTCTGCGTTCACTTATGAAACCAACGCAGGAGGGAGAGAGTGGAACCAGCCAATCAGAGCCAGGGAAGTGGAAGCAGGGATCTGGAGTCTGAAGA
This sequence comes from Karalla daura, assembly GCA_029224185.1. Lineage (NCBI taxonomy): Eukaryota > Metazoa > Chordata > Actinopteri > Chaetodontiformes > Leiognathidae > Karalla > Karalla daura. The sequence continues at coordinate 25,671,172 of CM055194.1, forward strand.
GCTGCATCACGTCAGCATCTTCATGATTAATGTGGCACATTTCACTTCCAACCGAGCGAGGGACGAGCAGGGAGGGCCCGGCCTGTCGGTGAGCGACATGGAGCTGTTTGGTGCAACATGAGTCAAGTCTGGGAAACGTTAAAAACTGCTGAAATCAATAAAAGTGAATCATTTTGATGTGTTTCCAGATGTTTACTCTGCTTCATCAGAGCATCTTCATCATCGTCATCCTCACCATCTCTAATCCCTGGCTATGCAGCACGCTGCCTCGTGGGCTGCACACACTCAGAGGTGCAGCAGCAGATGAGAAAAGTTTGTTTTTAGTTTTAGTTTTTTCACTAAGTTGTATAAGCTGTTGCTGTTGCAGCAGGAGGCGTGTGGAGGACCTGAGCATCGTTCACCTCAAAGATGATGAGGACGTAGACGCCGGCCAGGATGACTCCGGCGATGGCGACCTGCGTCTCCACACTGACGTAGAGCGACTGGTGGGTCATGGAGAGCGGCACCACCTCGTTCTCCTGCAGGAAGGCCTGGACCGTGACCAGCACCGGGTCACTGAGAGAGAGGAGGCAAGAAGGAGGCGAGGACGCCATCATCCACACTGTCAGCTGCATCACCTCAGAGAGGATGGGACATGTCTACCTCGCCCGGTCAGGTAACCTGGCTCAGTGCACCACCCCCTGGAGAGCTGCAGCTGCGTGTGTATGTGTTACAGAATTTCATGCAAATCTTTGTTTCAGATAATAGATAATTAGATAATTTTAGATAAATAAGAAGAATAAGAAATAACATTTGTGCAGGAGATGTGCGCTGTGAGGTTTGCAGCATGTGTTCACAGGCACATGAACACCACTCCTTCACATCCACAGTGGCGTATGTTTCCATCCCTCCCCAGATGGACACGTCTGGAGGACCAGCTCAGGAGAGGAGCTGTGTTCCAGAGTTCTCTAGTGTCAACACAGAAGCTGTTGAACGCTGAGGTCAGGAGCTCCTTCATGCTTATCTGGCACCCACACACTCTGATCAGTGTTGGTACCTGCTGAGCATCTCGAAGGTTCTGGTCAACAGGATCTGGTCGTTGCGTTCACTGTGCAGAGGGATCGTCCAGTTGTGGATCACCTATTCACACACACACACACACACACACACACACACACGCACACAGGAAGATAGTGTTGCAGCTCAGGTGTGTCTCACACACACACACACACACACACACACACATACACACACACGCACACACACACCTGCTGAGGCCTCCTCCTGCGCTGGCCTGGCGGTTCTATCTGCTCCACCTGGATCAGGACGAACTCCTGGTTGTTCAGGTCGATCATGCCGCTGGTGAAGGGTCCGCCCACCTGCAGCTTCAGCAGCGCGTTGTCCCTGAAGTCTGTCAGGTTCATGGCTGAGGGACGGAGTTAAGAGCAGACCGTCTGGGAGGAACCACACAGTGGCTCTCTGGTTTTACTGTGTGTGCTCGTCTCCAGCTCAGCTCCATCAGTTCAGTCTCCAAACAGCCTGTAAACTAGCAGCTGGGACGCTGGGCGTCTGTATCTGACACTAACCAAGACATAACGCATAGAAATCAGTGCTGCTGATCACTGACATATCCCAGGATTAAAACCTCAAAGAATGTCTGAGTATTTAATGTCATTCAATGTCATTCCCTCAGATGTAAGAGAAAAATACAATATGTTGGATTCCTGTTGGAATTGTGACGAATAAAGGCTGCTGACTGGACGCCAACCTGCTGCAGCAGGGAAGGATACTGAAACTGTCTGTGGAGGAAACGGCCAGCATCCTCCAGGGGTTGTCTCTGTCCGGGTACATGCTGAAGAACAGCTGAGAGCAGGACACGTCCACAACATGTTCACAACACGTCCACAACACGTTCCAACACGTTCCAACATGATGAGCATGCTATGGGCTGTTCTCCAGGAGTAAATCATCAGTGAAGATTTAACAAAGTCTCAAAGTTAAGGTGAGTGGTTTGGTCACTCACGCTGCAGAGGACGACGATGGAGAAGATGATGGCCACTCTGGCAGCGCTGAAGCAGCACCTGACAAGCCAAAACACAGAGCGCTGACAGAGAGCAACAGCTGCAAACCAACAGTTTTCTTGTTGTGAATCAGGATGATTCAGGATCATCTGTGACATCACAGAATACATGATTTATCAGATAAAAATCTCTGTCTGTTCCTGCCTTTCTAGGATGTCTGTGAAAGATGGGATGAGGAGGTTTGTGGATGACAGGCACATTAAACGAGACTTGCACTGAACAATCATTGGTACTCTAAGGTGCTTATCTGGCACCTGTGTGTGTGTTGCCAGATGGGAATCGAAGGGCGCCAGATCAGGGCAGAGACAATGAGACACCTCTGACGAAACCAGAGTTCATAGCTTCTATGTTGACAACAGAGAAATGCTCCATCCAACTGTTCTAGCTCTCTTAAACACTAGTAATGATAACAGTAGTAATAATGATGTTAGTAATGATAATGATAATGACAAGGACAACCACAGTGACAGTCCTGATGGTGACGCAGGCCCGGGCTGACCTCAGGCCGCTGCTCAGCCGCCGGCCCAGGCTCAGGCCGTCCGGCTCGCTCTTGTCGGCCGAGCTGCAGCGGGACAGACTGGCCACCTCGCTGCCCAGACGGAAGCGCCGCTCCAGGTCCAGAGAACCGCTCTCCCACGGCTCCTCAGCTCCCACGAAGCTGGGGTCGTGCAGGGTCATGTACGTGATGCTGGGCGAGATAGAGAGAGAGAGAGAGAGAGAGAGAGAGAGTATTTACCTCCAGCTGTGCTTCTCAACTCTCAGATTGAAAAATGTTTCAGAAACTGAGCAGGAACAACGCAGCGTCCTGGTTTGTTTTTATGCAGCCTTGTATCAAAATCACTGTGAGAAGAGATGTTCAATGATCTTCTCAGTTCAGCTCTATTAAATGACTTGTCTTTAAACATGTTCATCTGCTGCAACCTGAAATACATAATCCCATGTATTTCACAGATTATTCATGAAAACTGGCAAAATAAAGACCATTATCTAGATGACAGAGGCTGAATTCTATTCTATGAAATAAAATGTTTGAATCGTAATGAATGCATGCATGATTGAATTATTTTATGTTGCTTTCACACTTTTCCTCATTTATTTCACATTATAGCGTGTTAGCCACTAACACACTGGATTGGTCAGATTACTAATCTCACCTGTCGTCCTGAGAGAACCTGAGCAGCGGCGAGCGCTCCGTCAGGCTGCCGGCGCTGGCTGTGCCTCGCAGGATGTTCACCACGCTGAGCTTCTGCCTGAGACCAGGGACACAGGAAGTGAGCTGAAGGCTGGGGCGACCTCTGACCTCAGCAGGCTGGGTTTAGGTTTAACCTGCGTCTTACTTGTCCACGTCCTCGCTACTTGTCTCTGATGCTCAATTCATGTTTTATTTCACCAACGTGCTGCTTTTCTCCACAATCTCCAGGATTCTTTTCATGTTCAGAGTTTCTTTGTTTCTTAATTGATTAGTTTACATTGAACTTTAAAGGTTGTAATTGTTCCTGGTTGTAAACCCCTAAGAAGAACTCAAAGCTTTGTTTTTAAAAAGTTACAGTTTTTCTCTCTGGCTTTGGTGCTTTTCTCATGACAGAATTCTCACAACTGTTAGTTCAACCTCCACAACAACCAGCCACGTCAGAGCAGCACTTTCTCGCTCCTCTGGACAAACTGAGCAGTAAGAATGTGAAACACACATACTGTACTCAGTGTATTGTACTCAGTTAGTCCCATGAATACAGTGATGTGTAGCTTTACTAAAGTAGTGGTGCTGTCTGGAGCATGAGCAGGTACTGCCAGCTCCTTATTTTTATTGCTTTGTAAAACACAGACACAGTAAGCTGTCATGATGAAAACATGACTGAGTTAACTTGTTCATTAAGTGTCATCAGACTCGTTCTGACTGACAGTGGCACTGCCATACATACTGCCATAATGAGCGATGAACTATCCCAACTAACTAGCGGCTGTGTGTTTGTGCTAACTGGTTTGGAACTACACTAACTTTTGTGCAAATGTTAGTTGTGTAATCTTCTTTGTAATTCAACTGTAAACTTGATTCATTTGTTTCATTCCGAGTCTGTTCAGTCTATTTAGACGTATTCTAAAAGAGCCAGAAAACAAAGTGTGAGCTCTGCCTGCTGCAGCTCTCTCTCTGTGTGGAGTTGATCATTCTCAACACGTCCGAGTCACTCGAGCTCAGATGTTGAGCAGCAGCTTTTATCTCTGGGAACATGAGCCCAAACACAGCTGAGAGGCTTCTGGGTGTCAACATTTAACCTGGAAACATGTTTCAGTCACAGTCGAGCCTCAGACGGACACTGACCCAGGATCAGCTGCTCTGACTCTGTGTCAGGTGCCACTTTAGCTTCATGAGTTCATGAAGCAAATAATTCTCTGGTTTAATCCTGATAACGTCACAGCCACGGGCTTCAGATTAGAGCCCCCCGGACCCAGCGAGACACACACACACACACACACACACACACACACACACACACACACACACACACACACACACACACACACTGTGAGAATGTTTACGCAGTAGAGGAGAATTCCAGTCATCTCTGCATACCTTCACACACACACACACACACACACACACACACACACACACACACACAGGTTTAGTCAGCAGCTGGTGTGTAATGTGATTCTGCACGTGAAGTTCACGTTCTCAGTCTGTCAACTGTCTTCACTCCAGGAAACCCAGCGAGGAGGGAACGCCTCGTAATCCCTCTTAACTAGAGCAAGAAACGTGTGAACTCTTAACCAGTCATACACGTGCAGCCTCATACACACACACACTGACACACACACACACACTGACACACACGCAGACACACACACACACACACTGACATTGAAATAGTGAACAGCTGATCGTGTGGATGTGGATCAGGAGGTTGGAGTTTGTTTCTCAGCTCTGCTTTGGTCTCCACCTGTTTCACCAGGTTAACAATGGCTCTGGCACACCCACAAACAACATTATTAATATCATCATTGATAATAATAATATTACTAGTACTACTATTACTAATAATAATATACTAATATTAATAATAATAATCCATTTTGTGTGTGAAGCTCGATGTTGAGAGGGGAGCGGAGGAGCTCCACGTACCCGTCGTCCTGCCTGACAGGCACGTAGCCCTGGCTCTGGATCACTCTCTGGCCCGGCTGCAGCTTGGAGCTGAAGTCCTGCAGCAGCCGCAGCTCCCCGAAGTTCCCGGCCCCGCGGCCCTGCAGCCCCGGGCCCGACGCCTGCGACATCTCCATCTCCAGGGTGGTCTTGTTCTCCAGGTACATGGTGGGAGGGCCTGCAGGGAGGAGGCGGGTCAGGTAGTGGACTGGGAAACAGCTGCAGTTAAGTTACAGTTACAGTTACAGTTACAGTTACAGCAGAGCAGTTTGCAGCCACAAGGGGGCGACATAAACACAATAGGGACTCATCAATTCAATGAAACTGCTGCTGCTTCATGTTAGAGAACTAGAGACCGGACAGAAGATCTGAGGTGATGGAACACCTCCAACATGATCCATCATCCAGCCGTCATCCTCTCATTCACCATTCATCATCCAACCATCCACAATCATCCAAAATCCATTCATTCATCATCCATTCAATCAATCAATCAATCAATCAATCATCCATCCACCCACCACCCTTCCATTCATCATCCATCCATCCATTCAATTAGTAAATGCATCACCCATTGATCATCATTCATTATCTATTCACCATCTATCCTACCAGCCATCATTATCCAACCACCAGGCCATTCATCCCTCCATCCTCCATCCATAATCCATCATCCCTCCATCCTCCATCCATTCATCCACCAGCCTGTCCTGTCAGACCAGAGGGCTGGAGGTTCTAGAGGGTCACCTCTCTGGTGCTGTTGGTCCAGAGTAGTTGTTTGATACTCCTTGAGTGATAACATGTGTCAGCCTCGTCCATCAGTGGCTCAGCCCGGACCAGAACCAAACAAAGACCCTGTTGTTGTGTTAATGTCAGTGAAGCACAGGCCCTGAAGGCCGCAGCGTGAGCCTCAAAGGACTGTTGGGATGAAAAAAACACTTTTACTCTGGTGAATTTCCCCCAAATACGTTCAGCAGCTCCTGAAACAGAAGCTATGCTGGCTACAAGGATCGTAAAGTCATGTGATCTTTCATGTGAGTGGCCAATCAGAGCGCAGCCTATGTGTGGTTGCCAGATCAGCATGAAGGGTCAGATCAGAGCAGAAACAGAGGGTAATGTTCCCACAGCTACAGACAGAATTGTAAAATAGACTCTGATGGAACCAGAGCTCATAGCTTCTATGTTAACATAGAGAACAGGGAGGAATGCTCCATTCAAACTCTCCTAAAGCTCTAATGCAAGGAATCACACCTGATTATGTTTTGTAATGTTAATTTAGCTGCAGCCTCAAGGGGGGCCGGGGCGGGGGGGGGGGGGGGGGGAGGAGGAGGAGGAGAAGGTCAGCACAGCAGACATGAGACTCCTCAAACACAAAAGCTTCATGAAAGCTTCAGGATTTAGTGCTCACATGAAAGGCAACATGACCTCACGTGTGACATGTAAGCTGTGCTGAGCCAGGGACAGTAACACCTCCCACTGCCTCGACATGTTCTGGAGGCTCCAAAGTTAAAACGTTTCCCCATTTATTGTCTCAAACACTCTCCTCAGTCAGAATGATAATCCGGCTGGTTGCCAAGTCGTTACACAACTTCAGTTACACCACTGTGAGGATTTTAACTCAAGACCCACAAAGACAAGAACAAGAGAGTAAAAAGAGAGTAGAAAAGAGAGTAAAACTACTGCACACAACATACAAATGTTCTGAAGGCTGAAATGTTTCTATCAACTTCCATTTGACTCACGTTGAACTGAGCTGAGCTAAGAAAGCAAAGAAAATCAGAAAGAAAATCACTTGAGAGGTGTGAAACGAAGCCTAAAATCAGAGTTTTGTTCTGGTGGGAGAGAGACGAGCGAGCAGAACCATCCTGTGTGTGAGCGCCGCGCCTGCAGGCGCCCGGCACCCCAAACACTCACTGCTTTCTTAGTTTCTCCACACTCGTTCACAGCAATTAAACAAACGAGATAAACAGCTTCCACCGAACCAAGGAGACACACACACACACACACACACACACACACACACACACACACAGTGAACAGGTGAAACACACACACACACTCTCCTGCTGTTTGTTTCCTTCGGTTTCTTTTGTAACATGTGATTTACTCCTTCTGTCTCTACTTGTAAAATAATGATTTTTGTCCCTGCACTATGAGACATAAAGCTGCATCTCAGATGTCAGTACCAGCTCATTCCTGCTGATAATTCACAAAAAATACACTTTTTCATCCATCTGCCAGGATCCATGTACACATTAGTGGAATGAGAGGGATTTTTACAGAGCTTTGCTGTAGTATTAGGACAGGATGCTTAAAGCCCCTAAAACAAAGCTGCCTCTGTGATACAGTAAATCGAGAGCCCAGAGTCCAGCGGCTCCGCAGCACACCCACCTCACTCTTTCATTTTGCTGAACAGATCAAAGACTCACCCTCAGCACGCAGCGATGATGGTGGAGATGAGGATGCTCAGCACGATGCTGGATCTTCTGATGAAGATGATGGTGATGTTAAATGTTTGAGATCCAAACAGCCCGGAGTGTCAGGTCCTGGGAACACGCAGGTGTGTGCGTGTGTGAGTGAGCGTGTGTGTGTGAGTGGAGGCCGAGCGGCTCCAGCTGCAGGTTCCTGAAGAGCAGAGGAGCAGGGTGGGAGTGGCCCCGTCTGCTCTGCAGCACAGCCTCAAAACTTTCCCATTCAAGAACTTTCTCCTCCTTCTCACAACCAAACCCCACACACACTCATTAGCCCCCCCTCCAGCACACACACACACACACACACACACACACCCTGCACTTCAAATCCACAGCTGAGTAACGCCTCATGGCAGCTTCTTGGACCAAGTAAACATCAGTTTCATCCTAAAAGGAGAAACGGGGAGGTGGAGGAGTTCCTCCCTGTTCTCTGGTGTTCACATAGAAGTTATGCAACTCAAACAATCAGAGTCTAACTTACAGCCAGAGCAGATTCATGCCTATCTGGCAGTTATCTCTGACTGGCTGTCTCTACTGCCACTCTCATGATCAGGTCACTCTGTGTCTCCTAACCAGAACAACAAGCTGAGGTTGTTCTCCACTAAGTGGTACCTGGGGCTCTGCTGCAGGAGCCAGAGGCTGAGGAAGAACCTGAGGAGGAACCAGAGACTGAGGAGGAACCAGAGGAGGAACCAGAGACTGAGGAGGAACCAGAGGCTGAAGAGGAACCTGAGGAGGAACCAGAGACTGAGGAGGAACCTGAGGAGGAACCAGAGACTGAGGAAGAACCTGAGGAGGAACCAGAGACTGAGGAAGACAGGGTCACAGTGTCTATGTCACATTACGTCTCTAGTCAGATCTTCAGAATCTGAAGCTTCTCATTAAATGAGGATGTGATGGTGTTTTTGGAGCTGCTGAGCATCTTCTGGAGATGTTGAGCTGAGGAATAAACATTTTTCACCCTCGCTCCTCACTAATGTTCCTCACATTGAGACACCTCCTCCAAACTAAGCAATACACTAGCTGTCAAAGCTGTGAAAGAGACAGACTTCCTGCCGAGGCAGAGCTGTCAGATATGCAGCTCTGAGCCCTGACGTGCTTTAACAGATTGAGTCAACGCCACAGATTTAAGGTGTAGAGAGGTCAGAGGTCAGAGAGAGGGGCCACAGCATGAACCCCTTCACTGCACTTTCCCATCCCTGCTTCTCATCTTGTGATTCTCTGAATCACTGAGCTCGTTCTCAGCCGTTTCATTTCCAGCTCTGTTCTCACTAAAAGCCATTTTTATTTCATCAGTTTAATCTGTTTAATTATTTTCATTCCACGAGTAAAGCAAACCTGACTCTTTGCTTCAACATGGAAACATCTTTTTTGTGCCAAAACAGGTTTTGAAAACTACAAATTAAAATTTTTAAAAATGATCTACAGGAAACAATGAGTCAAAAAGCTGAAAGCCCCAGGACCCCCCCAAACCATCTCATTCTCAGAAATCTGCAAACAATGATTCCCATTGAGCAGGAGGAGTCACCTGGTCCAGAGACAGGATGTGTGTGTGTGTGTGTGTATGTGTGTGTGTGTGTGTCCTGGTCTTGTGGGCTGACGTGAGTTGGAGCAGCGAGTGCAGAGTGATCACATGCACAGAGAGGATGACGCTGGTGTCACTGCAAACACAACAGAGCAACACACACACACACACACACACACACTCTCACACACACACACACACACTTGGAGCAGGATCATCACAGAGATCACAGAGGAATCATCTTCATCCTCCAGCACTTACTGTATGATCCTTAGGGGCGAAAGTAGTGAAGTGTGTGTGTGTGTGTGTGTGTGTGTGTGTGTGTGTGTGTGTGTGTGTGTGTGTGTGTGTGTGTGTGTGAGAGAGAGAGAGAGATGTAGATGGCAGCTGCAGTTGCATCCACTGATATTTTCTCTATACTTTCAGTATTAGAGTAAAGAGACTTCTCTTCTCTATGTTAACATAGATCTATGAGCTCTGGTTTCATCAGAGCCTCAGTCCATTCTACAATCCTGTTAATAGCTGTGCAGATATTGTGCTCTGCGTCTGCTCAGATCTGGCTCCTTTCATGCTGATCTGGCAACCACACGTAGCTTCATCCTGATTGGCTCTGAACTTTTTTCCAGGGTCACAGTGGACCAGCAGCAGCTTCATGGCTGCAGGTCGACATCAGCTTCAGAATTGAGATTCAGCTCAGTTCAGTCTCAGTGTCCAGGACAGTGTCTGTCTCGCTCTGCTTCAGACACAGAGCTGATCTGAGGTCAGCTGAATGAACTCCCCTCAGTCTGCTCTGCTCAGACCTGCTCAGCAGCAGCTCCTCTGCTCAGAGCTTCAGAGGGATCATGTGGTGCTGACGCTCTGATCTCTCGGCTCAGCAGGAACTTAACCAATCGTTCTCAGCAACAATGGCCGAGGTCGTTAAAACAGGCCGACTCCACCCAGCAGAGCGCACGTCTCCCCGAGAGAAGGAAACCGAGCAGTGGAGGAGGGAGCGGAAGCTGCTCCCTCCAGGTGAACGCTGTCTCTGGATCGACTGAGAACTTGTTGGTCAGCAGCTCCTCCTGCAGCACCTGCAGATTCTGCTCAGAGAAAAATACAAACGAGTGCAGCAGCTGCAGCTGGGCAGAGCGGCTCAGGCAGCCTCAGCCCCACTAGCTAGACCACAGGTTTGCTTCACCTGCTAAGGTCAAATCAAAGAATCTAAACTGAGTAAGCTAAGCTAAGCTAAGCTAAGCTAAGCTAAGCTAAGAAGGGCAGATTTTGGAGGAAAAAACATTGCTGTTCATACATCATTTGAACAACGATGATGCGCTAAACATGTGAAATGAAGAGAGCTTGTTCATATTGTTAGATTATATTTATTGGTTTCAGAAATACTGACCAATGCAAATGTGAGGTCCAGAGTGTGACTGACAGATTTCCTGTTTGTAACGAGGCCTCAAACTCTTCAAGCACCAAGCTCCTCTGAGCGTCATGTGACTGGGCAGCATCATTAGACGCTCTCTAATGAGCAGCTGCTGCGAGGAGGGACGATGGTTTGAGACGACTCTGACTGTTCGACTGCTCCATGTCGGTCAACACCTCTGAAGTTAACGCCCCCATTTCTCTGAGTGGCTCTCTCTTCTTCCAGGAACTGGCTTCACACGGCTCACTGGTTCCCACTCTGCTCCCAGTCATTCATGCAACCATCATGTGATGGTTAAACTGGTCCGCTCCCAAACCAACGTCAGGGAGAAAATACCATCAGAATTGATCTTTCACTGGATTTAATCCCAGGCAAACATCCAGCAGCTTCAAGCAGGAGGCAGCAGAGCAGCAGAGCTGCAGATAAAACAGAGAAAAGACGAGAGAAAAGAGACGAGAACGAGGAGAAGAAGAGCAGAGGTTCCTAGAGCTGCAGACACGAGGTCATCATGCAGTCACATGATGTCGACCCAGAGCTTCCTCCATCCCTCCCTCTCTCCCTCCATCTATCCCTCCCTCTATCCCTCCCTCCCTCTATCCCTCCACCTATCCCTTTCTCCCTCCATCCTCTATCCCTCCATCTATCCCTCCCTCCATCTATCCCTCTCCCCTCCATCCTCTATCCCTCCCTCCATCCCTCCCTCCCTCTATCCTCGGTCCCTCTGTCCATCCCTCTATCCGTCTGTCTGGCTGACCTGCTGTTTAACACGTCCAGGTCAATCAGAAACGTTTCCTCCTTCAACGTTCTGATCATCATGGACTCCTTCGACAGGAGTGTTCCAGACTGTAGTCACACTTCAGGAGATTCTTCAGCTTTCTGTACTTTACTGGAGTATTTATTCTTCTGGTAACTTTTTACCTGGAGCGAGAGGTCGACAGGCGGATCGGTGCAGCGGCTGCAGTAATGCGGTCACTGTATCGGTCCGTCGTGGTGAAGAAAGAGCTGAGCCAAAAGGCGAAGCTCTCGATTTACCCGTCGATCTACGTTCCTGCCCTCACCTATGGTCATGAACTCTGGGTCATGACCGACAGAATGAGATCCAGGATAGAAGCAGCTGAAATGGGTTTCCTCCGCAGGGTGGCGGGGCGCTCCCTTAGAGATAGGGTGAGGAGCTCTGTCACCCGGGAGGAGCTCGGAGTAGAGCCGCTGCTCCTCCACATCGAGAGGAGCCAGCTGAGGTGGCTCGGGCATCTGAATCGGATGCCTCCTGGACGCCTCCCTAGGGAGGTGTTCCGGGCATGTCCATCCGGGAGGAGACCCAGGGGAAGACCCAGGGCACGCTGGAGTGACTATGTCCCCCGGCTGGCCTGGGAACGACTCGGGATCCTCCTGGAGGAGCTGGAGGAGGAGTCCAGGGAGAGGGAGGTCTGGACGTCCCTGCTCAGACTGCTCCCCCCACGACCCGGCCCCGGATAAGAGGAAGAAGATGGATAGATGGATGGATGGATGGATGGATGGATGGATGGATGGATGGATGGATGGATGGATGGATGGACTTTTTACCTTTACGTTCTACTTTTTCCCATCAGGCCTGATGCCTTATCAACACCTGAGTCCTGGGACTTTAAGAACTAATGACTTCATTTTGTTTCCTCTGTACTGCCTCTGCACAAGTTGCTACAGCAAGGAAACATTCCTGTTTTGTGAGAGAAATGTTTTCATTTTGCCAAATTATAAAAATTAGATTTGTGTATCATTATAAAACATTTTTAGTTTTTACTTTGTACTTTTATTTACTCCTTTTTATTTGTATTTGTATTTGGAGTTACCTTTATGAAGTGAAAGAGTTCAGTCAGTGCTTCTGCTTTGACCAGAGCATTTGTACCTCCACTGAATGTGAGCACCTGCCAGCCGCTTCTGTTTAACGCGGTGCATCAGTGGGTGACACTGTGAATCAGTGGGTGACACTGTGAAAGAGCAGGAAGGGCCTCGGTTCGATCCCAGGGGCAGAGTGTGATCCAGACCAAAATCACAATCAGGTCGACTGGAGGCTCTGAAGTGCCCCCAAGCTGTGAGGGAGAGGATGGATGGTGGGTGTGTGTGAGTGTGTGTGTGTCTGTGTGTGTGTGTGTGTGTGTGTGAGTGTGTGTGTGTGTGGGGGGGGGGGGGGGGGGGATGAACAGAAACAACCATCAGTCTGAACATTCTTTGCTCGGACGCGTCAGGAACACGCATCACATGCTGTGTCTGCGCAGCTCAAACTGTAACTTTATGTAACTCTCCACATAACAGAGCTGGAGATGAAGGAGTCTGTTCATTCCTCCTCCTCCTCCTCCTCCTCCTCCTACTGTACCGCTGAACACCTGACTCCCTCCGGCATAATGTACTTTGCGATAATTACTGAAAAAAACGTCTCTAAGTCCACAAAGAATGCTAATGATTTCTAAGCCAAATCATAAAACACTGATTTTTTTTCTCCTCCTGCCTTTGAACTACACAGAAATATGCATGAAACCACACACACACACACACACACACACACACACACACACACACACACACACACACACACACACACACACACACACACACACACACACACACACACACACACACACACACACACACACACACACACACACACACACACACACACAGCAAGGTGCTTTCTAAACATGAGTGTGGTGCTCCTGATGGATCCCTCAGAGCTGCAGGGTTAATAGTGATGTCAGGATAACCACCTCCCACGCCTCTCTCACACACACACACACACACACACACACACACACACACACACACACACACACACACACACACACACACACACACACACACACACACACACACACACACACACACACACACACACACACACACACACACACAGACCCACCCCCTACAACCTTTGTACCATTTATTTTCAGACTCTTGAGGAAATAAGAGAGAAAGTGAGATTTAGTTTGGACTACAGCCATGGCCGGTTAAGACAGGAATAAAAGGCAGACGAGGGTCTGTTTGGAGGAATGAGAGCAGAGGTGTTGTGAGGAGACTAACCAGCACTAACCCTAATCTGCAGGATGAACAATCACCAGCGACAAATGTCATCCTGAAACCTTCGCCCACGCTGCTCGTTTCAATTTGTGCTGCGTCACAGATCAACACAAACCAATCACTGCCGGCCTGAACTGTCTCCAACAGGACCTGGAATAACTGAGTGGAGTGTTTACATAGAAGCTATGAGGATCAGGTTGCAGGTGTCATGTAGAAGCTGTTTTAGGGTGTGGGAATATTCCGATCATGACCAGGTGACTGGTCTGAAGCAGGAGGACGTCTGAGTGTTGTCTTCTCTAGGAAACAAAGCTCCAACAGCTCACATCTATCAGCTCCAACTGGTTTTGGGGAGAACTGCTCGTTTAGCAGGTGGGCGGAGCTCTGGTCTGTGACACCTGTGGAGCATCTCTGGCCTTTAACCAAACAAGACGAGTTCCCTTTAGTTTTTCCACCTTGAATTTATTAACAGAAATGTATTAGCATTTAATATGCAGGAATGACCCTTCCGTGAATACATGGCACAATCATATTATGTACATTCTTTGAGACAGTGCACAAACATGGTGGAGGGAGGGTGAGACACAGGAAGTGACTCTTCAGAGGCTCCGAGTGACGCCAGCCCAGTGACAAACACCGACTCAGTTAAAAATGTCGTGTCTGTGTTTTCTATTCTCATATAAAGAAACATGGCGATTACCAACAGAAAGGAGCACTACTGTGTGTCGCACACTGATTCCTATTTACAGACTAGGGAGAGGAAAGTCACACAGGCCAGAGGGAGGGAACTACCACAGTGCTAGGCTGGAGCCATATTCAACTCTGTAACAATATACATAATTATTCCATGTAACACCACTATTACATGTGCAGCTGATCACGCCGTCTCACTTTAAAGAAACTAAATCAGAGCAAACGTGTGTTTGTTTGTTCCTCTCTTTAGCTTATAACGCTTTTAAAGCTCATTGCACATTTTCCCCCCACAGACGTTTGTGTCTTAGTAGAAATGGCTGAAATGAACGTGTGATTAATAGGTGACGTTTAACGCAGGCTCTGAGTGTGTGTGTGTGTGTGTGTGTGTGTGGCTCTGCAGAGGTCAGAGGTCAGTGTCCGGTCAGGTAGTCCTGGGTGGAGTCGGAGGCGAAGGAGTCGGCGTCCTCGTTGTCCGAGTCCTCGCTGCTGTCGTCGGCGGCCGGCTCCCCGGACAGAGCGATGCGGGCGTAGTCGTCCGTGTCGATGGACTTACAGAAGTGGATGGCGTACTTGAGCTTCTCCTCCAGAACCTGTTTACACGAGTACCTGGGCAGCTTGAGCAGGAAGAAGCAGGTGTACGACTCTGGCAGGAAGTGGTCCGGAGGGTTGTACTTATCCAGAACCTGAGACGGAAACAGAGATCAGTCGCACGCGCTCCCTCTCTAAGATACAATGATTGTTACGCAAATCAGACATAACATGAATGAGTTCCAGTTCTGTTCCCTAAACAACGTGTGTGTGTGTGTGTGTGTGTGTGTGTGTGTTCCTCACCTGCACCACGAAGTCCCGCCCCCTGAAGTCAGCGATGGTGCGTGGCAGGCGTGTGCGTCCCCAGACGAAGCGGAGGAAGAGCGAGCGCTCAGTGTTGGAGAACGACTCCATGACCTCCCAGAACCATGTGATCAGAGAGGACGTAGGCTCCACCCCCTTATAGGTGGCCACCGACTTCAGCAGGTGGAGAGGGATGTCTGGGCTGCCACACACCTGGGGGGGTACAATGTTACATACAGTAGGAACCACACACACACAGACATGCAGACACACACACACACACACACACACACACACACGCTCCATCTCTCACCATAGTTTCCAGTTCGTATCCAGTGAAGAGTGACAGCAGCGGCACTGGGACGACTCGAGCCATCCCCTCCCTCACTGCAGAGACCTGCTCGTCAAACTCATGGAGCCTGGGACACACACACACACACACACACACACACACACACACACACACACACACACACACACACACACACACACACACACACACACACACACACACACACACACACACACACACACACACACACACACACACACACACACACACACACAGGTTAGCTGACTGCTGGCTACAGAACCTTCTGGTGCCAGTCTTTGGTCCCAGTGTTGCAGTCCTGCTGCTTTGCAGCTGCCTCCTGTAGTCACCTGTAGTTGATGGCCAGCCGGACGTACTCGGCCCGGTTCTCCAGGGTGATGTGGGAGAACTTGGAGCTGAGCTGGATGTCCTGCCCGCTGGCGTTCGGCACCGTGAATGGCAGCGTCATGGCCTCAAACTCCTCAGCTGTGGCCTCGTTGTCCCGGATGTACATCAGGCCGGGAATAAAGTCCTTATCAACCTGGAGGACAGAGAGACAGCCTGGACATCAGCCTCCGACTGACTCAGAGCTCCTCTGCCTTCAGGACAGGAACAGGGAACTGTCCTCTCTGGTGGAGCTGGGACAGGTCACACTTGACGAGGTGGCGAGTTAAAGAAGGAAAAGCTTCTGCCAGGTGACGCGTCCAGAACCAGCTGGTAGGACCAAACCAGGGCCAAACCAGGGCCTGACCAGGGCCAGACCAGGGCCAGCCCAGAGCCAAACCAGGGCCAGACCAGGGCCAGACCAGGACCAGACCAGGACCAGACCAGGACCAGACCAGGGCCAGACCAGGGCCAGACCAGGACCAGACCAGGGCCAGACCAGGGCCAAACCAGGGCCAGACCAGGGCCAGACCAGGGCCAGACCAGGGCCAGACCAGGTCCAGACCAGGGCCAGACCAGGGCCAAACCAGAGCCAAACCAGGGCCAGACCAGGGCCAGACCAGGGCCAGACCAGGGCCAAACCAGGGCCAGACCAGAGCCAGACCACGGCCAGACCAGGGCCAGACCAGGGCCAGACCAGGGCCAGACCAGGGCCAAACTAGGGCCAAACCAGGGCCAGACCAGGGCCAGACCAGAGCCAGACCACGGCCAGACCAGGGCCAGACCAGGGCCAGACCAGGGCCAAACCAGGGCCAGACCAGGGCCAAACTAGGGCCAAACTAGGGCCAGACCAGGGCCAGACCAGGGCCAGACCAGGGCCAGACCAGAGCCAAACCAGGGCCAGACCAGGGCCAGACCAGGGCCAGACCAGGGCCAGACCAGGACCAGACCAGGGCCAGACCAGGGCCAGACCAGGGCCAGACCAGGACCAGACCAGGGCCAGACCAGGGCCAGACCAGGGCCAGACCAGGGCCAGGACTGAGACAGAGACCCAACACTCGTCCAGGTTCCTGTTTCAGCCTTTAGTGCCTGTTACATCTGGTTACCTCTAACAACCTCTAACAACCAGAACCTCTGCCTTGACCTTCAATTAAATTGGAGATAAACTGAAATCTATTCCGGAATTTCTGAGGGACTGATTAAGTTTATATTTATCAACCTGTTAGTTCCAAAGTAGTTAAGTTATTAGTATTCAAGCTCCTAAATGTTACATGGCTCAAAAATTTCCATTGTCAAAGAGGAAGAAGTGTTTCTTCTGTGTGTGTGTGTGTGTGTGTGTGTGTGTGTGTGTGTGTGTGTGTGTGTGTGTGTGTGTGTGTGTGTGTGTGTGTGTGTGTGTGTGTGTGTGTGTGCGTGTGTGTGTGTTCCTCAGTCCTCGTGCCCTCAGCCCTGATCAGGTGAGCTCTGTGGAGTCTTGTGCTGGAGTCAGAGACAACAGCAGCAGCTCTGTCTGCTCCTCTCTCTACTTCTCTCTCTGTCTCTCTCTCTCCCCACTCTCTCTCTCTTTACTCCTCTCCCTCTCTGTCTCTCTCTCTACTTGCCTCTCTCTCCCAGCGGTGGGTGAAGGTTTAAGGGCAGAGGAGACGTTAGGAGCAGGATGGAACATGTTGCTGCAGCAGGCTGTGGAGCAGGTGACGAGCTGTTACCTACAAATAATAATTCACAACACGAGGTGTTGGACATCTAACAGAGCATCCTCTCCTCTAGAACTGGGTCCCAGACCGGGTCAGCTTCAGTGCAGCTGCTAAGAGTTCATTCCCTGGTCTGTGCTGAGGTTCTGCAGCAACAGAACTTTATGAGGGTTAGAGTTAGAGTGATGGTGAGGGTTAGAGTAATGGTGAGGGTTAGAGTAATGGTGAGGGTTAGAGTTAGAGTGATGGTGAGGGTTAGAGTTAGAGTGATGGTGAGGGTTAGAGTTAGAGTGATGGTGAGGGTTAGAGTTAGAGTGATGGTGAGGGTTAGAGTAATGGTGAGGGTTAGAGTGATGGTGAGGGTTAGAGTGATGGTGAGGGTTAGAGTTAGAGTGATGGTGAGGGTTAGAGTTAGAGTGATGGTGAGGGTTAGAGTTAGAGTGATGGTGAGGGTTAGGGCCAGTGTTAGGGTTAGTAATGTTTTCCATTTAAAACCTGCAGCATAGAGGAGCTTTCTGCACCACCTGCAGCACTGTTCCTATTCATTAATGAATTGTGTCATTCTTTAGAAGGAGATTCATTAAAAGAAGTATGTCATTAAATGACTATTGTTGTCGATTCCAAATCAAGGAATACATGGAAAATGAAAATGAAATGAAAAAACCTGCTCAATTACCAGCAGCACACAGACACACACACTCACACACACACATACACAGGACCCTCACCTCACTGAGGTCAGCGATGGTCAGGTTCATGCCAGCCAGTTGCTTCCACACCGGCTCTGCCAGGTTCAGACTCAGAGGACTTCCTGTCCGGATAGCAATGCCGAGCAGAACTCCTGCAGACACAGATCAGGGCACAGCGTTACACGCACACACGCACGCACGCACGCACGCACGCACGCACGCACGCACGCACGCACGCACGCACGCACGCACGCACGCACGCACGCACGCACGCACGCACGCACGCACGCACACACACACACACACACACACACACACACACACACACGGAGCAGAGCAGAGTGACACTGCAGCTTTAGAGCTGTGAAGCATATCACACTTTGGACAGTAAACACGTTGTTTCTCCTGGAGGTGGCTGGGGAGAGGGGGGTGTGTGGGGGTGTGTGAGTGTGTGTGTGTGTGTGTGGTGGGGGTGTCAGACCAGACG